>CM053583.1:40566592-40631620 GCA_028627135.1 Pseudochirops cupreus | reverse complement strand
CATCCTGAGACTTGTAGAGTTGTCTTATAGCTGTGCGTTGCTGAGAAGAGTCCAGTTCAACAAGGTTGGTCATCACACATACAATGTGTCTGTCATGTACAAATTTTTCCTGATTTTGCTCTTCTCACTTAGCATCAATTTGTATAAGCCTCTCCAGATAATTATGAAGTCCATCTCCTTCCCATTTCTTATAGCACAATAGTATTCCATTACATTCATATACCACAACTTGTTCAGCCATTCTCCAACTGATGGGCAACCCTTATATTTCCATTTTTTTGCCACCACAAAGAGAACTGCTATAAATATTTTTGTACATATGGGTCCTTTTCCCACTTCTGTGATCTCTTTGGGATATAATCCCAACAGTGGTATTGCTGGGTCAAAGGGTATGCAATTATTTATAGCCCTTTGGTCATGGTTCTAGATTGCTCTCCAGAATGGTTGTATCAATTCACAACTCCACCAACAATGCATTAGTGTTCCAATTTTTCCACATCCTCTCTAGCATTTGTCATTTTCTTGTTTTGTCATCTTAGCCAATCTGACTGGTGAAATGTGGTACTCCATAGGGGTTTCTTGGCAAAGATTGTGGAGTAGTTTGTAATTTCCTTCTCCTGCGGATTAAGGCAAAAGGCAAACGGAGTTTAAGTGACTTGCCCAGGGCCCACACAGCTAGTAAATCTCTGAGATTGGATTTAAATTCAGGTCTTCCTAACTCCAGGCCCAGTACTCTATCCACTGTACCATCCAGCTGCCCCTAGCTGCAGTAAAGGGATCAGCTTGCATAAGTCAAGGTGGTTTCCTCATTGGGAAGTCCCCTATAAACTAATGAAATCAGAGATCCAGTCCCCATCCCAATCCCACTAACTTGAATGTGAAATTTATAAAGGCAAGCACTGTCTAATACACTTGTATCTTTGTATGCACCTGATGTAACTAGAATATTGTAACAGGAAGGTGCTCAGTAAGCTTTTGTTCATAGGATTTAGGGGTGGAAAGAACTTTCTAGATGCTCAAATCCAACTCCATGATTGTTTAAAATGAGGCTGGTGGGGCAAAATGTCCTTCCTTGGATCACAGCAGGGGCAAAGCTCTGATTCAGCTTCCTAGGTCTTCTGGGACCTTGTCACACTGCCTCAGAGGGAGTACACTAGATGCTATCTGCAATAATAATTTGTAAAAGCACTTTTTATTCAAATCTTTTCCCTAATCTTTACTAGTTATGTGACCATGGGCAAGTTACTGAACCTTGGTGGGCCTCAATTTTCTTATCTGTAGAGTGGGGTCATACCTATGGTGCCTCAGTTATCGGACGATTAGAGGAGATACTATGGGTAAGGCATAGTATTATGCCTTATAATAATATATTACATTATTATATATTTATATTATTATATAAATTTTATATATATTATATACAATATAATATTATATTATATAAAATAATATTATATTATTATATAAAATAATATATTATTTTACAATGTAAAATACAATGTGTTTATATAAATCTCAGCTGTTATTTAGCTAAATAACCCAAATATTAGCTGTTCTGAGGTAATGGAAGCCAAGAATCTCAGAGCTGGAAGGAACCATAGAATTTAACCATCCAACACACCTGCCAGAAGTGGGAACCCCATTATACCCAACAGCTAGTACATGGCCTTGGCTTCTCCTGGCAAGACAAATAAAATAAATGATACTATATCATAAGACTTTTTCATCTCCATAAAGTCTTTGAGAATGATCCAGTTGAGGATATCCTTGATAAAAACATTGGAATGGGCAGACCTATTCAAAGGTGACTTACTTTAGTAGGCTACATCGGAATGGTCACATAAGTTTCTGGACTGTCAAGAATATAATATTCTATTTAAATTTTTTTTTAAGCCTTTGACCTCAAAGAACAACATTCAGCACTGTAGGCTGTCCTTAGAGGTGTGTCTCCTTTACATTAAAATTACACGTTTGTCCCACGACAAATATAATTACAGAGATAATTTTGTTTAGTGGGCAGTCAAGTACTGACATCATTGGGTCTTAGTTTCAGAGCTGAAGATTAGTGATAGACCCAAGATCACACAGATACAATGAGGCAGAGGTAGGGCCTCTGACTCCAAATCCTGTCCTCTTTCCACTGCTCCAAGCTGCCTCTCACATCAAGAAGTCCACAGGTAAAAAGACAGCTATTCATTAAAGGTAGGCACTGGTATCATAGAAAATGTCCTCTATGAGGCTCAAAGAGGGCTTTCCTTTTGGTGGTGTTCTCCAAATGCTCCTACTTTCACATGAAATCATAATCGCATCAAACTTTGGAAAACTACAATGTCTCTTAAGTGAAATGTGTAGTATCATGAAGAAAATGAGTGTAACCGTCCACACTGAGAAAATGAAGTGGTTGATAAATATATACAGTTGATTATGGCATTCAGCTGCATGGACAATCTAGCAATAGATGTATTTTCAACAATCCCAGCAGATGAATGAGTTGAATCTGGAAGTGGGTAGAAAATAAGAATGGCTGGCATTTGGGAAACCATACAATTTTTTTAACAATCTGAAAGTTGTTCTCTCTACAAAAAAGACTCCCTAAAAACAAACAAAGGAACCATCTTTTTCTCGCCAAATTCTGCCAGTAATGCTATCTGACTAAAAAATCATGGAACATCACGATCTTGGAGTTAAAATGCTATGTGGCTACTCCACATCAAGAGGATATTGAAAGAACATGGGAAAACATGGACAAGAAAGGTGTAGGATGAGGCTTGGAAGGGTTGTAGCCTGTCATTGGAGGGAATACCCAGAAGAGTTTAAATCATAGATCTTTCAAAGTTTCCTTCAAAAGTACATTTTAAATGTTTTGGGGGTTGATAGTGTTTTTTATGCCTGGTTTGAACCTAACAAGAAGGTTCAAAAACTGCTGCAGAATGTGTATGATCACTGATGTGTAGACCTTCCATCGCTAAGGGCTCATGTAGTTACATCCTTAAAAATTTCAGCTCATTTTCCCTGAGCCCACAGAGGCTGTGTGTGTAAATATGTTATCTTGGACATGGAAGGAATTAGAGCTCCCTCCTTTCCAATTCCATGTCCATGTCCAAGAATGGAATGAGATCTTTGCAGCAACCTTCTTCTGGGGCACTGAGGAACCAGGGGTTAGACTGGAGAATTGCCAGCTTCTTCCTTTGCCATCTACCCTGTGGTTAATGTGCCCAGGTGAGCAATTTTGTGTCCTATCCTCTACCTCCAGGTTCCCCCTCCAAAGGACCTGTGATCTTTAATCACCTTTCCATTGGCTTATTCCTTCCCCACCGGGGTTTCTCAAGTGGGGTAAGAGGGGAATTTCCCAACACTGAAGACTGTACTCTTCTTACTGCTCACTGAAGTATCAGGATATAAATGAACACTTTACACTGTCTTCCATTCACTGGTACTAGAGATCATGTCATTAGCAAAACTACTTCCCAGAAGGTCCAAATGAGAACATTAAGATGTTTTAGAAAAGTTTTAATTTGAACAATTTATGATTAAAAATTCATTATATAAATAATTCCTTCTTTCATAGACTTGATTAAGACTCATTCCTACCTTTACAAAAGACATTACTGTAAGAACATGGGATCAAAGACATTACAAAATATAGCTATAGTCCCACCTATTTAGAAATACAATATTATACATTGCACTTCTCGTGCAAAGTGCAGTAGAATGTTGTTCTGATATGCCAATATAATTTAATTTTCTATAGAGTAAATTGTAACTAAGAACAGTTACTCTGTGGAATATCACAGGTACAGAGTATTTCGTTGAAATAATGAATCTTTCCCAGAAGGTAATGTACCTGAGTTCAATATTTTTCATTAATTTTGCAGTTATTAAAGGCTGTACTTATACAAATATATATATATATATATGTATACATATACACACACATTAAAATAAGAGTCTGCTCTGCATTAAGCAGTCATTAAACATATTTACAACTTTTCTGGGGTAGTACCTGCTCTCCAAATAAATCTGTTAAGATCTTTTGTGCTAAACTTTTTTCCTATGAATTCAAATCTTTATTAAACATCAAGGTTTGGTTCACTACATTAGTGGACATCTTCTGTGGACACTTCAAGCTTTCGCTGTGGAACAAAGACAGATCCCAGAGAGGTGTTGTGGGCACCATCCAAATCGTCACAAGTTGAAGCCAGAAGTTTAGTTGGTCCTCCTGGGGTTCGGAAGAAGTTTTCAGCCACTAATTGTGATCCTTTGGGTGTCACTGGGACAGGCTAATGGAAAGAAATGGAGAAGAAAACCAGTCAAGACTAAATGTATGTTTCCTGAGAGCTTAAAAAAAATCAGCCTGGTCTGACATTTAAGATGTTGGAGATAAAGCATATCCAGAAACCTGCCATGCAAATCATGACAAGTTTTTCACCTGGTTTTCACTAAGGCAAGATGAGAAGCAATATATCTAGGCAACAGCACCTTCTACCCTGAAACCTTGGGCTTGGGAGGGTCTGATAACATACCCTGGTAGGCTCTGTATGCCTCTTAGATTGCCAGGTATAGGCCTACGTGCTTGGGGTGTGGCCAAGAAATCTATTGATTGATTCCCACTTTGTCAAAAGGCTGACTAGAAGGCATTTTCAAAGAACCATAGTGTAATCCAGTAGAAACAATACATCAGTCTCCCCAAATGTAGCTTTTTAGACCATATGTACAGAATACATCCTTCATACTCATAAGTAGCTGTTTTCTTTCTCAAATAGGGAAAAATAAACCCAGTGGTATCCAATGGAGCCAATTCATTGCACATGTTCAAAAAGGGAATCAGGACACTTGACTTTCAATAATGATAACCCCTAAAATGAGAAAAAAAAACCCATAAAAATGGCAACTAAGGAAGGTGTTCCAACGTGAAAATGACAGAGGTCCTATTAGCACAGGGAATGATGATTTGTCTATTATTCAAATGAAAGGGGAAGGACATTAGTAGTCAACAGTCCTACCTGCTGTCCTGCAGCCCCAGAGATGGACTGTCCATTCAGCTGACCACGCCCAGGCACAGGTGACTCATGCTTAGTGACCTTTCCTTGCTGCACCCCTGTGTTCTCAGATGAAGTGCTAACTGGCTCTATTCTTGGAGATACTGGAACGGAGCCTGAGCTGGCATTTGCAGACACCTGCACACCCGGGGATATCAGCCCTAAATGTTGCAGGGTAAAGTTCACAATGGCTGAACTTGGGTTTTGGACAGGAATGGAGTGGCTCGATGAAGGAAGGGATGGATTATTGACAACTGGCACAGTTCCTACAGAGGTTGGTGAAACCATCAGCTTCAAAGGTGTAACATGAAAAGTGGGAAAATTCACAGTGGTGAGGTCAGATGTTGTCACAGGAATGACCCCTGGAAGGCAAACGGAGAAGACAGATTATTAAAAGGAAAAGCATGTGACTGAGAGGCTGATATAGCTTGAGAACACTTGAGATCCACTCATGTATGAATGGATTTTTTGCTTTTTTAATATTTTATTTTTACCCCAATTACATGTAAAAACAATTTTAATGTTCTTCTTTTATATGAACAGGTTTTAAAGCAAACGCACCTGTAATTGGCGAGTTGTAGATCCTATTATTTGGAGAACAAGCACCTGCATTTTCTTTATGAGATAAAATGGACTCTGGGCCAAGCGACGGGCATTGTGTGAGAGGAATAAGGTATCCTGATGGAAACAAGGTCTGGAAAATAAGAGGTGGTTTTACTACACAAAATAGTAAAAAAAAAAATCATGTCTGCTTTCTTCTTTGACCACTGGGATTCAGTTGTTTATCATGAGCGGGCTTCTAGTAGGATAATTATTTTGGAATTATTTCTTAGTCCTCTGGTGGTTTCCTGAGGAAAACAACACATCCTACTCCTTGAGGTCTTTAAGTAGTCATTAGAAATGCTTCCTGTAGTTTCAAAAAAAGATGGGGATATCTGCCCAAGACAGGCAGTCAGGTGGCGAAGTAGAGTTAGGAAGACTTATCTTCCTGAGCTCAAATCTGACCTCAGGCACTTACTAGCTGGGCAAGTCACTTAACCCTGTTTGCCTCAGTTTCCTCATCTGTAAAATGAGCTGGAGAAGGCAATGGCGAACCACTCCAGTATCTCTGCCAAGAAAACCCCAAAAGGATCATGAAGCATCTGACAGGATTGAAAACAACTAAACAACATCTGCCTAAGACACCACCTTTACTCCAAATTTCCTTAAATTTAGCAAATTCTTTCTAAAAATGGAAAGTCCTGACCATCGCGTCATCTCCTCTGTCATCACACAGTGCCAGAGAGAGAAAACATTTGAGTCCATCAAATGTTCAAAAAGCCCATTTCGACACAAACATGAGCAAAACCAGCAAAAATTAAAGATGTCCTTGCAAATAAATGACCCTTCTCTTATCTGCCGCAAGACCCTTTTTCTTTTCTGAGATAATCCTAGAAATAGAATAGAGCGGCAGCCTGGGAATAGCCGTCTAAGGACCTGAGTTCTTGCCCTTCCATTCCTCATCCTAGCTATAGGAAATTGGGCAAATCAGGAACTTCTTTGGGCCTGTTTCCTCATTTATGAAATGAGAGGGTTGGCCTCAATCTCCAAGGTCTACTAGACCTTTTCCAGCTTGAAACGCTCTTGGGGCCAGGGCCTGGGTTCTTTTGGGGGTGTTGCCTTTCTCTGTATCTCTGGTGTTTAGCACAAAGTAAGTGCTTTTGACAGATTATGATTCTACAGGACCCCCTTCGAGTACCTAGCTGCTCTCGGACAATTAGGCTGGCTCCATGTGGTGGGCTTACCGTAATGCTTCGTCATGGTAGAAATGACATGCTGGCTTCGTAAGAGACTGTACCAGCCAAGCACAATCTCTGGCAAGCCCTACTAAGCTAAAAAGGCTTTCAGTGTGGACCTGGTGACACACTACGTGTCTTGATTATATACTACATGGCAATCAACTACTAGTGAAACTAGTTGTTTTACTTAAGTAAGATAAGGTTCGATTTTGGGGAGCCGCTAGCTGGTACAGTAGAGAAAGCGCTCTGCCTGGTGTCAGGAAGTCCTGAGTTCAAATCGCCTCAGACACCTACTAGCTGCATTACTGGGCAGGTCATTTAACCTTGTTTGCCCCAGTTTGGTCATCTGTAAGATCAGCAGATCTCAACCTGTGGGTCATGACCCCTTTGGGGGTCAAATAACCTTTTCACAGGGGTCACAGGGGTCGCCTAAGACCATCAGAAAACATATTTCTGATGGTGCTAGGAACCGAGACACTGCTCCTCTATCCATCTCTAGGCAGGTCTCCCCACATACAGATATGCCCACGTATGAGTAATAAAGGGTCGCAGTATTAGGAAGGTTGAGAACCACTGTGTAAGATGGACATAATAGTGCCTATCTCCCAGGGTGGTTATAAGGATGAACAAGATAATATTTCTAAAGTGCTCAGCACAGTGTTTGGCACATAGTAGGACCTGTATAATAAATATTAGCTATTGCTATTAACATATACAGTTAAAACTAGAAGGAACCAGAGAGACCATCTAATCCAAGTTCCTAATTTTACATATGAGGAAACATAAGTCTGGTGCAAGAAGATGACTTGCCCAAGATCCCACAGTCAGCTAATGGCAGAAGTGAAATTTGATTTGTTCCCTCTGTCACCTGAGAACCACTCCAGCCAAGCTGGGGAGCCTCATGGCATAAAGGCTGAACAATGAATGACTGATATTTTTCAGCCACAACAGCTTATAAAGAATGTCTTCTGAAGTATGGAGGGGTTGCAATCTGTGTGGGGGGTGGAGACAGTACCCAAACTGGTGCAGTCACATTAAAATCACAGAATCTCAGAGCTGTGAGGCCTCGAAGGCCATCTCACCCAACCCAGTAATCCCTCTGCACTGTTCTTAATAAATGGTCATCCAGTACCATTTACAAACCTCTACTGAAAGTACACCCAGAGAAGAGTCTATCCCTATTCAGAGTTAGCTAGGTGACACAATGGATAGAGCACTGGGGTGGAGTCAAGAAGAGCTGAGTTTAACTCTCTCCTCAGAGACTTAGTAGCTGTGTGACTCTGGACAAGTCACATACCCTGTTTTCCTCAGTTTCCTCAACTGTAAAATGTGGGTAATAATACCCCATGCCTCTTTGTAAAACATTTAGCCCAGTGCCTGGCACAGAGTGAACACTTTATAAATGCTTATTCTCTCTCCCACCTCTTTCTCCTCTAAAGACCACTCCAGCCCTAAAACTCTGTATGGCTGCAGGTTTATAAATGTTGGAAGCAAACACTAAAATCTCAGATTATGAAACAGAAGTGATACAATCCTTAAGCTATCTTTAGTAACATGTTAGGGTCCTGTGACCCCATGTCAAGGTCTTTGAAATATTTCAGACCATTGTCAAATATATCCCAGCAGCTTAAAAGAGTATACGAGTCAAAAGAGATCTCCAGTTTAGCTCCTTTTCTGATTCTCTTGCTCAGAAACTATATTAACATTAGAATACCAGAAAAAAAAATCCATATTGAGTGGTCATTGTGAGGCCCCATAATCAGCCTAAAAGCAGAATAACTTGTTAGCTAGAGCCATACTAGCAATAGATAATAAGTTACCTGCAGCTTGTGTGTTTTAGAGGATCTCAAACCTATTTACATACGCTATAGTCCACAAAATATTCATGTATCTTCAGGAAATTCCTGTAAATGTAACCATAATGGAAGTGTGATACTCATTATATGTGGGAACTCAGGTGGTGAGGTTAAGTAATTTGCCCAAGGTCAAATGAGAAATTGCTAGCAGAGCAAGAACCAAAAGCCAATTCTATTTGCATGTAGTGTTTCCTCCTGGATTATATCATCTTCCACATAGAATTTAATCTGTCAACTCAGGAGAAGTTAACCTAGCATGCCAAAATCCTTACAAAATCCACACACCCCAGGTCCTAAAGCTACCAAGATCCACTCCACATTTGCTATCTACACGTTTCTTTGTAAATGTAGTTTCAAAGTGAATTGATGGTGAAAAACTTTTAAAGAAGGGGTGGGGTGGGTATTTTATAATTTCTTTCCCAATTACTAAATACGTAAGTGCCTCTCTAGGTTGTGACTCAGAAAGCAGCTTTTATAGAGACTGTTGTAAGCGAACATTCATTCACTTGGCGCTACTTTAATCCATAAACTCCTTCAACCTCTCAAACAGGTGCTCATGTCTCATATAACTGCTGGGAACACAGTCAGGTTAGAGCCAGTACTGGGATTGCTTTAGAGCTCAGCAAGTAATCCCTGCCCACAAAGGTTAAGGATGCTTGTGTGGTGATCCCAGGAGATTAACTGTTGGAGGTGCCCGGGGCTCAGTCTGGGATGCCGGGAAGGGCACTCCCGCTTCTACTGAGAAGCTGCTTCTGAGGTTGGCAAGGCTAACCAGCCTGGGGAGCTCCTGGGTCCAAACCAGGGAGGACAGCACTTACTGCTGGGACATTGTCCAGTCCCTTTAGATCCTCTCTGGGTTTCTTTTTGGCACTGTTGTTCTCGGGCACATTCTGTCTCTTCAAACACCTTTCGGCAGCCGGTTCTCTGTCTTCGTTCCTTGGGGTCTGTCCTTCAGAAGCGGGCAGAGCTTTGCCAGGCTTAGCAGGGACGTCAGCCTTGACTGCATCGCTAGTGACTTTTTCCGCGGTCATTTTAGTAGTTAAGAGATGGTCATTAGTATTATCGGCAGAACCTTTAATTCTAGTTACATTAGCACAGGGAACAGTGTGTAATGAGGAATTTAGGTTTTGGGGTGTCACAGTTTGGGCCTGGGGAGGATGCAGATAGATTGCGTATGAGGTACCGGAGGGGGCATGAGGCACAATTACAGGCACTGCAGAAGATAAGGGGCTGTGGATCAGAGGTAGGACCCCTAGTGGCTGAATGAGAGATGGCGTCTGAGAGGAAGACACGGTTCTGCTGGGCTCAGCATGGGCTATGAAGTCAAGAGATTGACAGTGCACGGGAGGTCTTGCCAATTGCATTTTCACCTTCTTTTTTAGTTCGCTAAAAAACAAAATAAAAACCCGAACGTTGAAAAACAACAACCACCGCCATGAAATATTCTATCATTTCTAGTTTTGGGGTTAAAAAAATCTGCTTTTATGGGAGCTTGTGTTAAAATCCCAATATTATTTGAAAGCAGCCAAGCAATAAAAACATCTTACCGGTTCCTAAGTCTAATCAATATCCTTGGATAAAATAAGGAATCCATGTAAGTCAGAGAAAATTAATTCAGCACAATATTAAAACCGCAACCTACCTGGATTGCTCTTCCAATTGCATTTTGCAGATAGCTGCAAGCTGGGCCATTTTACTTGGGAAGGGCGCTGACTTCAGAGAACTCTCAGCTGGTAAAACAGAAGGATGTAGACTAAGGCAAAGAACAGACCTGTTCTTCCACATGAAACCACCATGACAGGAATTGTATGAAAATATTTCATGTTTTTGTCCCAGAGTCATTAAGCCAAAGAAACTTTACAAATTCCTTTCCAACCACTTGGTTCATGTGTGATTTAGAAGTTGCAAACATTTGAATGAATAAACGCTATTGTAATCCTCTAGTTTACTGAATTAATCTGATAGATACTAAATCAATTCAGTAAAAATGCTTTATAGTAGAAAGACCCTATTATTGTTAGTGGTACATCCCAACGTCTTCTTTCTCAAATACTTACCTTTATTGGTCTTGATGGGGCTACTGGGAGCAGAACTTATCTTTCTCCGGTCATTTTCTATACTCTTCACTAGTTTTATTAGAGATGGATGCCTGGTAAAGTTTGGTTTCCCAGTGGTAGAGAAGAGATTTTTAGCACACTGTTCCTTAGAAGACTGAGGTGGTTCCAAATCAGATGAGTCAAAGGAAGTTACAGGGCTCAGAACTGAAACACAAGAGATTAATGCATTAAAATGTACAGGGGGTTAAATACATATTATGCATTTGAACTAAGTTTATTCCTCTGAACATATCTAAAGTAATAATTGGTACAGACCAACGTCTCAAAAAAGAGAAAATCAAAAAATTCTGTCATCAGTGGAGAGATACAGACTAAGAACTAGAAGCTTAGCTGACAGTGGAGTAAAGTTGGCTGCATGTTGTAGAAAACCAGCCAGTCACAGTTACAAAGGTCAGAGAGCTGCAAAATAATTACACTGATAATGCCTTCTGTTCGTCGAGTTTTTTATACCTTTCTAAAGTGCTTTCATGATGACATTTCATTCCCTGGACTTTGAAAGTGAAGGTGGGATTGTATTTTTAAATTATAATTGTTTTCTTTGATTGCCTAGAAACAACTTTTTTGAAGCAGGCATTTAATAGGAGGTGGTTGTTGAAAGGTTCAATGTTTTTCAACCATTTCATGTATTTTAGGAGATCATGCTAGAAAAGTCAAGTGATTATAAGGTGGTGAGGATATACAGCTGTAGGGACAGCCCCTTAAGATCCATCAATATGTATCACAGGCTATCAAGGGGCAACGAGCTAGGCTCAGAATAAATGAGGAGACGATCCTGCTGGGTGGAATTTAGGAGAGTAAGCAGTGATTTCAATGGTCACTGTCACATAAGCCTCTCTCTTTAAAAATCACTGTTCCCTTAGGGAAGACATATGGTTGAGAATTATAGATTGCCACAATCTTCAAAATTAAAAGAAACTCACAAAACACAATAATGAGAATACAGGGACTATAGTATACTATTGACAATGCCATATCCGAGTGATGGAAGAGATATATGATGAAAGGATGTGTATAGCTTCAAAAAAAAAAAAGGTTGGGCTGGTCATGTAGTATAGACAAGAAATTAAAGTCTGAATACTATACTGGTACATTGCAGAAGTAATCACAAGTTGTGATGTCTGGAAACTAAATGGTGGATTTATGAAAGATGTGTACAAGAATAACACAGGAAGAGGGCTATAGGGAGTACTGAGATTTGCAAGAGTCAATCAATCAATAAGCATTTATTAAGCACTTACTGTTATTTCAGGCATTGCGCTGGTGTTGGGACACAAACACAAAATGAAACAGGATCTGCCCTCAAAGGGCTTACATTCTATTCAGGGAGACAAGGTATAGGACATGCAGAATACATACTGAATAAATGCAAAATAATTTTACAGAACAACAACAAAAAACCAAAACCCACTAGGATCTGGGAAGATCAGGAAAGGGTCCATTGAGAAGCTGGTGTCTGAGCTGAGTTCTGAAGGAAATTAAGTCTTCTGAGAGATAGAGATACGAAACACATTCTGGACATGGGAAGACATCTTATGCAAAGCAGAAGGATGTGAGATGACTCAGTATTACATTCAAGGATCAGCAAAATTGTATAGTATGGGAAGGGGGATGGCAAGGGTCAAGGGAGGATTTTTCAAGGATAGGGAAATTGTGAGCCTGTCTGCTGGCAGCAGGGAAGTAACCAGTACATAGGGAGATAATTAAGATGACAGACAATTGTTTCAGGGGCAATCTGCCAAAGAAGGCAGGAGGGGATGGGATCAAAGTCTGTAAAGGAGAATTGGCCTTGGTAAGGAAAAGAGCCATCTCTTTATGAGAGACTAAGAGAAAAAAGGGGGGAATGGGAGATGTCATCAAGGGATGTAGAGAAGGGGAAAGGAGGGAGCTCACAGGCAAATGGCCTCTATTATCTTAGTAAGGTATGATGGAGAGGAGGAGGGGAGGGAGATACTCTGAAATATAAGCTTGAGGTCTGCTTGCACAATCTCTTTGAGAGTGGGTAAGGGGGTTTCTCTATGTTTGTATATTAAATCAAAATAACAGAGCTAAGAAAAGGGAAAAAAAAATACACACCTGTGGAATTTGAACAGATTTCTGGCCCTGTCCATTTAAAAGCTGGTTTTCGGCCTCTTTCCTCTGTAACGTGAACTTTCTTGATAAGCTCCAGACTACTCAGGACATTTGCTATATCATATAGTCTTCTAATTTTAGCTGGAATCAAGTAAATAGAGCAATTAACAGAAGATTCCTTTAGGCTGTTTTTCAAAACATTTTCACATAAAAACAAGCGCTATGTACATTTAAGATAACCAAATTGTCAGACAAGTAAACATGAGATTACTTTTCTATGTTATTCTAATGCCAATATTTTACTTGTTTGTTTTTTTAAACCACCTCAAAAGATATGTGATCTCATCAGGTGTTCCCTCCAGTAAGAATGTGAGACTGAATATAGAGTTAGAGAACCCAGATTTAAATCCTGCCACTGTAAACTTGGGCAAGTCCTTTAACTTTTGTTAAGACTCACGTTTCCATGAACCTGTAAAATTAAAGTGGTTGGACCTGATGGCCTAAGGTCCCTTTCGGGTTGGCATCTATAGTTTATGATGCAGATGGCAACATTGAAATGCTCATCTTACCCCCAAATTCATCACCCAGTACCTAATTTTCCAGGAATGAGAAAATAATAGGCATAACTTTAAGAATATTTTAAACATAAGAAGGATCTGTTGAGCCTTAAATGAGTGATACTGAATTTTGAATAACAAAAGCACATCTTGATGAAGGAAACTGGCATTATGAGGTAAATCCCATAAAGAATTATTCTACAGATTTCAATGGCTTAATTTTTGAGGTGTCTTTCAACATATTCTGGAGAATTTTATAGGGGTTGGAAACAGGGATCCAAGCAGCAACTACTTTTTGCTTTTCTCTGTAATCACAACGCACACTTTTATAGAGCTTTAAGATTTACAAATGGCTTATGAGGCCACAAGGCACAATCTCATTTGATAAGACAAAGAAACTGAGATTCAGATTCAGTGGTTCTCAATCTGTGGGTTCTGTTCAATTTGTAACAATGAAAATACATCCTGCATATCAGATATTTACATTACAATTCATAACAGTAGCAAAATTACAGTTATGAAGTAGTAATGAAAATAATTTTATGGTTGGGGGTCACCACAACATGAGGAACTATATTAAAGGGTCACAGCATTAGGAAGGTTGAGAACCACTGGGCCTTAGATGAAGTAAGGATGGACAGCTAGCTAGGGTCAGATGGGATCTGAATTTCTGTCTGCTGACGCCAGCTTTCTCTCTAACACACTAAGCTCCTTCTTGGTCATTTCTAACAACAGGTGACATGACCTAAGATGCAGATGCCTTATTAAAAGACCAAGCTACACTCTCCACTTTTGAAAAGCCAGCCTGCATATGCCTCCCCAGTGATGTGCCATCACAGCAAATGGTAGCCATTTGCAAATTTAGCAGCGTCTTCATAGCTGAGCTAGGGGGTTCTAAACTCCCTGGAGATTCAGCAAATTATACTGATTTCAGAAGTAAAGGAAGAATCTACAATAAAATGAAAGAGAGTGGAACATGGTCTGCTGTAACCCATCTGTATAATACAGGCTACAATTTTTCCTTGTGGAAATGGCAGATATTTTAGCCCAAATAACCTAGATTATTGCCTTGATTTTCTATTTCCTTCTGTCTTTATAGGTCCATTAACAGGTAGGGAATCTCTATACTTTCTACTTCACAGGGTTTGGGGGAAGATGATGTTTTGCAAACCTTAACCAAGCTATGTAAGGGTAAATTGTTATTATGATGGTGATAAAGAGTACACTTATCCTTAGCAGCGTAGAGATATTCTACATGAACAGTTCAATTATGTGATAAATACGTTTCTTACTAAGCTCTCAAAGATGAAAGGACTGTTGGGTGCCTTACCGAGAAGTAAAAATAACAATTAATATTTATGTTGCTTCTTAAGTTTTGCAAAGTATGATCACTCAATCCACACAAGAGGGAGGGCCTATTGGTGTCCCAGTTGTACAGGATAAGAGACTTAGGATGGTGATCGACGGATGAAAGAGATCCTCAAAGGCAGTCTGGTACAAGGTATGAGAGATCAGGGAGGTTAAGTGCCTTGCTTGCCCAGGGTCAACACATTTAGTTATTGTCAAAGACAGAACTGGAACCCAGGTCCTCTGACTTCAGAGCCTGCTGGTATTTTCAGCGTACCAAGAACCTCTCTGGGCAACCTAAAGGTGCTTATGATGCTTTTAGCCACTAAAATGAATGTGAGTCTGTTTGGCTGTGAGCCTGAAAAGTACCCCAGGAAGGATGACAAAAAATAAATAAAAGATCGGTCCTCAGAACAATAAGAGAAAAACCATGCTTGTGTTTCACTTTAGCCAATTTGTTTTATGTCTGTCTTAAAATCCCGTGGCTTTTGAGGATGAGAAGGGAGCCTTGCTTTCCCTCTCAGAGTTCACAGCTTTGGGCTGTCGCTCACGGCTGGTACTCCAGGCACGTATCACCCCCTCCCTGTTTCCTGTATTCCTGTGTGCAGTTAGTCTATCTGACAGTAACTAGTCCTTTTCGTTTACAACAGGCAGAAGGGCACTGGACTAGGAGTCAGGAGGCCAGTGTTCTCATCCCAAACATTCCACCTTCCCTGTTAATTTGGTCTATCATTTAACTTCTCTTTGGAGCAATTTCCTTAAGATGCAAAATGAATAGATAGAACTAAATCCTATCACGTCCCCTCCAGTTTCTAGTGTTCTCAATTTCTTCAGCCACAGTACAGTAGAAGAACACTGGATTTAGCATCAGAGGACCTGGTTCCAAAGCCTATCCCTGCCATTTGGCACCTGTGTGACCTTGGCTAGGTCATAATCTCTCTGGGTCTCAGTCTCCACTTCTGAAATACCAAGGGGTTTTACTCCAGGACCTTGAAGGCTGCTCCAGCTCTAAATCTACAATCCTACAAGATTTATCTATGGCTGACATCAGGGGCTGTTCTGCATGCCATCTAAGAAAGCTGGAAGTAGGAAGGCCCATCAGTAGAAGGAGTTCTCTGGTCAGCATCAAAGCCTCATCCAGGAGTGACATGACTCAGAAGAGGTTTCCATGCTTCTCCCTTTGCTATGCACCCCTCTCTATAGCTTGTTGGAATTCCCAGTGGGCAGAAGAACGCAGGCAGCAGAGCTGCCCTCCCTCCTCTGCTCAGGGACTCTCCTGGTCATAACCACCTCCTTTTCCAGCCCATTTTAAGACTTCAGTGAACAAAAGTAGTTCCTCCTCCACAAAAGGGGGTCATGGGATGGGAGTGAGGGTGAGGGTGAAGGAAGGGGCTAAGGTTTCCCGAATATGCTTGAATTCCATCTCCTAGAGGTTTTCTGAGTTTAGAAGAAATTAAAAATATCGTTCTTTGTTTATTCTGAACATAAATATCCTGCTCAAAATCCCTTTTCTAGAAATAAGACCTACTATGTTTTTGAGCACCTTGGAAAACAATTAGAGAGCTACTCATGGCATCAAACATAGGTATCTCTGACGAAATGAATCCTAGCTGTTTGATTTAAAGTAGCAATATCACAGCTTCCAAAGGAATTTAAAAACACAGACCGAGAGGATGCAATTATATACCAAGTCTATATTAATAAATTCTCAAAGTGGATTCAAACATTCAGTAAATTGAAGCAAACAAAGACATACTAGCAGCACACTTACTTTTAAACTTGCTTTTATCCAAATCTTCTACATGGTCCTCACCAATTAAAATTTTGGCAGCAACTTCAAGGCTTACTATTTGAGGGGTCGATACGAGAAAAAGCATCACAAATTTCTGGCTCATCACTCTTAAAGACTTGTCTTTTCGGCTGTTTACAGAGGCTACGCAAAAAAGAGGAAAGGGATTAAAAAATTAAAATCCATTCATGCCAATATGAAAATTTTGCAAATGAGCTGACAAGAGTGTCTCTTAGTATACATTTTCTTTATAGAGAAAAAGAAGTCTATGCAAAGTGCTCTTTTCAAAAAGTCTCACCTGCTCGAAATTCCACTCCAGGAAGTTCCACAAAGCACATATCAGAATGTCCATTTTGGCCACAGCTGGGTTTCACTGCAGCCTCTTCATTTCTGTCGCTATTAAAGTCAAACTCCTGCTCATACTCTCTCTTCTTGATCATCATGATCTGTTCAGCATACTTATTTTCCATACCAACATTTTTCAAAGTCCCAAGGGTTTTGTTGAGATTATGACGCCCATGCCAAGTATATCTGTTCTTTGCCAGGCGACTGACCATATGCAAACTTTCTAGGACGTTTACAATATCATAAATGCGTCTACGCTCAACATCTACGAAAAAAGGACATTTGACCATTACTTTCAAATTATCTGAAGAAGATTCTTTAAGGTACTTTAAATTGAGTAGCTTTTTTCTACATCAATACAACTGCAGTTTTATTGATGAAGTTTTAACTCATATAAAAGCATTAACTTCAAGCACATTGACCATATGACTGGAAAAACACATGAAATATACATCTATCGGTCATATTTTCATCCCATCTTTGACAACTATGCTTAACATTGAGTACAAATAATTCTGTGAGATTAATGTTTAGACTATTTAATATTTTGGAATGCCACAAATAACATAGAATCCACATTTGTTCAATACCTTTCATTCAGTCATAATGGTTGCTATTCTTAATTCTAAATGGCGACTGTGGCCTTTTAAAAAAAAGAACAAACAAATACTCTGCATTGAGAATGGTAATCACAGCAATACCATGAGATATACAATCAGTCTGCAACCGTATTCAGACATTGCTTCCAATGATGAAGAAAGCCAACCATTCCTAGGAGAGTTTTGTCCATGTCCTCCCACATGGACATCACAAGAGGCGCAGCCTTCCTCACTTTGTCTTGACATTGCAAGGATGTGAAAGGAGTGTGGTCCGATGGTTCTCCCTCACTATCATTATGGGACCAACCCATCTTCTTTTGCTGTCACATATTTCTTTGGTCGTATCCTTTGCTCCTTTGTGGCTCCGTATTTGTAACATGCTACAAGCCTGCTCCTGTCCACCATGGGCCTCTCCATTGCCCTTTGAGTAATTTTCGATTTGAATTCTTTGGAGCCTCTAATGTTCCATAATTTGTAGTCAGAAGACAGTGGCATTAAAAATGTTGATTCTATCAAGTTCCAGAACATTGTAGAGTTTCTGCATGACATCCATAATTGTTGAAAAAGAGTTTGATCTGACTATCCACAAAGGAAAACCAAGTGGATGAAAAATGCTTATTGTCCTGATTCTGATATACAGTTGGATGGACAGTCTATAGAGCTCATCCATCAGAAGATATATACAAATATATATATATATAAATATACATACACACACATACATACTGTCCAGACACTGCAAGTGGACAGTGAGTTGAACTCATAATGGAACAGGAGGAGGAAAGCAGGCTGGACTGCCTTTGGAAAAGGGCAAAGCTCTTTTAATGATCCCAAACTTCTCCCTGAAACAAAGGGCCATCTTTTTAATACAAAGGGATGTTATGGACAAAACAGACCAACCCAAGCTGAATAAACTTTAAATGTGACATTTTAGCTGTTAGTATGTTTGAAATTTTTTTTTCTAGCTTTAAAAAACCCTTAATATTTGAGCTATTTTCTCTAAAAGATGCTAAGTTATATTATTATTAGTAGTAAATAACCAGATAATCATAGTCAATAGTTGGATTGATTTGTTTGGTTGTTACATGCAGATTTCCTGATCCACTTCAGTAGCTCAAAACACCCATTTTTAGTTTTAAAGTATGATTGAGTAATTTTGCATTTATATGAATACAAACAGTACATGTTTAAGGAAGGGGGAAAGGGGAAGGCAGGATGCAAAAAGACACAGAGAAACAACCCCAATAACTTTCCTTAGCACATCGAGCTAAGGTTAATAAACTTAACAAATTCATCAGTCTTCATGACAACACTGAGGTTGTTTAATTCCCACTTAAAAAACCTGATCAGCAGATCCACAGCGTAATGAAATCACTTGTGAATGCAGTAAGCCAGAGGCTGAGCCTGCATAAGATTTCATAGTTAGAGACTCACAGGACCCTAGACTTAGAGGCAGAGTATACGTTAGGGGCCACCTAGTCTAACCCTCTCATTTCACAGATGAAGAAATGGAGACCAAGAGAGGAGAAGTGACTTACCCAAGGTCACATAGCTAGTAAGTAGCATGAGCAGCATTTGAACCCATGTCCCCGTCCCTGATTTTCTATTGTATCACTTTCTTCATGAAACTAGTTTTGCCTCTGCATGTTACAAATCTTTTTTAAAAAAATCACATGCCACAGAATGTTTTTGGAATATACTTATACCTTCACAAATATCCTACTCCATTTGCCTCTTCAAGACATGGGAAGAGAGTTTATTCTGTGTTCTCCACGGCTATATTAATGGAGTACAAGATGGAAAGGATTAGAGTATAAGCCTGGCAATCGACTATGTAAATGGGGTCCAAAGCTTTGTCTCTAAAGTACAGAGAAGTCTCTCATCAGAATTCCAGGAAGGAATTTTTCCTCTATCAGAAAAATTGGCAGAAAATCACACACAATTCATACAGTTTTTTTTTTTTTTTGCTTTTTGGAGGGCAAGTGAGGTTAAGTGACTTGCCCAAAGTCACATGGCTAGTAAGTGTGTCAAGTGTCTGAGGCCGGATTTGAACTCAGGTCCTCCCGACTCCAGAGCCGGTGCTCTATTCACTGCACCACCTAGCTGCCCCAATTCACACAGTTCCTAGATTATCTACAAACACTAATTTAAAATAATTATATGCTAAGTATGCAATACCAGCAAATAAAAACTATTCAATTCCTATTTTAGAAACTTACCATTTCAATGTGGCCACATTCAAGTGATAAAAGATTACTTAGATTACAACGGATTGCCATGAGTATAAATTTGTTGTTCATTCATGTCCAACTCTTCATGACACCGTTTGGGGGTTTTCTTGGCAAAGATACCAGAGTGGTTTGCAATTTCCTTCTCCAGCTCATTTTACAGATGGGGAAACTGAGGCAAACAGAGTGAAATGACTTGCCCAGGGTCACACAGCTAATAAGTATGTGAGGCCAGATTTGTACTCAGGAAGATGAGTGTTCCTGACTAAAGGCCCAGCACTCTGCACCACCACTGTGCAGCCCCATATATATAGATGTGTCTATGTGTAGTCACTTCAATTATTAAATATTCATACACACATACACACACATTTATATACTTACTGAGCTCTTCTGCTACTTCATCAAGACAAATGTCATTATTCACAGCAGGGTTAGGATAGTTAGGATATCGTGCTAAGAATTTATGGCACAATAATCCTAAACTTTTTTCTTTACGACTTGGTTGAGATTTCTCATATTCATCTCCAGATAAATGTTCCTACAAAAGAAGATGAAAATTATTTTAAATATAGAAATATAAGGCTTGACAGATTTATGAGAGGCACCTGCACTTAATGACTAATACTTATACCATGTGCTATATAGCTTCAACAGCTGCAAAGCTTTGAGAAAAGAAATATACTAGCAAACCTTACTTGGCAGATTTGAAAAGCAATCTTGGTACTAAAAATACCAGCATCCCAGAATCCTTAATTCTCTCTTTTCTTTGGCTAAAACCTTTTGTCTTATTCTGAATTAGCTACATGACAATGATCTCTTAAAATTGTTCCTGCTGCCATTCTTTCAATATCTTCACTGGTGTGGTCAAACAGTATCCTGAGTCCTTGAAAACCTACATGTAAACAATCTTTGGCCTCAAGGATTCCACTCCTATTGTCAGACAATCCTCTTTTCTGATCTCTGTTTCGGATTTCAGGACTAGCAGCACTGATCAACATTTTAAGGTTGGCTGTCGGCGTCCATGGTTCACCTGGAGAGATTTCCTTAGGCTTTGTGGGTGTTGTTAATGGTCCGAAGTTGGGTTGAATCTCTGCTAATACTGAATTTGGAGTAGCAGACTCCTTCTGTGGAGTTTTTATCAATATCCTTTTATGTGGCTCAAAGAAATGATTTTCCTGTAATCAGAGAATAAAAAAAATTACATTCATCACAGCAAATAAGCATCTTTGTCATAATGAACTTACAAAAAACACAGGAAGGAGACCTGAATTCTAGTCCAAGCTCTGTCACTCCCTGTGTAACCTTGGGCAGGTCATTTCCCTTTGCTGAGTTTAATTTCTCCATTTGCAAAATGAGATGACTGGACTTGATAAAATTGTGGAATCTGAGAGGCAGAAGGGACCTCAGAGGGCATTTAAGTCCAACACGTACCCAAACAGGAGTCTCCTTTTCAACATTCTAAGCAAGGGGTCATCCAGCCTCAACTGATAATGTCCTGTGAAGGATATTCATGCAACCAGTGGGGCCCATGTCTATTTCTTGTCTGAGGTCTGTTCTAGCACTAAACTTTATTCATCTTTAGGTTTATAAATATTGTCAGAAAATGAATCCCTGGAAAATTATTTTAAAAAAGTGATACTATCCACTGACAATCTGCCAATGTGATAGGGTCCTATGATCTCTGATAAAGACCTGTCCAAAAAACATAGGGAAGAGTCAAGAAAGATTTGGATTCAAATGACTTGAATTCAAATGCAGCTCTGCATCATACAGCCTGTAGGACCTTGGGTAAATCATTTAACCCCTGAGTCTTCATTTACTTATCTATAAAATTAAGGGATTAAACCAGGCCTTGTCCATCTCTAAATCCTAGGACCCCAAGATATCATCAAGGAAGGATGTCACATTATTGACCTTGTAAACCAGTCTTATTAGACAGTCCTTTGCTAAAGTCTGTGTCTAACACTTCAAGAACAGCTCCTAGAACAGACCAATGCACTCCTAGAATAGACCAATGCACAAGACTTTCCACAGAGACACACAGAGCACAAAAGTTCAGAAACCAGGAAAAGTCACAAAGGAAACCAGACTCCCTGGAGCTGAACTGCTTTGCTGTGGATACAATAAGTTCTCCAGTCACAGGGTAAGGGCCTCGTTGGTTAACATGACCCTAGAGAAGCCTGGGGTATCTCTATTTTTGTACGTTGGCCTATAGGCAGGAAGCCTTGCTGTAGGAGAGAGATTAATGCCTTATTTGGCATACTGACAGCACATGCCAGCTTCCTGTTTCCAGAGCTCAGCTACCATGCCTCCCTCATTACAGTAAAAGAAAGACCATTTAATATCACCATGTCAACAGCTAAAACCATCAAAATGACCTAGTAATCAAACATTGCCTCAAACCTTCTACATCTAATGATATGACCCATTTCAAAAAGTCTTCCTAGCTTGGAATGATTCAGAACTATCATGGTGTATTTCATGATGAGATAGATTAATTCGTTATTCACAACATCAGACAACACGAGTCCAGGCAGGTGGGGTAATGGAGATATGGAATGAGTTACCGGCTGGCCAATGGTCATACTTAGAAGCCAGATGCAGGAGAGGGCAGCGGACTTCTTGACCAGCAGAGGGCGACAGAGCTCCTGCCAGGCATATGAGACAATGGTTAATTCTCAGCTATTTCAGGGCCCACTATTTGCATCCTAACCACAACTAGCACAGGTGGTTTCCTTGATGCCTACCTTTAGCAATTCTAATTCCTACCTCTCTCTCTTCTAACATGGAACGCCATGACTTCATCGGAACTAAAAATGCTGGTGCCCCAACGAGAAAGGCAAAGTCATCATGAATGGTGAAGTGCATTACTAAGGGCGACCTGGGAGCAAGGAGCAAAAACCAATGTGATATCCGTGATTTCCCTAAAAAGCAACCATGTCACTCCCCTACTCAAGAAAAGTCAGCTACTCCCTCTGACTTTCAAACTGAGCTAGCAACTGTTTCTTTTTGGCATTTAAGGAACTTTCCAGCCTAGTGCCATTCTGCCTTGGCAGTTTTATCAGATATCCCTCCCTTTAAGCACTCTCCAGCCCAGGTAAACTGCTCTCCTCGATGTCCCTCACACGCAACATCTCCAATATAATGATCAGTTTTGTGCTGATTTTTTTTTTCCTTTCTAAAAAATACATTTTGTTTTATAGGATGGCTCTCTGGGAGGAGGACAGAAAGGGGTACTTGGGATGACCATGTCAGAAACAGAAGACATCAAGAAAAACTCATTTAAAAAATACTCATTTATTTTATATATGCCTATACACATACATATGTATGTATATATGTACAATACATATATGTGTGTATATGTGTACATATACATATGTGTGTGTGTGTGTATATACATATATATATGTGTGTGTGTGTATATGCATTCTTTCTTCTGTGGTAGAATCTAAGCTCCCTGACACTAAGGACTGTTTCATTTTTGTCTCTACTATCTCCACATATATAAGGCACATAAAAATGCTCATTAATTGGTTAACTACAGTAGCATAAAATGTATCATCAGTGATATGTGTGACTGAAAGAAGGTGGCCTGGTCATGCAACAAAATGAAAGATAGCCTGTATCTTGCATCAGTGTCCAGGAAGCACTAAATACCAGAGGATACTCTCTGGCACAGTGGGTAAATCCCCTGTGTAGAATTTTTTGAAGGCTAGGGATAAGAATTATACAGGATAAGGTGTGGATGGGTTATAATCTGCCCAAGTAAGAGGTGAGATCAAAGCCTTATCAAAGTATCTACTCGAAACCAGAAATTGTAGGATGCAAAGCCCTATAATAGTGTATTATGCTGATGATCACAGACTCACAGCATGTTAGAGCTGGAAGAAGCTTTAGTGTAGCAGAAAGAAGACTAGATCTGAAGTCAGAGAGCAGGGATGAACTCCCAGCTGAGTCACTGACTAACCGTATGACCTTGGGCAAGTTCTTGGATATCCTTATCCGTGAAATAAGAGGGATGGCCTTCTATAGTCCATTAAAGCATGAAATCTGTGAATGACCCTCTCTATATCCTTTGCTTTACCGAGAAACTGTGGTACCGAGGGAGTGGAATAATTCCTGGGATCCAAACCATCGATAACAATGAGACAAAGCCTGGCAGCACTTGGCTCATCAGACTGCCAATTCAGAGATCCTTCCCCATTTCTATCAAGTGCACCACCATCTTCCAGACACTCAGCTTTGCAACTTTGCTTCCCCTTCCTCCTGCCCAACATATCCAACCAGTCTCCCTATCTTACCCTCTCTGTAGCCACAATATCTCTTAGCTTCCCTTTGCTCCATTCTCAGAGCGGCCACATTGGCTCCAGCTTTCATCATCTCCTACATGGCCTATACCAATAGCCTCCTCGATGGTCTGCCTCAGCCCTCTCTCCCTACTCCAATTCATCCTCCACAAGCACCAAAGTAATTTTCCTAAAGAACAAGACAGACTGAGCCATTCTCCTACTCAGTAAACCTCAAGGACTTCTATTGTGTCTAGGGACAAAAATAAGCTCTTTTGTTTAACTTTTAAAGCCCTTTACAACCTGATCCCAGTCTTACTTTTGTAATTTCATTATACATTACACACCCTCCCGCACTCTGCTGTAGCAAAACTGGCTTTGCTCTTCCTTACGTGGGATATTCCCTCTCCTGTCTCCAGGAGAATGCACTGGCTGTCTTCATCACGTTGGAAACGTATTCCCACCTCTTTGACTCCGTTTTTTCCTTCAAGATTCTGTCCAAGTGCTGTCTTCTACATGAAGCTTTCCCAGATGCCCCCATCTCCTGTTGCCCACCCTCCTCCTCTGCTCTACCTTGAATTCATTGTTTACTTATTGCTGTATAAGGGGGCTCCCTTGATAGAATGTAAGCTCCTTGAGGACAGGGGTTGTTTCCACTTTTGACTTTGTATCCCTCAGAGCCTAATACAGTGCCTGGAACACAAGAGAAGCTCAGTAAATACTTATCGATTGATTCCCATTATTGGTTCAGCACAGAACCAAGTCTGTCTTTACTCCTCAGTAACTTTACATCCTTGGATTAAAGAGAGTCTGTACAAGTTTAGTTGGGCACAACAGTAATCCTTGTTAGCATCCACATCAGAGATGCTGACCAAGTGAGAAGATTTTTCGTGAGGAAGACAAATCATTTAGTAATAGCTTTGATTTCTCCAACTCTGGGAATTAGAAGGAAGGGAATGGCTGCTATTCTACTTCAACTAACAGCAATCAGATGCATTCTGAATCTTCCTGTTTTATGAGTAAGTTTAACTTTTGGGAATAGGCGGGTACATCTATTTGCATAATTTCTGTGGTTTCTAGTGCATTCATCTGTATAGTACATGAGAGCTGGAAAAAAATGATTATCCTTGGTAAAAGAAATCAGCTCTGCAATCATGTGAAACTGGATTCGTGGTAGAGTGCTCAGCAAAATATTGGTGTTGTGCTACTCTCAGAAATGTCAAACTGAAAATGAAAATACAGTTTCAAACTACACTAAGACTTTGGGGACACCATGTGTGTTATTTACTTCTTTTCTAGGATAGACGTGTTCACTTTTCATCCACATTTTTATTAGTCAGCCTTTGACCTAAACTACTGAAAATGATAGATTAATTTCACAGATCTAGGATAAACTGCCATAGGGCTTCCTTCCTTTTTTTGTATCAGTTCAAATTAGGTTTTTTTTTAAACCCCTCTGTCTTTACAGAGAAATGTGTAGAAAGGATGTGTCCTTAGTAAAGCATATGTATACACCCCTCCCCCAAAAACCCCCCAGCATTATTTAATATAAATCTAGGCATCATTTTCTTGAAAAGAAAAAAAAACTAAAGATCAGAGTAAAGGTAAGAGGGAGTTACACTTAAAACTGTAGTAATGGATATGGAAATCACAATACCTTCTCATTCTCCATTTTGTAAACTCTTCATATATTTTCTTAAAAATTAGAGATGCTGATTTTCTCCTAGAAATTCTGATGGCTTATACATGCCAGTATGTTTTATTTTTTATAAATTTGTAATATCCTTGAAGAAAAAAGAAGAACATTAATAAAAAAGGGAAAATATAATGCATAAGAGAATTTCTTGGAAATTCCAAAGCTGCCCCCATATATCACCCAGTGCTCTGAAACAAAAATGGAAAACAAAAGGAAATCGGCCACAATTGTACTACTGGTATAGATATAATAACCAATGATAACGTTTCAAAATCCTGATGGAGATTTAATTCGACAGCAAACGATGGGAATAATTTCAAATTAAGGCTATTTCCCAATGATAAACTTTCAAAAGTCTGATGGAAGTGTGATTAGGTAGCAAACAACAATTGAAAGAATTATAAGTTAGGACTTTCGATTAAAAAAAATACATCGATGACCATAGTAGATAAAATTTAGTGTAAAGAATTCTCCACCCATGCAGATATATGCAGCTCCATAATTTGTTGCTAAGCATTCATTACTATTATATTTTTTCAAACAAGATTGACTTTTAATTGTTATCCTAACTCGCTGGTTCTCTGGTTCCCGGCCCAGCCATTTATTTACCCGGGAAACCCAAAAGGTGTCCCGCTGAGAGCCTCCGGGGCTCTTAGTGACCAGTAGCGCGGGACCAAAGAACTTCCCCCTCCGCCAAACTGCCCCTCCCCTCCGCCCACCTTGAGGACAGTTCCTTGACAGCTTCCTCGTGGTCTCCAGGGTAACGGGCCTGGACCAATGAGAGGCCCGGCCGCCGGCCCGCGATTGGTCCTCCGGGCAGGGGGCGGGGCCCAACCTTCAGACTTCGATTTAAAAATTTGGCGGGGAAAACCCGGGTAGTGACGGGTGCCGCCCAGCCGAGCGCGGGGATTGCAGGCGGGAGGGCGGGCAGGTCGGCCGGCGACCCCGCGCCGCGGCCAGCGCCAGCAGCTCCCTTACCATCCCCCCATTCCCCCTCCCCCGGGGAACCCCCTGCCCCTGCCCCGCCCCCCTCAGCGCGGGAGCTCGGCTCCTCCTTCCGCGGGCGCCGGAGGGGGAGGCGGGAAACCGCCGGCCGCCTTCCCGCCCCTCTCGGGTCGGCCCGGTCCGGCTCGGCTCCGCCGCCCGATCGGGATCCGCCGGGGGTCCGGCTGGGCCCGGGCGCCCCCTCACCTGTCGGGGTGGGCGGCCCCCGGCAGGAGGAGGGAGGCCGCCTCTACTGCTCCTGCTGCTCCTCCTCCTAGTCCCGCCCGAGCCTTCGGATCCCGCGGCCGGCGCCGCCGCCCGTCAGTCAGTCCGTCCGTCCAGGTGCCACTTGGAGGTGGGTGTGGAAGGCGGAGCGGGAGTATCCGTCGGTGGCCCGGCGGGAGGGTGGCGGAACGGCGGGCGCGTGACCTTCCGGGAGCCCCCGATTTGAAATTAACCCGCTGTCGGCGCGAGCGGCTTGAACGGGTTGGGTCCGGGAGGGCCGCCCCCCCGGGGCCCGCCCCGCCCCGCTCGGGCCCTTTTCGGCCAATCCAAATCTCCCGCCAAGAGCCGCGAGCCAATCAGAGGCCGGCGCCGCCCTCCCCGCGAAGTTGGGAGAAAAGTTAAGAAACTTTTTTTTTTTGGCTCCACTCAAGCCCAGGAGGTATACCTGTGAGCGGGTTGGGATCGCGACCCCGTCTCCCCTCCCGTGTCCTCCCCTCCGATGGTCAAGCCGGGTCCCTCCTGTAGTGGAGAGCCCCCCACCTACCCACCCCACCCTTCTCACCTTTCTGAGCTGGAGCAGAAGGTAGTGGCGTAGGCCGCCCACTCCAACACCGTGTCGGAAAACCAGGGTATTTATGACCTGAAACTGCAGCCCCTGCTGCAGAAATGGGGTCCGGGAGAACCTTATCCCAAAGACGAGCACTTCATCACCGTTTCAGAAAATCGGGCTGTTGGTGACTTGGAAATCTGACCCCCTGGTGCCAGAAACGGGGGCCCTGCGGAGCTTATCCAAAAGATGAGTGTTTAGGTGTGGAGGGAATTTAAAGTTGAAAACCCGCCAACTCCTCCCGACTTCCCTCCTCCTGCCTTCCCCTCCCTCCCCCCTTCCACAGCTGCCCGAGTCAGGAGGTAAACCTTGAAGGTCGTCTCGTTACCCCCTTCCCCCTTTTACAGAATGGGAGCCTGAGTCCCAGAGAAGGAGGAACTTTGATAGATGTATATATAGAAATGCTGGGGTTTGTTTCTTTTCCTGTCCTGTGCTATCTCTCCTCTCCGCCTCCGCCTCCCTCTCCTTTTCCCTTTCCTTTCCCCCCTCCCGCTCCTTCTCTCTTCCTCTCTCTCCTTCGTTTTCTTTTTTTTCCTCTGTCCCTCTTTCCCCCTTCTCTTCTTTTTCGTTCTCTCCTCTCCCCCTCTTCTTTCCTCCCCCTTCCTCTCTCTCTCTCTCTTTTCCTGTCTCCCTCTCTTCCCCTCTCTTCTCTCCTTTTCTCGTCTGTTTCTTCCCTTTCCCTCTCTCCCTTCTCTCGTCTCTCTCTTCTGGGTGCTGGCATTTCTGGTTTTGCTAGGCGGTTCCCATTGCTTAACTCCCCCCAGATCGGAGCAGCCATCCATTTTACCTTTTTTTTTTTTTAGTTTGATTTCTTTATCTTATTCTGTAACCCTCTCTATTCTGTTATCTCTTCTCTGTAAGCCACCTAAACACTCCCTGGCCTTGCTACTCCAAGTCCAATTGGCTTAATTTATGTGGCAACGAATCACAGGTTATTTACTTCGAACCAAATGTATTCTTATATTGTCCCCCACAAGATAAGGGCCACAAGACATCTCAGATTCAAAGAAGAGGTTACACCACTTATATGCAACCTTAGGTTGAAAATTCATAGATCTTGCTCAGGAGAACCTTCCCTTCCTTCCTGATTTTTTCGATGGCTTGGGAGAGTCCAAGCAAATGGAGTGGAAAGATTTTCACGGACTGGTAAGAGATGTATAACCTGACTGGATGATATTTTGTTGAAGTACACGTTTTGACACCACATCAGGTTTTATGGGATTTTTGTTTTAAATACATCCCTGTGGCAGTCTGCATTTCTGATTAAAAAAAAAAGAAAGGTCAGTGTGTTATATGCTAATGACACATTATTTATAAGCAGAATGCAGTAATTGGTGTTTTTTACCAATTTGGTATATAGTCTTACAGTAATTACATTTAGTACAACTACTTGAACACTTTTTCCAGATACTCCAAATCAAGGCTTAAGTGTGTATGTATGTTTTCGATCTATAGATCTGACTTTTAACTGTTTTTCTTTGTTTTTCTTGAAGTCTAACTAGTTTTTCTATAGATAGGTAAAGAATTAAAATTCCTAGTGTGGAAGTTACAAAGTTAGTAGCAACAGGCACATTATAGATAGGATTTGCCTCCCAATTAAATTCATACTCCTAATAATGCCTTGAATTTGTTTTGGACTTTTGACTTACCAAAGTACTTTCATGCTTATAATCTTCCAACAATCCCAAGTGGTAGATAGGGTAAATAGTAATCTCTATTTCACAGAAGAAGGAGCTAAGACAAAGAAAGGGAGGGATTTGTTTAATTGTGGAAGAACCAGATCTAAAACCCAGAAGTTTCCCTTCATTGCTCCAGGCTTGTTACCCCAGATCATACTTCCTTTGAATCATTCAGCAGGAAACAGGAAAGATCAGGTTAGAAATAATTTCTCTTCTAGTGACCGTTTTCAGGACTTTGGCTATGATGCAATATATTATGCACTGAAAGTCCAATGGGATAAAACAGTTCTTAAATAAGAATGGAATGAGGTTTTGCTATGGAACCCTAATGCTTTTTCTGACCAAAATAGGGCAAATTGAAACTATGGAAATTTAGTTGGGGTTTTTTAATTGATATTTAGAACCCAGGAAACTTTTTTTCACTGTAGTAGAGGATCTTAGATTACCAGGGATATGAGGGGAAAGAGATGATCTAGTTTATGTCCCATTTTGTAGTAAAGGAAGCTGAATATGGTACACTCACAAAACTGGATTTAGAGCCAGGGTTCTAGGTACAGTCCTAGTTTTTTCCTGTGGGTTCCTGAGTAAGTCATTTAAACTCTGAGCCTCAGTTTCCTAGCCCATAAAATTAGGGGTTAGACTAAACGACCGGCTTTAACATCTTATGATCTTAAAGGGAAAGTGACTTCCCTACCATCATACAGTTAGGGAGAGAGGGGCTTTGTATTCCCAAGCAAGACCTCTTTCTGCAACATACTGATGCTACATTTATTTGTGAAAGGTAAGTGTTCAGATGTATGAGGCCAGAGACTGTATCCAGTTGTGTTTTCCAGTGAGCAAAGAATTCAAAGAAGGTAAACTGTATCTACTTAGAACATAACACTTGGCATCTTTCTTTGTCCTACTGAAGTTAAATCAACTTTCCCATTCATTGCAAGGCACTCATGCATTGCACATTTTCATAAAACATAAATATGTAAAATAATTCAGTACCAGATAAAGAATTATGAAAAAAAAGCAACATGCCTACTATAAGGGGGGGCAGGTCTCACCTATAATAGATAGATAACTTTTTTGGTTGGTTTTTTTTGGGGGGGTGTTTTTGGAGGGGGGAAGGCAGGGCAATTGGGGTTAAGTGACTTGCCCAAGGTCACACAGCTAGTAAGTGTTAAGTATCTGAGGCCAGATTTGATCCCAGGTCCTCCTGATTCCAGGGCTGATGCTCTATTCACCTACTTGCCTCTAGATAACTTTTTTGAAAAAAATACTTTTGTCACAAAGCAGTCAGGTTAACTATCAAAAGAACAAATTGGGGAAAGGGGTAAACTAAAGGAATTTCTCTGGTGCAATGGCTCAAATTTTATTTTAGAATCTTGCAACTCTTAGCAATTCTTCCAGGATTCACTATATTCCAGATCTTGACTATAGCATTAGAAGGGCCTTAAAGGTCATCTTATCTAACCCACTTATTTTACAGATGAGGAAACCGAGGCCCAGACACATGAAGAGATTGGTGCATGGCCGCACAGATAGTAAACAGCAAATCTAGAGTTTGATTTCAGGACCTTTGCAAACCTCTCACACTGCCCCACACCAGCTAGATGAGCAAAATCCTGTGGGTTGGCGCCTCAAGGAATAGCCTTCTTACTTCGTAGTTTCCTCACTACTCCCACCTTGCCTTAACTAAAAGTCTATGTTACTTTATAGGCATGTGATTCTGGAAAGTTTATACAAGTAGGGGAAGGTAAGGAGTAGAAAAGGTTAGGACTGGCTAGTGCCATCACTGCCAGTAATCAGCTTTGGTACATTTCTGATACCAGTCAGAAAACTTAAAACTTGCCCCATGATTCTTTTTTTTTGTGTTTGTTTTTTTTGGTTTGTTTTGCAAGGCGATGACTTGTACAGAATCACACAGCAAGTTAAGTGTCAGATGTCTTGAGGTCATATTTGAATTCAGGTCCTCCTGACTCCAGGGCCAGTACTGTATCCACTAAGCCCCCTACCTGCCTCCTTCCCCTGTGATTCTTAGTGTGAGAGTTCAAGGCTGATAGAAAGCTCACCTGAGATTAATTCAGCACCTCTGGGGGGTCTAACTCTGCCTTTGCCATTTGTCTTGGAAAATATTGGAAATCTTTCTCAGTTTCCCCTTGTTGAAAATGGGAAGAAAATAATCCTTACCCACATCAAGGGATATTGTAAGGATGATTAAGGTATTTCTTATAACCTGTTTGAAGTTCACTAGGAAAAAGTGAAATAAAATTATAGGGGGAATCCTTGCATATAAAACCAGGACCTGGGAATGTGATGGACATTCGATTTAAAGTCAGTATCATGTTTATTTTTAATATTTGAAGAGATATAACAACAACAGCTGACTTTTAAAACAGTACTTTGAGGTCTGCAGAATGCTGTGTGTACATCATTTCATATGTGTTGTATATTGTCCTTATACACCAAATTGTGGCACATTGTACAGAGTTCTATTATATCCAGTCTTTTGTTACTATGTGCGTGGTACCATGCACCACACACATACATATACATGTATATGTGTGTGTGTGTGTATATATATATATATATATATATATATATATATATATATATATATATATATAGAAACTGGACCTTTATGACTTTGTTTCATTTACAAATCACTTTAAAGCTTCCAAATGAAGGGCCAGCCTCCTCTCTAAATAACATCTGACAAAAGGCAATGGTACATGACAGAAGACTGAATTTGATTATGCTGAATTCACATATTTATAGATTTATGTGTGAACTTTCAACCATGAAGTCAACTGTAAATCATAGAGCACTATATACTGAATATGAGGTATTATTATTCATTACAAAATTCTGTGATATCTGCCAAGTTCCATTACGTAGGAGAAGAGAAAGCTGGCAAAACCCAGTATCTACATAAGTGATCTACAATGAAATAAATATTAAATTCTCTGGTTTTCTCTAAAGTGACTCTCTGAAAATGTCTCCGAATATCCAAGGTGCCTTTGAAATCTAAAAGCAATTTTACTGTGAAACAGTTTTGCCTATGAGAAGTAAGCACTCGTGAGCAGGGATTCATCGACACAGGAGGGCAGACAGACTCAGTGTGGATAGAATGTTTACGTATAAGTAGCCCCATGTGGTTGAATCCCTTGTATTTTGCATTTTCTTTGGACAAAATCCAGTGCTCTAAGAGATGATTTGAGAGGCCACATGATGGACTCGATAGGGCAAAGGATTTGAATTCAGGAAAACCTGGGTTCGAAACCTGCCTCAGATACTTACACATATCCATGTGACCCCAGCTAAGTCCCTTAGGCTTTCTAAGACTCATTTTCCCTATCTGTAAAATGAGGGGGTTGGATATTGGTCTCCTCAATTCCTTCCATCTCTAAATCTTTGCTCCTGTGATTTCAGAATTGTAATTTGCAAAATTGTTGTTGTTCTAGAGGTATGATTGGTAAATGTTAGTTTCAACAACCTTTCAAAATTATGCTGCAGATCCCAGATTTTTAGCCCAGTCTGTCTTTTGGAACTACCATCATCTCATCCTTAGCCCTACCCCATAGTGGCAGAAATGAGGAAAAGACTATGAAAACTGGAAGAGAAATTAAATTAAATTGGAAGGACCCCAGCAGGAACAGGGTTTCTGATGAAAACTTGGAGCAACTGTATGGAAATTTTAGTACAACTTGATTTTTCAGAGGTTAAGTGTGTGATTGAAGTTAAGTGATTTGTCTGGGGTCACATGGCTAGTAAGTGTCTGAGGCTGGATTGGAACTCAGGAAGATGAGCCTTCCTGACTCTCCAGGCCCAGATTTCACCACACACACACATACACACACACACACACACACACACAGACACATGTGTGTGCATATATACATATATATATACACACATGTATATATTAGTATATATATTAAACCTACACAGTATATGTATATTATATGCACATTTACACATGTGTATATAATATACATATACTGATATATAGATGTACATGTATATATGTGTGCGCATGTATATATATTATATATGTATATATGAGGAAGAAAAGATGGGCTAATCACATAGAGAGAATGAGAGATAACAGGGTGTTCTCCTAATGTCCCTTCAAGATCAGAAGAAAGCTAGGAATGTCTCCAGCAGTAGTATAAGCTCCCCAAAGCAAATGGGCAGACAAGAATGAGTTACGTAGTTGGAGGGAGAAATAGTAAACCAAAGAGACCACAGATTCATTTGAGCATATTCCACTACAGACAACGTAACTCATTAGTTCCCTCACAAGACAAATGAAGTGATGCATTTGAACCATCGTGAGAACTTGAAGGCAACTGGACTGAGTATTGGAAAAACCAATAATGGTCCATAATGAACCAGGGCATCCCTTATGCCTGGGAGGCCGGACTGTGAGCGCAAGTGCTTGGATCCATTGTCAGATGTTCCCATAGCAGCCCTTTGTGCCTAATTGGTTTTCATTGTAAAAGGAGAGAGTTCAAATTGGAGGGGGGCGGTTGTTTGTTTTCCCCTCCAAAACAACTGTGATGTAAGAACAAAAAACATAAAACATTTGTTAAAAGATGGGAAAGTGTCACATAAATGTCAGCTAGAGCCGTGTGAAATTCATTGGGATAACTATAAAACCCGACACTTGGGTTAAAAACAAATCAATTACCCCACTATGTTTCCTGTATGACAATGAAAAAGGTAATGGGGTTTTAGGGGAGTGCCAGCCCAGTGAGTCAGGAGCGTGACAAATGAGCAAAGATTAAGTGCTGACTGTGCTCAGAGAGGCAGTGGGTGTGTGCTGGGCTGAGATTTGCCCACTGTGACTCAGCCACATGCGTAATGTCAGAGGGAATGGCCTAAGGTGAAAGTGGGGGAGAGTGACAGGAAGGGATGACTCCTGAGGTCACAGCTCTCCTCCTGCCATGGGGATGGCATGACTGGCATCCTAGGCCAGGTGGACATGGCCTCTAGTTTACCTGCTTCCCATTTCAGTATTGAGAGCTGCAAGGACAGACAGAAACTCAGAGCACTCCTAGCGGAGGTGAGCAAAATTGGGGGAGGTCCCATTCAACCCTGTGAAAAAGAAGCCATGGGCTAGGATTGGATTCCTGTAGTTGGGGGTGGGGAACCTGCAGCATGTAGCCCCCTAGGTCACAGGTGACCTCAAGGCCACAGGTTCCCCGCCCTTGCAGAACAACAAGGGAGAAGTCTATCTTTTTGTGCTTTAGACGGAGTGAAGATCCTTTTGCTTAGCTCTGGGCTTCTAGGTTTTACCCTCTTGAGTATTTGGGTCCAGTCCTGATTGAGGACACTGGGTTGAGTATATTGATATCAACCCGTTTTGATTTTTTTTTTTTTAGCATTTTATTTAAATTTTATCTATTAGGTCCCTTTGCATCAGGAAAGTTCTAAGTAGGATGGGACTGAATTATGAGATTTGACGGGAGTAAATGCCAACCCATGGCATCCCTAGACAGTATGAGAAAGTGATACCACCCAAAATGAGAATGACAGATATGCTCTGAGAGCAGAAACAGGAACAGAGAACATCAGTGGTTACCCTCAGACTGCCCTCTGGTGTTAAACAGTGCAAATTACAGGAGGGACTGAACCCTGGAAGGTGTTCATATTCCCCTGGGTCCCAATTACTGAATAAAAACAAACTGTTGACAATGCTTCCATCAACTAATCAGGCAGGAAACATGTTTTAAAACTTATCTTGTCAGGCCAGTAGTTGGTGTAGAAGAATGTAGTAGAAGAGATGCAAGAACCGTCTCAAGGTCTCAAGAACTTTGGAACTGATGGTGTGACATGGGAGACACTGGCACAGGACTGCTCAGCATCACGTTCCCACATCAGAGAAAGTGCTGTGCTTCATGAGCAAAGCAGAATTGAAACAGCTCAAAGGAAATGCAGGATCCGCAAATTTAGAGAATGCACCCTAAATGTTCACATGGACTATTTGTGCCTGACCTGTGGTAGAGCATTCTGAGCTGGGACAGGTCTGATCAGCTACAATTGGACACCCTGAGACTTGCCTCTAACATAGTGACATCATTTTGGTCCTCTTCGAGAATGAGGGACAACAACCAACCAACCAGGTGGTATAGTGTATAGCATGAAGGACCAGCAGCATCTGCTGCTAGCTAAGTAACCCTGGGCAAATTCCTTAGCTCCCTCTCAGCTGCAATTTTACTATCTTCAATATCACCTACTTACCAGGGTTTAGGAGAGAATACACATGAAAGTGCTTTGCAGATGTTAAGACCTTCTAAATGTTAACAAGCACAATGACGATAAACCAAGGCCCTGTGGTAGATGCTTAGGAACATAAAAAAAGGAAACAGTTCCTACTCCCAAGAAGAAGGTGGGAGCACAATCTGCAACTGATAAGTGAATGCAAAAATGCATACAAAGTAATTTCGGGAAGTACTAGCTGCTGGATAGAGAGAGCATCAGCAAAGACTGACTCATGTGAGTTGAGCTCTGAAGGGCGCTAGGGAACCTAACAGGTGGAGTGCTTTACAGGCCCTGGGGATAATTCCGTGCAAGAATGTGGAGATGGAGGATCCAATGTTACGTAAAGGGATTCCTCTAATCAACAAGTCTAACCACCTGGTCAAAGTAGGACACCTCAGAGACTGGGTTATGACAACATTCCATGTGGTGCATTAAGATAACAGTCATTCTGGTGATAAGAGGAATATCACCGGGGATGCTGTTCCAGGGTTTCATTTGTATCCTCTGTCCTTCAGATTGAGGGTGATGTAACACAAAAAGGTAAATATTTAACCAGAGGGAGTACAGTCCAGAAATGTGAAAATGTCTGAGGATCCTGATTGGAGAGAATGAGAGAAAGGAGACTGGAACTAGAATATTTTCTTCTGGAACAGACAATCAACAATTAAGAATTTGAGAAGCACCTATAGGCTGGCACTGTACTAGATACTGGGAAAGAAAAAATCCTCCTTTCTAACAAGTTTCTGCTCTAACAGAGGAGACCAGGATCTAGAAACTGATAGTTTAAAACTGCACTGAGATTATTGGGACACCCCGCATAAATAAACACAGTCGAAATAAAAAAGGAAATCAAGCGGGAGAGCAAAACTTGACAAACCAAACAGTATAACCTGGTACTCACAGGGTCAGTAAATAATCATTTAATTAAGCACCCACTATGTGCTAGGCTAGAGATACAAAGAAAGGGAAGAGACAGTCCTCGCTCTCAAGGAGTTCACAGTCTGAATGGGGGTGTGTATAAGGGCTATTCCCCCTTATACACTTATTAAAAGTGCTAGAAACAGTCATTTATTCTCACAACAACCCTTTGAGGTATGTGCTGTTATTACCCCCACTTTACAGTTGAGGAAACTGAGGCACACAGAGGCTAAGTGACTTGTCTAGGGCCACACAGCTATCCCTAGTAAGTGGATGAGGTGTGATTTGTTGAAATCCCCACTTCCTGACTTCAGGTCTAGGGCTCTATCCACTGCGCCACCTATCTGCCTCTAGTGGTCTAGCACCACCCCGTGGTAGTCTTCCATTTATAACTTCCAGATGTGCCTTTTTTTATTTTAATCTGAACCAGTTTTTAGTACTCCACAGGGATTCAGAATGGTGAATAATTGCCTTCCCATTAACTGGTCCGTCACTGGGTGGTAATGGCATTCAGGGCTCTGCAGCTATGCCAGAACCATCCTTTCCTGCCCCTTTTAGTGACTTAGCACCAGGGCTACCTCGAGGGAAGCTGAAAACTAGAAGAATGGTGTCAGACTCAAATTGAAATGGAGCCACCAATCCATATATAAGGATCACTGCATATTGGTTTAGTTTTAAAATGTAATATCACCCATGTTTCATTTCAGTTTTGTTTAGTTTGTTAAATGCTTCTCAATGACATTTTAATCTGGTGCAGGCTATGTGTTTGACACCTCTGGACTAGAAGATTTTGGTTCTTTTCTAAGAAGTCCCACAGGATTGCCTTCCTTGGCTTGGCCATTGTTTAGATTCAGCCAACTGGGATTTTTTGTTTTCAAAATGAGGTATGACATAAACCTATGGTTTAGTGATAGTATGTTTTCTACCTTGACTATGCTAAACACATCCCTGTACTGAGAATGGAGCAGAAAATCCGTCTCAGCTTATGGCTAGATGTGGCATGCATCTGTTCTACTCTCCAGAAGTACCAGAAGCACAACTGGACCTATGTAATTTTGGGGTTGTATAGAACCAGTCAGCCCAGCACTAAGTAGACAAAGGAGGAAGTTATTTTCAGGCTAAATATCTCTTCATGTTTTATCATTCGAACCCATAAGAACTTGGTGTCCTGAGTTATTGGTCTGGACCCAAACAGATAACTCTTCAGTGATTTTGCCTCTCACTGGGGTAGCATGGATTTTTTGGAGGATTATTTCCCTATAATTTTAAATCAGTTTCATGAAATTTCCAAAGACCCTTAAGTGCATCATGGTTGAGACTCACAATTATTGAAGATCTGGCAAATTGATTTCAAAGTTTATGAACAGGTAGGATATGAAATGGAGTGTGAGGTTTGGAGGGGCTGGAAATGCATGGCAAAGAGAACATTTGCACATATTAAGTAACTGAGTTCAAGGTGGCTTCTCAGATGGAAGCCCGTGCCTACGTAGAAGGGTGGGCTAGATATAATTACCCTAGATGGAGCTTCCTCCCTTATTGATGTATGGAAGAGAATCCACCATTGTGGACCCTCTTCAGCTGTAACTGACGGTGGGCCTTAGTATGTACACATTCATATCAGCTTGGGTAGATCATTAACCATGTTGCCAGAATTAATTTATCATTAAGAGGTATAGTTAACTTCTTTAAAAACCAATCAGTGCACCAGGGCAAGAAGAGATCATGTCAAGTCCTGACTTGTGATACAGAGGAGCTGGTAGGTCCTATCGCAACCTCTTGCCCTTCCCGAAGTCAACAAATCTGTTGGTTGATGACCTTGGCTATAAAAGATTGTCCAGAGTCTGTCTGGGTTCCCTCCATGTCACCAGACAGGAGGCTATTTCCTGTGAGGTAAAGGTTGAAAGGCAACCATTCCTACAATGTATATCAAGGCAGCCTTGATTTGGGTTGTGGGGAATCACTGGGAGTGGATGTCCATGAACAGGCTGAACTGGAGTAAGAGGTCCTCTTAATGAAAAAAAAATGGAGAAGGACTCACATTGCTTTTGCTAGGCAGGACGGAGGCCCCCAGTCATTGCTTCCCCCAACACTGTGTCAAATGCCCCTCAAAGTATAGCAAGCTCCAGGGAAGCCTGCTCCTCATTGCACCTCCAAGATTTCTGGTGGCCTCTGGGGACAACGGTGCTGGTAGGGTAGCAGGCTCTTTGTTGTGTACCTCATTGTCCTCTGCTGACCTGTGCGTTGCTTCCATGGGAAGCATGGGGAAGATATCCCCAGGAGACAGGTTTAATAGAAAGTTGAGTGGGGAAGATAGCTGTTGCTCCCCGCCCCCCCACCTTAGGGTTAGGAGGAAAGATAGGTCTAGGCAGAGGTCAAGGGATAGGGATCATTGGAAGGGGAGGCTAGGGAATAAGAGGCAGAGAGGGACAAGGAACACTTTAGGGTGCCAGGGATTCCAGGGGATGGGGGCTGGCTTCTCTAGGAAGGAGTAAGGACTTCACTTGACCAGGTGATTCTGGGAGATAGGAGCTGCCCAGTTCTTAGGTAGCCTAGGCACCAGCAGGAGTCTGGGGAGCAGCCCACCATCCACAGAGACAGGAGCCCTTCAGGGACAGACTGCCTTGCAAGTACCTTGTGTCCAGACCAGAGCCTTTCAGCTCAGGCAAAGCTGGGGAAGAGGAGTCTCAAGCCATGCCTCCCTGTGGGTGCCTCTACTTCCCCCATGGAGGCTTTTACTTTCCCTCAAGTTTTTGCACTGCCAATTTTCTCAAACTTTCAGACAGCAGCCTAGAGTGAGAGGAGGAAGGAGCTGAAGAGATGAATAGTCAGCCAGTGAGTAGAGTATGTCAAAGGGAAGGTTGGATGTCCACAGTAACAACCACGCTTTTGCTTCCTCTCCACCTTGGCTCCAGTTTGAGACAGAGATTGGACTGGAGAAGGAGATTGTGAGCTAGGTACTAAACTCCGTGAGAAGAGAAGAAAATTTGAGTGAGAAATGGTGTAAACTAGAGCAAGTCAGTAAACTTCTCAGTCTGTTTCCTCATCTATAAAATAATACCTATAGCACTTATCTCAGCGGCTGAATAAAGATCAAATGAGACAGCACGTGGAGGCTGTTTTGCAACCTTAAATTCTAGATAAATGTAAGATGTTAGCATGTCATTATCATATTACATAGCATGTCATTATCATATTACGCTTCCTACTTGCCATTTAGTAAGTGTTTAATAAACATTAACTTGTGCTCTTTTGGCTATGATCAGTTTTTGAGGGTGTCAGATGTGTTTAGGGGTGCTGGCGTGGGAATGAAAGAAAGTGTATGTAATCAATGCTAGGCAGGGTGGCCTAGATACAATGTTGTCGGGGAAGCTGGAGGGGGATGTTGGGCTGGTCTCTGTAAGTTCAAGGAGATAAAAGGATCATGAGATATCTAAGACAAAGGAAAGTTTATTAATCCTGGAAGAGGGTTTCCAGAGGGCACAAAGGACAGAGCGTGACAGGGACCACAGGAGGGTAGGGTTGAGGTAGATGGGGAGATCAGGCAATGGAAGCGAGCTTTTGCCTAGGCAGTCTGCAACTCTGAATCATGAGTATTTAGAGAGGATGAGGAAAGAGCTAGTCATGGATGAAAAGGTCTCGCACCTCTAGCTCCTCAACTGAATTTAGCCAAGGTGCTGCCATTCCTAGTTACGGCTCTGCATCTGAGGGAATGCCTAGGGTAGGGGTAGGAGAAAAGGATGGTAACTTGTGCTGGTGATTTAAAGGATGGTCAGCTTAGACTGAGTGTAGGCTCTTCTGGGGAAAAGTAGATCAGGATTTCAAATCTGTATCTAAGCAAGAAAGGTTTCAAATCTGTATCTAAGACCATGCCAGGAGTGGAGATTTCTCAGAATTATACAAGAGACTGAAATGAAACTGGAAAAGCCATGGATTGGTGCAAAAGTTTAGCATCTGGGAGTTCTAAACAGGCTAAGGAGGCATTCTATCTCGAGTGCTAGTGAAATAATTACATATCTGATGTGACTGATCTCCCCTGGCCTTGATTTTTTATGATAGCTCTATGTGACCCCTACTCTGCCATGTTCCAGTGTACTAGTGGGAGCCATCATGCCCCCTCTGACTCATTCCCATTCATGAGTTTGTGGGTTAAGATATTCCGACACTGTAAATTTTTTTGAGAGATGTGATTATTTTGGTAATAATTGTAATCAGTCTAGCATTCATAGGCTATATTACCAGTTCTGTTTTATAATTAACTTTTATGTTTTCCTTAACTTTACAACTCAATCTGTGCACTTTAGTGATAGCAGCCCATATTTATCTAATTTAGCAAAGATTCAAATGTGCCACAATGAGTCACATGTTTTATGATCAACATCCTTTGCTAATTGCACAACTTATTTTGAATTTAATCATCAGATGGCAACCTTCACACTTTCATGTTTATGCAGTTTGTTTTTGTATGTTAAATCTTTATAATGATTCATGCTTGGTTGGTTATAAAATCATGGAATGTTGGAGCTGAAACCTCATACAGAATTTTGAGTTAAACCTTCACAGAAGTAAAGAATTTGAGAGTTAAAGGGGACCTGAGTACCAAGGCACTGGGGATTCAAATACGAAAAGGGAAATGTTCTTGCCCTCAAAAAACTTAAATTATAATGGGATGTGGTAGGAGAAATACAGTATGTTCATAGACTAAATACAAAATGTATACAATAATCCAACCCATACTCTAAAGCAGTGGTTCTCAACCTTCCTAATGTGGCGACCCTTTAATATTCGTATGTGGGTGTATCTGCATGTGGGCAAACCTGCCTGGAGACTGAAAGAGGAGCGCGGCTCAGTTTCTAAGACCGTAGGAAATATGCGTTTTCCAATGGTCTTAGGAGATCCCTGTGACCCCTGTGAAAGGGTTGTTTGACCCCCAAAGGGGTCGTGACTCACAAGTTGAGAACTATTGCTAAAGGAAGACCTACTAAAAACATACTCAAGTGTTTTCATCTCTCTTCCTCTTCTCTCCTCAAATATTTTGTGACCTAACTTTCAATCTTATCACTCAACTGAAATTACTCTTATGTGAGCTCTCAAATGTCAAACCCAATGGATTTCTCATTCCTTGTCCTCAATTTGTGAAAACTTGACATTGTTAGCTATGCCTACCATCCAGCTATACTTTAGTCCCTGGGTCTTAGTAACGTTGTAATCTCCTGTTCTCCTTTCTACTTGTCTAAACATTCTTTTTCAGCCCCCTTTGTTGGATGATCATCTATGTTTCCCCACCCCTGTCCACCTATGATCATACCACTCATATAGCCACCATCTTGGTATAGGCTGTTATCCTCTCATGCCTGGATTACTTATCTGTAAAATGAAGATTAGAATAGCACCTATTTTGATGTGAAGATCAAATGAGATAATATTTGTAAAGCACTCAACACAATGCCTGGCACAATGAAAAAAACGACAACTTTTTTTCCATTTCAGATCAATATTTTGAAGAAGCAATAATGAGAGTTTTCAATGGAATGGGTTGCAATATTGCTTATCATTAAATGTATTTAAGTGGAGAGGCCACATCAGCCTCAGGCAGGGAAACAATGGAACTCCTTGAGGGCAGAAATTATGTCATTTTGGTTTTTGTATCTCCCAGGAAATGGGATTTTTGAGACTGAGTCACCCTAGCTTGCTCAAGCTAGAAGTATAGACGGCCCTGTTCAGCCCAAGCCCGTTACTGACCAGGACAGAAACTTTAATCTGTTTCATTTTTCTGACCTGGCCTGTTCTCTCCTTCTTAGGCAGCCTGGTATCTCCCAGTGTCCCCCAGACAGATCACTACATTGGTGCTGGACTTAATGCACACACCCGGATCAGCTTTAGCCCCACTGTGTCTCAAAACTCCTCAGCTCAAGCAATCCACCAGACGCCTCTGTCTTCACAGTAGCAGGTATTATGGGCATGTACCACATACCTCGAAGAGCCTTTCACTTAAAAACACAGCAAACCTCTGGCTGAACATTTACATTAAATACTTTTAGAATGACTTTGTTTCTTTTCAATAGCACCAAATTACATGAGATTTTTAAAAAAATCTTTTCTTTTTATGTCAGTTTCAAATCTAGCATTATTACAAAATGAAAAGGTAATATGATATCATCAAGTAGTCAGCAAACATTTCTGCCCTCAAGAAACTTAAATTATAATGGGAGGTGATTGGAGAAATGCAGTATGTTCCCAGACTAATAAATACAAGCTATGTAAGATAAATACAAAGTGATTGAGAGGGCTCAGCATTATCAGCTGAATCAGAAATGGCCTCTTGAAGGATAGGGCAGTCGAACTAAGCTTCAAAAGGACATCAGTGTTCCAAGAAGTGAAGATAAAGAAGGACTGTATGTTAGACCAGGAGGAACAGCTTTGCAAACCAAAGGACCAAGGCAGAAGGCGGAATATCATATTTGGGAAACAGCAATTAAGACCAACTGAGCTGGGCCTAGCAGAGGTGGGGAACCTGCAGCCTCAAGGCTGCATGTGACCCTCTAGGTCCTCAAGTGTGGCAACATGTGACCTTGAGGCCAAAGTTTGGATTCACAAGACCCAACTTGAGGATCTAGAGGGCCATGAGTGTCCTTGAGGTCACAGGTTCCCCACACTTGTGTGTGAGGAGTAACAGGTTTTTTTGTTTGTTTTTGTTTTTGGAGGGGAGAAGACAGGGCAATTGGGGTTAAGTGACTTGCCTAAGGTCACACAGCCAGTAAGTGTTAAGTATTTGAGTCTGGCTTTGAACTCAGGTCCTCTTGACTCTAGAGCCAGTGCTCTATTTACTGTGCCACCTAGCCACCCCTCACATACAGTTTTCTTAGAAAGACAGACTGGAGCTATATTACGAAGGGTACACTTGCCATATAAGATGCTTCCAAAACAATTTTCATTTTTTTCTTCATTTACATAAGCCAGCACTTTAGGAGGTCATTTCAGCTGATCACATTTACATTTTAAAACTTCAAGAATTTTGATTTTAAAACTATTGTGTTTGGTTTGCTAAGTGCTTCTGTAATTTTGCCAAAACCATGGGAGTTATTTTTATTAAGTATCTCATTAAAAATTCAACATCAAATATTGATACAATCAACTGAACTCATTCAATTACCATTCAGATTTAAGTTAATTAATTTCAACAATGAAGTGTAAGGTTTTTTCAATCACTCCCACTAAGTCTCCACCAGGCTCCTTTATCCAGCCATTCTCATTCATTTTTCATTTAATATGGCTGTAATGAGTGTGTACGCCATTCTTCTGGTCCTGTCTTTCTTTGCTTTACATTATTTCATGAAGGTCTTTCCAGACTTCTTTGTGTTCCTTACACATGTAGGTCTTAATTGCATTTTAGAATTCCACGACATTAGTGCAGCACAATTTAGCTCACCATTCAGTGATTATTGCTGTTGTTGTTGTTCTGCAATTATATATAATTATATGTTATATTATAATTATATGTGTAATATACATAATTCTGCAATGAAAATATTTCATTAGATAGTGCTTTAAGGGACCCATTTAAAAAAATTTGTAACATTACACGTTATTCCTTATAGTCACTAGAAATAAGATCATGGATCTTTAAAGTAACCATTGGGGTTACTAGTCCCTCATTTTACAGATAAAGAAACTGAGGCCCAGAGAGATATCTAAGGTCATTTAGGTAATAAGTGGCAGAGCGGGATTAAAATTCCATTTTCTTTGATTCCAAAGCTAGGGCTTTTCTAGGTAACATGCCTCCTCCACAGAGAGAGAGTGTTTTATGAGCGAGCCTGAAGCTATGCCTCTTTACAGAGTCTGAAGAAGGGGTGGACAGGGTCTTGCCAGAGGCCAAGCTGTACCAAGGAAATCCATCTGGGAGGAAACAGGGGTAGCTGCCCCAGGCTTCCCACATAACAAGGGGCTCATCATGGAAGTACCTTAATGCCGTATAGAATATAAAGGCTGACATGATACCTGTCAAGCCTGCCAACAGCTGACAGGTTCATAGGATCCAATACCTCTCACAGTCAGCCACCTTGACAATAATATGCAAGTAACTTTTTCCTAATGCAGAAACAGCTCTGAAAGACTCATTGCACTTGAGTGATCACAAACTGCTCTTGCAAATGGTCCTTTTAAAAAATGAAGCTGTTCAAAAACCAGCAATGGACAAATAGGATTGAAAACATCTCTGGGTCACACTATCATGACTGCGGGAGTAGACACGTTTGGCGGTCTTGGCTTCATATACATCATATATATATAATTGGGCATTAGGTATCAACTTTAAAATAAACCTGATGATAATATAAATCTTCTTTGTCCCTAACATGGTACCTCCTCCAGCTCCTATTGGGGTAAACCCTCATTTAGCGCTTATGTTGCCTTGTATAATTTTCCCAAATGCCTTAGTGCAGTTTCGTAAACCTTAATAATTAATATGAGTAAATGATCAACATAAGTAATAACATTAAGGTATTAAAGCTTATAGCTATACTTAGGCTTTTGTGACAACCCGCATTATACGTTTGTTTTTTCTTGTAAGGCAGCGGTTCTCAATCTGTGGGTTGCGACCCCTTTGGGGGTCAAACGACCCTTTCACAAGGGTTGTCTATGACCATGGGAAAACACATATTTCCGATGGTCTTAGGAACCGAGACACCGCTCCTCTATCTGCCTCCAGGCGAGTCTGCCCACATGCAGATACGCCCACATATAAGTATTAAAGGGTCAGTGACAACATTAGGCATTACGAAGGTTGAGAACCACTGTTGTAAGGGATCATTGATCTAGAGCTGGAAGGGGCTCCAAAACCATCTAGTCCAGCCAACTCCTTTTATTGATAAGAAAACAGATCTACCTAAGGTCACCCAGATAGAAACATTAGAGGTAGTATTTGAACCCATATCCCCTTACTTATTCATAGCCCACCCCTCCATTCCAGTCTTCTCACACCTTAACCCACACTCCCTCTAACACACATTTTGACCCAGTGACACTGGCCTCCTGCCTGTTCCTCAAACAAGACATTCCATCTCCAGACTCCAGGCATGTTCCCTGGCTGTCCCCCATGCCTGGATGTTCTCTCTTTGCCTTGTTGCCACCTCCTGTCTTCCTTGGCTTCCTTCAGGCCTCAGCTAAAATTCCACTTTCTGCAGGGAGCCTGTCCCAATCCCTTCTAATCCTATTGCCTTCCCTCTTCGAGTTATCTCTGATCTATCCTTTCTATAGCCTGTCTGTGTATGGTTGTTTGCTTCTTCTCTTCCTCATTAGGTTGGTGAGCTCCCTGACGACAGGCTCTGGCTTTGCCTTTCTTTGTTTCCTCAGAGTTTGACATGGTGTCTAGGACCAGGTTGTTGTTGTTTGTCCTTCCTTTTCAAAGGGGACCAATGACATCCCAGGTCATGTTTTGACTTGTTCATGATTGTATTTAATTGAGGCAAAGCTGCACAAAGTCGTCAGCCTTACTCTCTCTTCCTGAGTCTTTGAAGTATAGTGACAAGACAACAGTCAGCATGACTGGCGATGGCCCAGGATGCAGTGGGTGATGTTGGCATCTCTGATGTCTGACTAAGCTCTAAGCACTCCATAGAACCTGCTTCAGAAACCTTCATGGCCATTGGAACAAATTCGTGTCTTCTGTCCATTCTGCTAGGGGAAGCCTTCACATACTTGGGCCAGGCATTCCCCTAACTGACTGATGGGTTTGAGACCTAGAGGTACTCTCAACCTGTTTTAGTCTATCTGCCAATACTGGAATGTGGCCACTAGGTATGCTACAGCTTCTTGGAGCCACAAGAGAGAGTTGAGTGGATCAGGTGGATCCCAAAGGTGTATGAACAGCCCTCACACCAAGGGAGCTAGTCCTCCTGAACACCCCATATACCCCAAGTATATTCTAGGGTAGGGTAGATGCTTAATAAGTGTTTATTGACTGACTTGAGAACTAGTACTGTTTCTACTATACCACACTTCTTCATCTGAGCAATTTTTACAGCCTCACCTGGATAATATGCCATTTGATCCTAGCCTTGTACATTAGAGATCATCCAGTCATTGAATCTCAGTTGAAAGGGACCAACCCATATCTGAACAGATATGTTCAACCTATATCTGAATAGAAATCCTCCCCTACAACACACCTAACAAATGAGAGCTTGACAGTCTGTCTAGTTTTCACTCCACTGGTATAGATGTTTTAGCATTCTAGATCACGTAATGCCATGATGTCCGGTCCCCTTATGTTAAAGATGAGAAAGGGCAGCAAGGTGGTGTGGTGGATAGAGTGCCTGAGCTAGATTCAAGAGACTTGTTAGCTACATTACCCTGGGAAAGTCACCTCACCCTGTTTGCCTCAGTTTCCTCATCTGTAAAATGAGCTGGAGAAGGAAATGCCAAACCACTCCAGTATCTCTGCCAGGAAAATCCCAAATGGGGTCACAGAGAGACAGACACAACTGAAACCACTGAAGAACAATAGCAACAAAAGATGAGAAAGTGAATGCCTAGAGGGGCAAGTGACTTCCCCAAGGTCACAAGGTTCTAAGGATCTGCCTGGGTATAGCACAAGACCTTGCAGGTAGTAGGTGCTTATTATTTGTTTTGTTCGTAATAACAATCATAAGTTCATGGATTTACATTGGGAAGACACTGTGGAGACCATGGAGCCAATACTCTCGTTTTACGGGATGACGGTTCCAATAAGGATGTGACATCTTGAGAATCTTCCATCATTATTTCCCCTGAACCTTTGAAGTGACTGAAGTCAACTCAGATGTGGTGAGAAACCCATTTCAGGCTGATCCCCTTCCCCCCAAAGTCTGGACTACCAGTCCATGAAAGACAAAGGTGAGTTTGGGTTTTAGTAGGACTATTACACCAAAGAGGATTTTTCCTCACTCAAAAAGTGATTATATTTTCTAGATAATATGGGGAGCTTAGTGAAGGAAAAAAAAATGAGCTAGTGGTCAATAATTATACATAAGAAAGTGAAAAGAATCCTGGAACTAGGTAAAATAATATTAACTTATGACCAGTAGGTGGCTCTCTCTGACTCGCTTGGTGTCAGTCACAGCCACTAAGCCTTCATTTTTTATTCATTAGGCCAGTTAAAATTAAATCAGAAGTCATATTATTGAAAGGTTGGATTCAATTTTATTTTAATTCCATTTATTTGCCTTTAATTGTTACATGCTCTTCTGAAAATGGTCAGATTAAATCAATTTGTGTCGGGGGTCTCCTGATACAAGAGAAAAATATATTCTAGTATCTGAGATTCCTAAACAAATTAACACCTCCGGTGGTTAATAATAGAATTCTAGCTTTCTTTCAAAGGAAATGCTAATTAAAAGTTAATGCAAACATAGAAACTGGGCTGGGAGAATGAGGAAAGAAATTCAAGGAACTGGCCTTTTTACTGTTTCCTCCTGCATAAGGTCTAGTACAGGCCATGCCCTAGGAGGGTCATCCCAATGAGTATTATGCAAGGTTGTTTCAGACAAAAGCATGGGCATCTGTGGCCCTGTCCGAGCAGTCAGTTAAGCATTTTTAAGCCCTTACTAAGTGCTAGGCATTTACCAAACCCTGGGGATACAAAGAAAATGAAAAGCAAGATCCCTGTTCTCAGTGAGTTCACATACAAACAACTGGTATATGGGATCCAGGCTCAGAGGGAAAGCCCTAGCAGAAGATGGGATTTGAGTTGAGTCTTGAAGGAGGCCAGGGAAGAGAGGAGGCAGAGGTGAGAAGTATGTACATTCCAGGTCTGGAAGACAGTAGGTGAAAAGACTGAGGTCTCTGAAATTTAGTGCTTCCAGAGCAACCTGGACACTTAAGGAACAGCTAATTTTACTTTACTTTCTCATTTAGAGAATGTCTCTTTTTTTTCTTTCCCTCACTGGTTTCTTTCGCAACCCATGTAACTACATTAACAGTCTCTCCCTCTCTCCTCTCTCCTTCCCTTCCTCTCTTTGTTTTCTTCCTTTTCTTTCTTTTTCTCTCCCTCCCTTTTCTTTCTTTTTTCTTTCCTCCTTCCTTTGTTCGTTCCTTCCTTCCTTCTTCCTTCCTTCCTTCCTCCCTTCCTCCCTCCCTCCTTCCTTCCTTCCTTCTTTTCTTCTTTCTTCCTTCCTTCCTTTCCTCCTTCCTTCCTTTCCTCTTTCCTTCTTCCCTTTCTTTTTCTCTCCCTCCCTTTTCTTTCTTTCTTTCCTCCTTCCTTCCTGCCTCCTTCTTTTCTTCCTTCCTTCCTTTCTTTCTTTCTTTCTTCTTCCTTCCTTCCTTTCTTTTTCCTTCCTTTCCTCCTTCCTTCCTTTCCTCCTTCCTTCTTCCCTTTCTTTTTCTCTCCCTCCCTTTTCTTTCTTTCTTTCCTCCTTCTTTCCTTCCTTCCTCCCTCCCTCCTTCTTTCCTTCCTTCCTTCCTTCCTTTCTTTCTTTCTTCTTTCTTCCTTCCTTCCTTTCTTTTTCCTTCCTTTCCTCCTTCCTTCCTTTCCTCCTTCCTTCTTCCCTTTCTTTTTCTCTCCCTCCCTTTTCTTTCTTTCTTTCCTCCTTCCTTCCTTCCTTCCTCCTTCCTTCTTTCCTTCCTTCCTTCCTTCTTTCCTTCCTTCCTTCTTTCCTTTCATTCTTTCTCTCTTTTCTTCTTTCTTCCTCCCCTCTCATCCCCTCACCTACTTCTCTCTCCTCTGTTCTCTTTTTCTCCTCTACTCTCCTTTCCTAAGGAACCAAAACACTTCTAATCACCAGGGAAAATTATAGAAATTCTTGAGATCATCATTTTATATCAGGAAAAAACTGTAGCAGTTCTCACCAGGACTCATTTTCCTTTCCTTTGCCATTGAATATTTCCTAACTGGTCAGGATAAGAAAAAAACTACAAAGTGAGAAGAACAGGAGAGCAGCTGCTCAGGTTATGGAGGCAGTGTATGTAATGGGCTGTTGACTCATTTTTATCATAATCTGCCAGATGGAGCAGAAGGAACTTCCAAGAGAGGGCACAATTTTTGTCTTCCTGAAGTGTCATTGGTGCTCTAGGAAATTCAATGCTGGGATAGAAGACAGCTGGTGATGGGGAAAAGAAGACTGGACGAACCATCAGAATAATTGAGCTCCAGGCCCAAATGTGTCTCCAGCTTATGTGACCTTAAATAGGTCACTTCTCTCTGAACCTTGATTTTCCTATATTAAAATAAAGATAAAAATCCTAGCTTATAAGGTTCATAGGACTGCTGAGAGGTTCCAAACATGATGTATAGGAAGTGCTTTGTAAACAATAAAGTGTTTTGCAGAGATAAGAACTACACACCACCAGACTCTGCCTGTCCAAACAGATTTCTTATTATGAATAAGAAAACAAAAAAGGGCCCTACTGTGGGAGACCTGGCCAAAATAATAGTAGCCATTGTGATCCCAGTCTATCTGCCAAGGCATCATCCATCTGTCCTTTAAGATTCAAGCCTTCTGGGACATTTCATTTTTAACATCCTGAGAGAGAAGAAACAGTCCAAGGCTGATCAAAGGGCTTTCTAACCATTGAAGCATTAGAAACCCGAGAAAATTCAGCGACTTCTTATTCCCATGATGTGATAGTCCCTCTGGCAAGCCTTGTACTGGCTCAAAGGCCAAAGACCTTGGAAGCCGTATTTCTTCCCAACTTTAGGAAGAAGCTAACATGTTATCGGGATGGAGGGAGGGGTCTTCCAGTATAGTGGGAAGCGGGTTGTTTTTTTTTTTTTTGGTAAGAATTTTTTTTCTCAATTACACATAAAAATTTAATTTTTGACATTTGTTTACAGTGGGAGTTTTAAGGATCACTCTAGAAAGAGAAAAACACAGGAGACTGGGAAAAGAAAGTCAAAAAACTGACCTTTAACTATTTCCTTGCCGTAGAGGGTACAATTGGGAGAGGAGGGAAGTGATGATGTCTCCCCCCCCAAGAGCCTCCCTCACCCAGAACTGCAATGTAACTATGGGGTGATGGTGGTAGCAGTGACATCATCAATTCTCCTCAAACCCAAGACTCCAATGAGGCTTCCAAGAGGTAAGAACCAAACCTGTAAGACTGTTTTTTTTTAATTGCGGGTACTTGATTGGGTGTCTGAAGGGCTGAGGAGAAAAAAGCTAAAATGAAATAACTGGTTGTCCTCATCTTCTTCCCCGTCTTTCTTCAGCTGGATGAGAGTGATACCCATCTTTTTATTATGCTGAAGACTTCACTTGACTGATCTAACCCTATTTTTCACAAGCACCTGTTATCGATCCAATCTTTTATATATCCCAGTGTCCCTTCATTCACAGAGTAAGTGCACAGGACGCCTCAGAGCTACCCAGGAGAGAGTGACCTTTCCTAGTGCAGGGCTGGAGTCCCAACCACTCAGCCCATTGTTAGAGAATTTTGCTCTAACTGGGGCCAAATCCTGAGCCATTACTATATTTCTTAACTACACTTTCAAGGGTAGAACCACTTCCAACTTGGGGGCATTAAATCTTTCCCAATACACAATAAGCCTAAATCTATTGCAGCCCCTAGTGGTTGCAAGGATATACGAAATTTCTCTGCCATCTGAGGCCCTTCACAATCTGGCCCAAACCTACTTCTCTAGACTGATGACATTACTCACCTTCATGGGCTACACATTTCATCCAGACTCATCTACCTGCTATTCCTCTCACACTATAGCTTATCTTCCTCCTGAGGCTTTGTATTAGGGCTACCCTCCAGTCCTGGAATGCTCTCCATCTTCATCTCCACCTCTTGGAACCATTGCCTCTCACCCAAGGGTCCCTATAGAAGTCTCTTCCTGATCTTCTATCCCCATGTTAAATTCTCTGCCTCTTGATGAAATGACTTCATAGTTAGTGTGAATGTATGTTTGTATCTGCGTATACCTTGCTGCCTGCACAGTGGAATGTAAGCCTGGAGAGGGCCGGGACTGTTATTTTAACCTTTTCATGCCCATTGCCTGGCATAGTGCTTAGCCCACGGTAGCAGCTTGATGAATGATTGTTAAGTTTAATTGAACAATTTGTCTTATCCATTGGCCTTTACACTGCTCTTGGATCTGTGTTCTTGTTCACCCCACTTAGTTTTAGGCTCATAGGGTTAAAGCGGGATGGGGACCCCTTTATTTTACTGTTGGGAAAACCAAGACTGACTTACTCAATGTCACACAACTAAACGTAGCGAAGCCAAGATTCAAAACCCAGGACATCTGGTATAAAATTCCTCATTCTTTCCACCTCCGAAAACAATTGAGGAAAGCAGGGAAGGAAAAAATAATCTGATTCACTAAGGCAATGTTTCCAAACTGCCTTAATTGGGGGACCTTGAGTCACTTTGTAGGTGTAGACATTATCCTCAGTATTTGAACTCCAAATGCACTTTGATATCATCCCTGGCTATACTGAGAAATAAAGAGGCAGCTAGGTGGTACAGTGAGTAGATAGAACATTGGACTAAAATCCGAGTTCAAATGCTGCTTCAGACACTTGCTATGTAACCCTGGGCAAGTCACTTTTCCCTCAGTTTCATCATCTGTAAAGTGGGGATAAGAATAGTACCTACCTCCCAGAGTTGACATCAGGATCAAATGAGATAATGTAGAGAGGGGAACTTTGCAAACCCTAAAGTGCTACATGAATTCTAGATATTGTTATAAATATTTCTTCCACTCCATGTACTTTAAAACCACTGTTTCTGCATTTTGTGAACTATGCAGACATTCTCACCTCTCTCCTCCTGGTGATGAAGTGGATGGAGTGCTGGGCCCGAGTTCCAATCCACCTGTAGATACTTCCTAGCTGTGACCCTGGGCAAGTCACTTAACCTCTGTTTGCCTCAGTTTCCTCAGCTATTAAATGGAAAGTAGCTAGGTGCTGCAGTAGATATAGTACCAGGCCTGGAGTCAGGAAGACTCATCACCTTCCTGAGTCCAAATCTGACCTCAGACACTTACTGGCTGGGTGACCCTGGACAAGTCACTTAACCCTGTTTGCCTCAGTTTTCTCATCAGTAAAATGAGCTGGAGAAGGAAATGGCAAACCACTTGGGGTTGCAAAAAGTGAGACATGATGAAAACAACTAAACAATCAAGATGGAAATATTAGTAATTCCTGTTATCTCCACTTGTGAGTATCAGATGAGATAATATTTGTAAATCACCCGGCACATGCTGGCTCATTCTCTTCTGATCCTCTGGTTTTGTTTTATGTGGCCTCTCTGGCTGGATGTTTTCTGTGTTAGTCTTTCCTTTTCTTTGTTTTTAATTCCCAGAAATTCTTTAATTTGTAGAAGTTATTGCTTCTGTTAGTTTCATTTTTTCATCTCAGACAATTAACCTCCCTCTTGTATTTTCATCCTGATTCCTTAGTGTCATGTTTACTAAAATAATTTGGCCACCGAAAGCCATTTAATTTTGAAATACAATGATGGACCTAATGAAGGTTTGTTTAGGGGACGCTTTGGACGTCTTTCTTGTGTGCCACATCATTTGGGAAATAACTCATCGCCAAGCCAAATGCAGAGCCAACGTAACACTTTTTTCTTGCCTTTTGGCCGGCCTGTAAATCAGCATCCTTTTTGTTATCTCTGTACCAAACACCCTGCTTGTCTCTTTCTTCCCTATATATATCAATAAGAGGTTATGGTTCAGGCTTCTTCTTTTGCCTTAAAGTCTCAGTCACTCAGCTGTAATAAATCTCCCATTCTAAAGCTCACAAGACCCCAACTACAGTATATTTGCACCTGTCACTTCCATCCTTTACCCTCCTGTTCATAACTGTCATTTTAACCAGGTCACGGCTTTCAGGATTAAGCACATAAGGGCTCATTTGTTCTTTCTCGCAAAAAGTTCTTGCCAGGGAGCCGTATATTTAGAGCTGGAAGGAACTTCAGAAAAGCTCATCTGGTTGGTCCAACTCATTCATTTTACAAATTAGGAAACGGGCCCCGACAGAGGAAGACACTTTCAGAAGGTCACCCAGGTGGAAAGTGGATGGGCGGGAATCTGAACTCAGGGCCTCTGATTGCACATCAGTCAACAGACAAACATTTGTTAAGCATCTATTTCAGGCATTGTGCTAGGCACTGGGGATACAAAGGACAATTTTGGGAATGGCATTGTGGTCTGTTGCTACAAATGGTGAAAATGTTAGTGCGTTGGGTGTGGCAGTATGTACCTGTAATCTCGGCTAATAATAATAAACAAATAATTTATATAAAGCCTACTATGCGCCAGGCTCTGTGCTAAGTACTTTACAAGTGTTATTTTATTCTCACAATCCTGGGAGGTAGGTGCTATTATTATCCCCACTTTACAGATGAGAAAATTAAGGCAGAGAAGTCTGAGGTTGGCCAATCTCTTGAGCTGCGGATACTGAGCTGCACTGGGCTATGATGCTCAGGTGTCCACACTCATTTCAGCAATAATATGGTGACCTCTTTCCCCCCAAATGGAGGCTGCCAGGTTGTCTAAGGAGAACTGACCAAACTGGTCCAGATCTGAAACTGAGCAGGTCAAACCTCCTATGCCACCAGAGTGGAAGCAGGCCCATGAAAAGGCATTGCACTTTCAACCTAGGCGAGATAAGGAGACAGTGTCTTAAATTTAAAAACAAAGTACACTGATTTTGTTACCATAATATTTCACATGTTTAACAGAGATAGTCTATAGGGCTCCAAAATTTTTTGTCTTCTTCTTTACTACAAGCAGAAACATGCTACCAATCAGCTTACACTCATTTTAAAATTTTATCCATGTCTTAAATAACTTTCAGAACAAATTCAGTAGCATAAGATATAGAAGGTTCTATGGCCTTTTTTTTTTCCTTTTTGGAGGGGGGAAGGCACGGCAATTGGGATTAAGTGACTTGCCCAAGGTCACACAGCTAGTTAAGTGTTAAGTATCTGAGGCAGAATCTGAACTCAGGTCCTCCTGACTCCAGGACAGATCACTGCGCCACCTAGCCTAGCCGCCCCCTTCTGTGGCCCTTTTACAAATTCTACCTAAATACAGTCAAACCTTTTTCAACTTCTTCAAGCTCTCCTTACTTTGGAAATAATCTTCCATTTTATTTTGCCATTTCACGTGACCTCTGCAAATGGAATCATAGAATCTCACGTCTTAAAGTGCCAGCAGTGGCTATGGCATAATAAACTTCTATGTAGGCTTATTTACCAACCTCTGACATTTGGTTCATAGATTTTCAGCTTAGTTCTAGAAACAGGGCAGACTAGTGGAATCTGGATTCAAAACCTAGCTTTGCCACCTACATCCTAGCTGTCTATGGGCAAGTCACTTAACCGTGGTTCCTCATTTATAAAATGAAAGGGTTGACTCTAAGAACCCTGCTAGCTCTAAATCTATGGTTCCAAGACAAGGTCGGCACATGTGGAAATCAATATAAGCCTTGCCTTTGAAACTAACTAGCTGTGGGACCATGGGAGCCTTAGCCTCCCCATCTGTAAAATGGTGACAATAATCCACCCACAGCATTTGGGTTGATATAACGATCAGCAGAGATATGTATGAAGTGCCTTGCCAAGTTGCTGATTAAGTAGAGTAGAATTCCAGCTGCTACTACAGGCTTCCTCCGCAGCAAATTCTTATTCTATGGAAAGAAAAAAAATCAGAGTACAATCCGTGGCTATTCTTTTCTATGCCATCAATCTTCAGTTGTTTTCTTTTTGTCCCTTTTCTATAAGAATGCGACAGTGTCCAACCTTCTAATAGCAACCCCTCCCTCCTCTCCCAGCGTTTTGGGGAGTAATGTTCCAGCTGCCAAAGATCATGATTAACTGTACATTTATCTAGTGAATACTTCTCTGGCTTTGGTCCAGGAGGCGTCTTTCACACAGGTACACACATACACACACACACACACACACACACACACACACACACAGAGCTCTCTCCCTCCCTCCCTCCTCTCCTGTCTCTCCCTCCTCTCTCCTATCTCTTCCTCCTCTCTCTCTCTCATTCTCTCTCTCTCTGTCTCTCTTTCTCTCTCTCTCTTTCCCTCTCTCCCTCTCTTCCTCTCTCTCTGTTCCCTCTTTGTCTCTCTGTCTATGTCTGTTTCTCTCTGTCTGTCTCTGTCTCTCCGTCTCTCTCTGTCTGTCTCTCTGTCTCTTTCTCTCTGTCTCTGTCTCTCTTCCTCTCTTTCTCATCCCTCCCTCTGTCTCTCTCTCTGTCTCTCCTTCTCTCTCTGTCTGTCTCTGTCTCTGTCTGTCTCTGTCTCTGTTTCTCTTTTTCTTTCTGTCTCTCTGTCTTGGTCTCTGTCTGTCTCTTTCTCTGTCTCTGTCTCTCTCTATCTTTCTGTATCTCTGTCTGTCTCTCTGTCTCTCTCTTTCTGTCTGTCTCTCTGTCTCTCTCTCTCTCTCAGTTGCTGCTCTCTTTTCCCTGAAGGGGCTTCAAAGCACTTAGGTACAATGGAGAGTTGTCCATTAAACTGACAGGGGGTTGGGCAGATCCTCAAGTGTGCAGTCACACCATAAAATAGAGAAAACTAGGAGCCTTCACGGCTGGGGTATTTTCAGTGAAGATTGGGCATTCAAAAAAAAATAGTCCTCCTACTCTGCTATTGTTACTTTACACTGGAGGAGGCCGGTTAGTCATCTAAACACCAGGTTTATAGCAGCCGAATTCTCTGAAACCACAGGCAGCTAGTGAGGGCTGGTCCTCCACACAGGCGTGTGAATTGAGGGGCATGGAAAGGCCCCCAAAATAACTTGAGGCCTGAAAAGCCAGGGTGCCTGAAATTCTACTTATAAGGCATTCTAGCTCCAGGAAGGATAGATTAAAATGAAATCTCGGTACCAGGAAACGGTAACAATAAGCCAGTATTACCCAGGCTCAAGCTTACTGACAGATGAACTCATTGGGGGTACCACTTCCACTCCATGGAGAGCAATATACATTCTTCATACACTCTGTTGTACGCAATGCAATCACAAGTAATATCACCCCCATTTAGGATTTAGTCCAGCTGAAAGGGAATTTAAAAATCATCTTAATACAGGTGTTCTCAATCCTTGAGTCTGAATTTATTTTTGGTTTTTCTTTTTGAAATTTTAACAACTATTTCAATATAATTGGTTTCTTTTATCATCCCATATATTTGGTGCTTTTAAAAATATTATAAGCTGAGAAGGGGTCCATAGGTTTCACCTGACTGCCAAAGGGGTCCACGATACCAAGTATCCCAGGTCTAATACAACACTTACATTAGAAATAGGGAAAATGAGACAGGGTGTGACTTGTCCAGATTGCCACAGGAAATAAAATTTGAATGCAAGTTTGCTCATCCCAAGGCAAGGCAACAGGCATTTATTATGCATTCATTATTTGATGGGCACCACGCTACCTGCTGGGAATACAGATAGGAAAAAAGCATTCTTTCCATAATGTCATGCCTTCCTCGTTGCTACCTGGTTTGGAACGCACTGTGTACATCTTGTAGGACACTTTTTGTGGGGATGGGAACCCCAGCACCCAGAAATGCAGAACTGTCCTTCAAGCTGTTGTTACCTATTTGAGAGAGACTCGTTGATCTGGTCATTGTGGAGAGGTTCAGCAGGACTAAGGATTTTTACTTCCCTCTTCCAACTAGATCGAGAGCTACTTGAGAGCAAGGATTTCATCTTGTCTTTTTACACACTCTCCATGGCACAGAATGTTTATTACATAGAGTATAATTTCCTTATGGATTTGAATGCAGGTCCTTAGACTCTAGAACCAGCCAGCTTTTCACCATACTAATATAGTTGCTCACACTCTGAAATATATTCCTACACCAAGGTCATTCATTTGTTAGTCCTCACTCATGTTTTTTGACCAGTTCACCTCATCTTACAGCCAAAAATCCTTTATTCCTTTCAGACAACTTCTTTTTTTCATGCACATTATTATTGGCAATAGGCTCTCATCTGCATGTACCCATCATGCATCTTTTCACCATCTTTGGATCTCCTGAAATTTTACCTCATCTGACAGCATCTGAGCCACAGAGACTTGGTTTCAAGTCTTGATTCCCCTGTTTCACACTTGGGTGACGTGGCAGAAGTTCCTTTACGTCTCTCGGCCTCAGTTATCTGGTACTTGAAAGGGTCAGCTAGAGGACTTCTAGCCTTTCAAGCTCTAAATCAATAATCCTATAATGTTTGTTTTTTTAAAAGGTGTTTGCAGCAGCAAGCAGCTTTTGATCAGCTTTTGAAATCCCCACACAATTTTTTTTCTGATGAGATCCAGTCCATCCTCTTCCTCCGATCCATTTCTGGACCAGAATTTAGCATGGTTCCTGGCACACAGTAGGCACTTAATAAATGTTTATTGACTTATTGAGCTCAACTTTTATTTTGGTAGCATCTATTAAAGAGATATGCACTAGTAGATTAGTGCAGTTAGGTGGTACACTGGGCTTGGAATCAGGAAGACTCATTTTCCTGAGTTCAGCTGTTGCCTCGCACACTTATTAACTGTATGTCCCTGGACAAGTCATTTTTAAAAATGGATTTGTTTATTTACTTTTAGTTTACAAAATTCAGTTCCATAATCCCTTGAGTTTCAAATTTTCTCCCCTCCCTCCCCCCCGCCTCCACCCATGGCAGCATGCCATCAAGTCTAGGATCTACAAATACTTTCACATTGGACATTAGTCTGGTTGTATAGAAGGGTTGTAACCAATGGAGTGAACACTGGGAAAAAAGAAACAAAACCAAACATGGAAAAGAATGATAGCATGTAGATTGCTTCAGACCTGGCCAAGTCATTTAACCCTATGGCAAACCACTTCAGTATCTTTGTCAAGAAAACCCCAAATGGGCTCCTGGAGCATGGGATCAAGACTGAAAAAACGACCAAACCACAGCAACTGGTAGATTAAGTCATCGAGTGCTTGATTCACTCAATGGAGAAAAATACACATTCTTCATCCATTTTTTCCTATGTAAATTGCTTGGTCAATCTCTTTTATATGACTAGATGCCATTAAGAAAGCCTTGCTAATAATTAATATTTAATGAAATTAACTTACAACCAGCAAAATCTGTAGAACTTCACCTTCAATAGGGAATCTCTGTTTCATTTGGACTTTATGCAACACACTCTGTAATGTTGATGAATTTCCATGGGTGCTCCTGAGAGAAAGCTTGTTTGAGAAGAGCCTGTAACAATGCGTTTTGCTTTACAAGTCAAATATGGGTGTATAAATATGTACATGTATATGGAAACAAATTATAAACGTTTATTCATTTGATAAGCATCTACTAATCCCTTACACTATGCTTGGCATTATACTGGGCACTAGGGAATGACAAAATCTTAATAAACTAGCTAGCATTTATTAAGTGCTTACTGTATACATTCAGGGCACTGTGCTCCATATTAGGGATGTAAAGATGAAACGAATAACAATCTCTGTCCTCAGAAGATTCAATCTATTGGGAAACTAAACATGTCTACAGATAATTAAATACAAGATAATCTGAGGATGGAGGGAGTGCTAACAACTAGAAAAATGAAGAAAGTCTTCCTATGAGAGATGGCAAAGCTGAGCCTTAAAGGAAAATAGAGATTCCTTGAAGTAGAGGAGGGAAGGGAACACATTCTAGACCTAGGGGATTGCTCGTGCAAAGGTCTGGTGGTAGAAGATGAAATGATAAGCAGGAGGACTAGCAAGCAGGCTGGTTTGCCTAGAACAGAGTGCAGAAAGGTGAGTATGGAAAGATGGACTAGGACGAGCTTGTGCAGGGCTTTGAATGCCAAGCTGAGGAGTTTGTACATTATGTAAGAGGCTCAGAGGAAGCCATAGGAAACTCTTGAAGAAGGGAATGACATGGGCATGATGAGGCATTTGGAAGATTCTTTTGGGAGCTGTGTGATGGATAGCAGAGGAGAGACGATAAGCAAACAGTTAGGAGGCTCTTGCAATGGTCCAGGAGACAAGGGTTTGATCAAAGGTGATGGTTATTTGAAAGGAGAAGGGGATGGATGTAAGAGCCATGATAGAAGAATTCATGTGGTTTGACAGGCACCTGATTATTTACATACATACATACATACATACATACATACATATATATATGTGTGTGTGTGTATATACACATACATACAAAGAGAGAAAAATTGAGGATCACTTAGAAGTTTTAAACAAAGGTAGATGGAAGACTAGCGGTTCACATAAGAGAAACTGGAAAGTGTGAGGGAGGGTTTGGCTTTAAGAAGTAAGATTCAGGATATCTATTTTAGGCATGTTTATTGAATTGTCTATGGGACATCCCACCGGAGGTATCTAAGAGGGACTTGGTGATAGCAAAATTGGAGCTCTGGAAATAAGACTAGGTATATAGGTTTCAGAGTCATCTGCATGGAGATAAATATTGGGTCCATGGGAGCTGAGAATTTTCCAAGAGAAAGATTATAGAGAGAAAAGACTGTGGGAAACAGTCATGAAGGAAACCTATGGTTGGTGATGGGGTGTTGTGGGGGAAGCTGCAAAAGATCACAGTAATAGATTTAGGACTAGAAAGTATGCTAAAGGCCTGCCTAATCTGACTCATTCATTTTATAAATGAGAAAACAGAGGCAAACCGGGTTTAAGTGACTTGTCCAGGGTCGCACAGCTAGGAAGTGACTGAGGCTGGATTTGAACTCAAGAAGATTGACGAGTCTTCCTGCCTCCAGGCTTGGCACTTTGTCCGCTGTGCCACTTAGCTGCCTCCATTATAATTTTGCAGCATTTAATTTCAATTACTCTGCGGTTCTGTCCATATATATTGCTACAGGCATTGCATAGATTGTTTTCCAGGCTCTGATTACTTCATTTTGTATCACTTAATACAGATCTTTCCATGTTTCCCTGCATTGATCACATTCTTTATTTCATAGAGTACAGTAATATTCCATTACATTCATGTACCACAGTTTGTTAAGCCATTCCCCAAATTGATGAACATCTACTTTAGTTCCATTTTTTTAATGACAAAAAGAGCTTCTATAAGCAGATTTTGGTATATATAGGGGCATCTAGGTAAAGCAGTAGATAGAGTACTGGCTTTGGAGTCAGGAGGACCTGAGTTCAAATCCAGTCTCAGAGACTTGATACTAGCTGTGTCACCCTGGGAAAGTCACGTAATCCTGATTGCCTGCAAAAACAAAATATATTGTAGTATATACAAAGTCTTTCTTTTTGTTAATGTGGTGTCTGTGAAATATCAAAAGACCTAGGAAAAGGCCTCCAACTGTTACGGAAGGACCTAGACGAGGACTGAATAAGATGGAAAAGCATGAATGGCTTATGATCTGTTCGGGTAGAAGGCTTAGCTTTATAGGATTATATAGATTATATATTTATATATATTTAATTATATATTTATATATTTAATATTAATTATGTATTTATAAATATATAATTATACATATAATTATAATATATTACATATAAATAATATATTATATATAAATAATATAATTAAATATATTTATATATAAATAATTATATGTAATTAATATATAAATTAAATGTTTATATATATATATATCTAAATTACATATTTATAAGCTGAAAGTTACTTAAGAATCCCAGAGGCAGGATTTGAACCCAGGTCCTGCAAATCCAGTATTCTTCCATTGTACTATCCCTCTCCTACGAAAGCTGAAATCATCCTTAGGATCACAGGGAGACTTTCTTCTGGGGGGAAAAACACTCTGATTAGAGCTCAGCAAATCCATTTTGACTTGCTACCATAAGCTAATTTAAAAAACAATAAACAGAGACTGATTTGCTTCTCTTTTTTTCTACATCATTTAATAAGGATCCCAAGCACAATTAACAAGACCTCAGTGCGGAAAAGTAGAGGGCTCACAGTCATCAGCCTCTCTTCATTTCTAGAAGTTGTTCATTTCAGGCTTTCTTTGTGATTAATAGGGCCTCCAGTCGATCTGACTGAAGAGCAAGGACAGGCCCTTCTTTGATAATATCCCTTGTTTCTCTGAGATCCATCTCTGAGACATTAATCTTAGAGGGGAGGGGCCAGCAGACAGCAGCATAAAATCATGCAAATTTAAACCTCAAGGTACTCTGACCACCAGGAGTGAAGAAGTGTAAAGGTCTACTTTTGTTTCTTAGAAACTTTACCTCATTCTTCTTGGTCTTCAGAGTCTTTTTCTGCTCTTCTTCCAAGGATGGATTGTTTAAACATTTATTTGATTATTTAAGTGTTTTAAGGGTCATATAAACACAATGACATTTATTAGTAGATACAGCAAATATTGGCAGTTATACCCAGTGTTATACACCAAGCAACTCTCTTAATAATCAAACAAGCATTTGTTAAGTGTGTATTTTGTGCCAATCAAGCAATAAACTTTTATTAAGTGCCTACTACATTCCAGGCACTGTGCCAAGTGCTTGGAACACAAAAAGAGGCAAAAGACAGTCTGCCTTCAAGGAGCTGACAATCTACTCAGGGAGACAACCTGCAAAGAAATATATACAAAGAAAATTTTATGCAAGATAAATAGGAAGAAATTAACGGAGGGAAGGCACTAAAATTAAGAGGAGTTGAGGAAGGCTTCCAGTAAAAAAAGGGATTTTAATTGAGACTTAAAGGAAGCCAGAGAGGTCAGTAGGCAGAAATGAGTAGGGAGAAGATTACTAGAATGGGGGCCAGCTAGAGAAAATGTCCAGAGCTGAGAGATGGAGTGTCTCGTTTATGGAACATTCAGGAGTCTGGGCATTGGGGATACAAAGACAAAAATGAAATAATCCCTGCCCTAAGGCAACTTACATTCTATCCAGTGAGGCACCAAGTACATATGTAGGTGTAAGAGATGTTATCACAGATAAGGATGAGGTATTCACCAAAAAGTCACCAATACCTTGTTACCACTCAAATGCCTACCTATTACTACATCATTTAGGTCAACTATGTCTGCCTATGTCATCTGTGACTGTAGAGTGATTACATCAACTGTTCCAGGGGATGGTGTGTGGAGTGGCAATCAACTCTCCTGCCCTCACATAAGTATTTGCAAAATAAATGCAAGGCATGTTTTTTTTTGGGGGGGGGTGCAAATTAGTGAATCAAGAAACATCTTGTATAGGAGGTGTGTCTTGAGCTGAGATTTAAGAAAATTAATAATTCTAAGAATCACAGGGGAGAAGGGTGTGTGTTCCATTCATCCACAGGTTAGAGCACAGAGAAAGTCATGGAGATGGGTGATTCTTTGTGAAGACCTAGAAGGCCAGTGTGACTGTAGCATAGGACATGGAGGATTAGTGAGTAATAAACTTGGAAAGGTATGTTGAAGCCAGGTGTAACGATACTGGAATTTGAAGATCTTCCACGCCCCTTGAACTTGCTGACGTAGCAGGAAGGGGTGGAGCAAGAGAACGCGGGAACCAAGCTAGTCTCCATGCGATACTGACTGGAAGCTGCTGCAGAGGCAGCAGCAGCGGCAGCGGCAGCGGTTGCAGTGCAAACTCTTTTTTCTTTGAGTGTGCCAGAATCTCTGCTAAGGACTCCTGCTGAGGACTACCAGGGACAGGAACTGCCGGGCCAGAGCTGCTGGGAGCAAGCTGCCTGGATGCTGAGCTGTTGTCCTGAGTGAGGAGAGGAGGATCTTTGCTTGAGGTAGGCTGTCCTGTTTTGAAGGCTTGAGAATGTGAGTGTTTACTACTTTAACTACATGTGCCGACTTTGTAACTACTATGTTAGCTTTGACTTTCTGGGTTTGGGACTCAGTTTTCTGGTATTTAAATGAATGCTTTAGCTATATTTCTTATGTAGAGAGCCTGTTATATTTTGTGATTAATAACCATATCAGTATATTTATAGTTACTGTAGGCATTGTGAATACTGCATTGTTGATACACCAGGTTGTCAAGGGCTTTCAGTATTTTACAAAAAAGTTTGTATTTTATCCTCGAAGTCTTAATTAGGGAGCCAGTGGAGTTGGTTGAGCAGGGGAGTGACATGGTCCGGCCTGTGTTTCAGAAAATGACTTCTACATATACATAAAAGATTAATTGGAGAGAGGAGAATCTAATCCCCATTAATCATGTGGTTCAGAACCTCTCTCATCCTCCTGAATATGCCCAAATGGCCTTTCATCATTTCAACAAATGTTGCCTTTCCCTCAAGGCTGAGTTCTTGGCTCTCTGCATTCTCTTCCTCAGAAAGCTCATCCATTCTTGCGGCCTCAACCATTGTCACTATGCAAAGGATTCTCAATTCTTTCTCTCCAGCGCCCTGAATTTCCAACTGCTTATTAGATGTTTCCATATAGATGAGCCATGGTTACCTCAATTCTGCGTAACTTTGAACTATTGACTTTGAGAGTTAGAAGTAATCTCAAAAGGTCATCTGGTCCAACATGCACACAAAATATAAGTCCCATCCACAACATCCTCAACAACTGGTTTTCCACTTGTTGAGCTCTAGTGACTGAGAGCCCCCAACATTCCTTGTCTTAGGCCATCTATTCCATTTCATAGCAGCTCTAATTGTTTGGAAGTTTTCCCTATATTTAATGATATCTGCCTCTCTATAACTTATATTTGTTACATACATTCTTTGCACTTTCTGAAGCCAGTCAAAGCAAATTTAGTACCTTTTTCACATGACAACTTTCCAAATATTTGAAAATTGCAATAATATCCCCACTAAATTTTATGGGGAGTAAAGATTCCTTGTTTCTTTAACTGGATTTCTACTGGATTGATTAAAGCCACTCAGTTTCCCAGTTATCCTCTGGAAACACTCCAGCTTGTCCATGTCTCTCCTAAAGTATAGCACCCAGAACCGAACAAAACACTGCCATCTTTGCATTCTTCCAAGACATTGACAAAAATGTTGAACGGAATAGGACCATGGACCTGTGACACCCTAGTTGAATCATTCCTTTTAATTAACATCTTTCCATTAACCAACACTCTTTGGGGCCAATCAATAATTTAATTCTAAATCTACCTTGTTCTGTTATCTAGTCTAATTATTCCCAACTTTTAGGCCACAGACTTTGCATTTAGGATTTTTATCCTTTGTATCAACTGTTTTTTTCACTTATTCTTTCCTCTCCCCATTCATCAAAAATCACATTAATCACACAATCACATATTTATCATAAATCATTAGGCAGACCCATAAATAAGCTAACAAACTTCCCCTAGACTGAATAAATCACATCTCGTACATGTATGTATTATTATTTTTCTTCAAATGTACATAGGCTACTGTTGGTATTAATAAAATATAAATTCAGATAAAAGCAGTACTTGAATTCTTAGTGATTTTTTTTGGCCATAATGTATATTTTCAATCAGTGGATGCTAATAGTACAACTACTATCATGGGGTGAAGTTTTTGACAAAAATTATTCCCATTCTTTGTCTAGGCCAAAGCTTTCCATCTTGTCCACAAGATGCTGTCACACGTCACTGAAATATAGGCATGCAGTGTTTATTGCTTTCCCTCAGTCTGTCTTAAAAGAAGGAAATGAGGTTAGTTTGGTGTGACTTACTGATTCTATGTTGGCTCATACTGATCTTCACTTCCTTTTCTGAGTGCTCCCAAGCTTTCCCTTTCATAGTGAAGGTAGGATTATGCTTTTCTCTAAGCACAGGAAATCAGAAACAAGCACAG
>CM053583.1:40498013-40566092 GCA_028627135.1 Pseudochirops cupreus | reverse complement strand
ATTTGTAAAGTACTTTGCAAATTTTAAAGTATTGAATAAATACTAGTTATTAATATTAATAGCAGCAATTTGGGAGGGCTTGGTAGGGAGTGGGGATTAATAATAGTTATATCAAAAGATGAGAGACATTAAAATGTTTTTTAAAGTGAACTGGAGAAATAGAAGGAAGTTTACATGGAAGATAGACAGAGGATGATTTTCAAAGTAATGTGTAGCATCTATTACATACTTTTAAAAAGGAGCAAACAGCATGAAATGGAGAGTCATGGTTTCCTATATAATCCTCTTTTACATTTTGCTGTGTGTATGGAAATGTTCTTTTTGGTATTTAAGTTCAGAATTTAAAACTTTTTAGAATTAAAAAAAAGTGAAAGATACAACCTTCCATTTTCTCTAATCTTTTTATGGTATGACTTTTTTTATTTCAGAGGCAAAACTGTACAGTCTTTGAAACTGGTCTTTGACACTGCCCACTGCCAATTTCTATGTCCTTCTTCTTTCTCTTGCACCCAATTACTCCCATACCAGGCTCCTAAGATAATTTTGTGCCACTGGGGTTCTCTTGGTAGATTCTGTATTTGTATCTCTTTTCCTAAGGAGCTTAAAAGAAGGCTGATGAAGACTGTACTCCCCTCAAATCTGTATCACTGATGCCAATCCTGGGATACCTGCATGGGATAGATATACTGGGCCACAATGATGGGGGTTCTTCTAAGCACACTTCAAATCACTTGAGTAAATTGCTGATAACTTTTCCTCTAGCCAAGGATGAGTACAATGCAGATAGTAATTGATTAATAGAATCAAAGAATGTTAAGACTAGAAGAGTTAACCCAGCACAATTTCCTCATTGTACAGCGGAGAAAACAGAAGACTAGAGAGAAGAGACTAACAACGTTGCCTAGATTGTTAGTGGCAAAGCTTGGAATGAATCCCTTATTTCCTCACTCTCCCTCCAGTCATTGGCTCTCTCATCTGTGAAGTGCTACAATCATAGGAATGCCAACTTGGACTCGAAGCTTGAATTCCCTATACAACATTCTGAACAAATGACTTCTGATGCTCTCAGTGACATGTGCTAACTGACTCCAAGGCAGAACATTCTGCAGGAGCTAGAGTTGCTACTTATACTAAGAGAAACTTGCCTCCATGATTCCATAAATTTGATACTAATTCTGTCCTTGTAGAGCAAGCAAAACAAGTCATTTCCCAACACTTGTAGGATAAGGTTTGTAAATTATCCTATTTGATGCTAACACCAACCCTGAGAGGGAAAAACTTTACTCCAATTTGACAGATAAGGAAGCTAAAGTTCAGAAAGAGAAACTCTCTGATTTGAACTCAGATTTGAACTCAGGTCTCTCCTGGACTCCAAATACAGTGAGGTGTTTTTTTCTGTCATAAAAAATGTAGATTCCCTTTAAAATAACTGAAAACAACTTAAAATACTTGGGAGTCTACCTGCCAAACTCAGGACTATATCAGCGGTTCTAAACCTGTGGGTTGCAACCTCTTTGGGGGTCAAACAACCCTTTCACAGGGGTCAGAGAGGTCACCTAAGACCATCAGAAAACACATATTTCCAATGGTCTTAGGAATCGAGACACCGCTCCTCTAGCCGTCTCCAGGTGGTCTGCCCACATGCAGATACACCCATTAAAGGGTCACGGCATTAGGAAGGTTGAGAACCACTGGACTATATGAATACACAAAACACTTTTCACACAAATCAAGACAGATCTAAACAAGTGAAGCAATGGGTAGGCCTAGCCAATATAATAAAAACTATAATTCTACCTAAGTTAATTTACCAGTACTATGCCAATCAATCTATCAAAGAATTATTTTATGGAGCTATGAAAAAAATAGTAACATTCATCTTGAAGAATGAAAGGTCAAGAATATCACTGGAATCAATGAAAAATAATGTGAAAGAAGGTGGCTTTTCAGTACTAGATTTCAAATTGTATTACAAAGCAGTAATCATCTGGCTAAGAAGTAGAATAGTAGATCAGTGGAATAGATTATGTACAAAATCCATGGTAGTAAATGGCCATAGTAATCTAGTATTTGATAAACTCAAAGATCCAAGCTTTTGGGACAAGAACTCACTATTTGACAAAAAATTTCTGGGAAAACTGGAAAGCAGTTTGGCAGAAACTAGGCATAGACCAACATCTCACATCATATATCAAGCTAATGTCAGAATGGATAAATGATTTAGACATAAAAAGCAGTATCAGCAAATTAGTGGAGCATGGAAAATTTTACCTGTTGGATTTATGGAGAAGAGATGAGTATACATCCAAATGAGATAGAGAGGAACACAGAAGGTAAAATGGATAACTTTGATTACATGAAATTAAAATGGTTTTACACAGAGAAAACCAATTCAAGCAAAATCAGAAGATAAGAAGGAAACTGGGGGAAATGTTTTACAGCAAGTTTATCTGATAAAGGCCTCATTTTTCAAATATATAGAAAACTGAGGCAAATTTATAAAAATAAGAGCCATTACCAAATTGATAAATGGTCAGAGGATATAAACAGGCAGTTTTCAGAAGAAGAAATCAAAGCTACCATAGTCACATGTAGAGTGATCTAAATCACTACTGATTAGAGAAATACAAATTAAAACAAATCTGAGATACCACCTCACATCTATCAGATTGGCTAACATGACAGAAAAGGAAAATGACAAAGGATGGAGGGGATGTGGAAAAATAAGGATGCTAATGCACTGTTGGTGGAGTTGTGAATTGGTCTAACCATTCTGAAGAGCAATTTGGAACTATGCCTAAAGGACTATAAAACAGTGCAAACTCTTTGACCCAGCAATACCATCACTAGCTCTGTATCCCACAGAGCTCAAAGAAAAGGGGGGAAAAAGATTTGTTTATACAAAAATATTTATAGCACTTTTTTTTGTAGTGGCAAAGAATTAGAAATTGAGGGAATGCCCATCAACTCAGGAATGGAAGAACAAATTGTGGGATATGGAATATATTTGGATGGAAAATTATTGTTACAAGAAATGATGGGCAGGATGATTTAAGAAAAGCCTGGGAAGTTTTATATGAACTGATGCAAAGTGAAGTAAGCAGAACTGGGGGAACATGGTACAAAGTAATAGCAATATTGTAAGGATAATCAACTATGAAAGACTTAGCTACTCTGATCAAGCCAATGATCCAAGACAGTTCCAAAGGACCCATGATGAAAAATTGTATTCACCTCCAGAGACAGAACTGAGGAACTCTAAGTGAGAGTTGATGCATAACATTTTCACTTTCTTTTTTTAAATGTGTGTATTTTCTTTTGCAACTTGGGTGATGTGGAAATATGTTTTACATGTCTTTATAATTGATATCATATTGCTTGCCTTCCCAAGGAGTGGGAGGGGGTGACAGGGAGGGAGAGAATTTGGAACTCACAATTTTAAAACATGAATGTTAATATTTTACATGTGTTTGGGACACATTTAATGAAATAAATAAAATATAATACAAACAAACAAACAAAATGCACATTCCTTTGAACAGGCCGCTCTGTGGATAGCACACTGGACTTGGAGTCAGGAAGACCTGAGTTCAAACCTGCTTCAGAAACTTACTAGCTGTGTGACTCTGGGGAAGTCATTTGTGGTTTTTGCCTCAGTTTCCTCAACTGTTGAATGGGGGTAATAATAGCCTCTACCTCACAGGGTTATTGCAAAGATCGGACATGATATTTGTAAAAGGCTTATCACAAATGCCTGATAAGTAGTAGGCACTATTTAAATACTTATTCTTTTCCCTTTCCTCCCTTTTCATTATATCACATATGTTCCTTTGACCATGACACATGACAACCCTCCAAGTAATTACAGTGTTATAGTCTGATGGAGAAAGGCATAGCGAGGTCACCATGCTTACAGTCAGAGGTTTAATTTCTGGCTTAATTAACAAAAAATTTAGACTGGATTATATCTCCTAGTTCCTGTCTAGCTTTCAACCTTGAATCCTATCAGATCCCACCTCTCCTATACTTCAAAAGCTCCTCACATTCATTAGACACCTACAACGCTTAACACTCTACAATAAACCCCATGAGGAGATAAAGAGATGAGGCCCATTCCCTGCTCTCCAGCTGCTTATGAGCTTGTGAAGGTAGATAAAACATAAATACAGGGAAGTACAATAAAATCGGATAATGAGATTATATCCTACACTCCTCGTAAGAGGAAATAGCAGGTTGGGGTAGATTTCCAGGCCAAACGGCCTCAATTTTTCAGCCAGTTCTTGTAATGGATGGTTTTTGAGACTGTTCACCATCCCAGTCATTCTCTTCTGAACCACTTAGTCATTTCAGTTTCTGTTAGGCCCCCTGAGAATGGATGCAGATGAACCCAAAGGATTTGGGAATAGCAGTGTGCTCAAACCAGAGGTTCTGCTCCTACAGCCATCATCGAGGAGGGCTCTCCTTCCTTGCCACTAATAGCAACCACTATCCAGCTTCCCCCAACAGATAGGTGAGCTCAGTAGCCCTGGGATTGGTAATCTCCCACCTCCAGGCCACCGGGCCTGCTTCCAGCATATCCTCTGCTGCCATATTGAGAAACAAATGTCCTGGCAGCTGCTTCCATAGGTGCTGCAGCCACAGCTGCAAAGAAAGTTCTTATTGCCGAAGTCCTTGGCACTATCATGTGGCTTAAAATTAGAAATTTATATATTTTTTTCAGTGGGAATTAGATTAAAGAAGGTACATTACTCTCTGCTTTGCTGAAGCATTCTAAAGATCATGGCATCACTCCCTCTGACTTGCAGATGAAACCTGTATATTGTTTGCCCCATTTGAATGTAAACTCTTTGAGACTAGGGACTGTCTTACTTTTTCTATCTGGATACCCTCAAATTATCACAGTGCTTTGCATACAGTAAGCACTTAATAAGTGCCTTTTAATTCATTAATTAATTCATATCTTGGCCAAAAGGAAAGGTGTTCAGTGTAGTGCCCAGCACACCAGAAACGATGGTAACACAACTATTCATCTTTAGAAGAATACCAGCAATAATTTTGGGGCAGGAGTGTGTCATCTAAAAGTCACGCTTTGGAGATCCTCCCCTCCCTTCAGAAAGCTTGCCTCATACTTCATGTCAGTGGAGCCCTGGCCTTTCTGCCACATCACTTCTTTAAGTGGAAGGTGAGAATTTTTTTTGTGGTACATTTCGTGAATTCTCTCTTACATCTTCATCTGAAACACGTTCCAAATGTGGAGTCTTTCATCTGACTTTTCATTGCCTCCAGTAGAGTTTCCATTATGGTACCATTTAGTTGTGTGTACCTGCTTCATATGTCATCAGGGATTCTGGGAAAGATGCCCTTTCCAGACCCAAAAGAATATTTTTGCTTCACTCTGTTTCTTGTATAACATAGTTGCCTTCAGCTCTGGATTCTTGTCTTTGAAGGACCTGGGAAGGTTCTGTGAAGGACTATTGACCTTGGAGTCAGAGTACAGGAGTTCAAATCCCACCTCTGAAACTTATACCTTTGTATAAGTTGGATGGAAAATCACTTAATGTACTTATCTGTAAAACTAGGGCATTAGAGAAAAAATGGATTCTGAAATCCTAGCTTCTAGCTCTAAATATAATATCTACTTCCATTCTTATAAGGAAAAAAGTAAGGAAGTTAGGTCTTTTAGTGGGGTGACTTTGGTGTTAGGGATTAAATATAGACTGTTTTACCTGTAAATTCACTTCAATTCAGTTCAATAGTTATTGAATAAGTGCCCACTATGTGCAAAACACATTATTAGGTGCTGGGGATACAAACACCTTGCTCTCAAACTGTTTATGTTCTGGGGTAATACAATACACACAGAGAAATGAATAAAAGGCATTTTGGGCAGAGAGAAAGACTAGAGGAATCAGGAAAGGCTTTCCATTGGTGGTAGAATATAAGGATAACCTAGAAAGAAACTAAGAATTCAAAGAGGTGGAGGTACCTTTCAGGCATGGGAAATGCCAGGCAAAGGAATAGAGAGAGTTAAGGTAGAACAAGTAGGGCATTTTGGCTGAAATAAGAATATACTGAAGGAGAGCAATGTGAAACGAATGAGTCTGGAGTCAGATTGTGAAGGTCTTTAAATATCAAGCTCATTTCCAAAAGAGGTTACGATGAGCTGATATGTTACCCTGAAGGGGTTAAGGAACCACTGATGATTCCTTGGGAAGAGAGTAATGTGATCAGAAGTATGCTTTCCACAATGACTGACTAATGTGCCAGTCCACCAACAGAGCACTGGTGTGCCCGTTGACCCACAGCCCCTCCAGCATTTGTCATTATCCATTATACTGGTCATCTTTGCCAAACTGATGGCTATGAGGGTGAGGAGGTGCAACAGGTTTTTAAAGATCTCTAACAGCTGCTTAAAGATCCCATCTACCATTTTCTTCAGTACCTTTAGATGGTATTCTTTCAGGACAGATGACTTGAACTTCCCAGCCTTTCTCTTGTTGATATTTTGTCCAGCCCTGTTCTTTCCTCTTTTGTGATGATTTAAATCAGTATTTCTAGAGGAAAAAAATGTTTGCAGCTCTACCAGGGAGACTGTCCTAGTTTCCACAGTACACTACATGATTATTGATCCATTAACCAAGTGATGTGCATTTACATGCTTACTATGTACCAGGCACTGTTCGAGACGGGGTTACAAGGACAACAATCAGTCAATCTACAAACATCTATTAAGGGCCTATTATGAGTCAGGCGCTGTGCTAAACTCTGGGCATACAGAAAGGGGCAAAAGACAATCCCTGCCCTCAGGGAGATGACAAGCAAATACACACACACAAACCAAGCTATATATAGGATAAATAAGATAATTAACAGAGAGAAGGCACTGGAATTAAGAGGGGTCAGGGGAGGTTTCTATTCTAGACTTAAAGGAAGCTAGAGAGGTAGGTAGTCAAAGACAAGGAGGGAGCACATTCCAGGTATGGGGGACGGCCAAAGACAATGTCCAGAGCCGAGAGTCAGAATGTCTTGTTTATGGAATGTTCAGGAGTCCAGTGTCACCGCATCAAAAAGTACACATCAGGGCGTAAGGTGTAAGGAACCTGGAAGGGTAGGAGGGAAATAGGTTATGAAGAGCTTTGAATGCCAAGCAAAGCATTTCATATTTGTTTCCGGAGGAAATAGGGAGCCACTGGAGTTTATTGAGTAGGAGGGAGACATGATCAGACTTGAATTTGAGGAAAATCATTTTAGTGGCTGAATGGAGGAGGGATGGGAGTGAGTAGACTTCAGGCAGGCAGACTCACCAGCAGGTATTGCAATAATCTAGGTGGGCGGTGATGAGGGCCTGCTTTAGAGTGGTGGCTATATCACAGGAGAGAAGGGGCCATGTTCGAGAGATGTGGCAAAGGGGAAACCAACAGGCCTTGACAACAGATTGGATTTTGGGGGGAAAAAACAAAACAAACTCTGCCCTTGGGGGAAACAACATATATCTCTATATAACTATACATATATGTCTCTATATCATATAGACATCTATGTATATGTAATGTATATGTACATATATGTAATAAATACATGCCAATTAAATTTCCCCCACAATAAATTAAATAAAAGATAATTTCTGGATGAGAAGAAGGGAGGGACTAGTAGCTATGGGAAACGGTAAAGGCCTCGTGGAGGAGGTGGTACTTGAAGTGATCTTGGAAGCAAATTAGGGGTTCTAGCAGAGGGAGATGATCATGGCAGATAGCTTGGTTAAAGACACTGTATCTTTGGAAATGGAATGTCCTGGGGCAGGGGCAGAAAGCAGGCCAATTTGTCCAGACCAAAGAGTTTGTAAAAGGGAATAACGTGTAAAAAGGCTAGAAGGGTGGTCTAGAGACATTTGTGAAGGGCTTTAAATGCCCAACAGAGGTGTTTATAATTGAAATTAGAGGTAACAAGGAGGTGCCGAAGGTTCTTGAGGAGGGGAGTGATATGGCCACATTTGTGCTTTATAAATATCACTTTGGTAATTGAGTAGAAGGTAGGTGGCAAAAAGGGGAGACTGGAGGCAAGGAGGCCAATTTGGAGGCTATTGCCATAGTTCAGTTGATGAGGGCATCAGTTAAGTTACTAAGTCTAGGGCAGAGCCTGTGCCCTGAACATCTATAGAGGAGGTCTCTGAATGGAAGACCAAGAAGGCATCTGAAAATGTAAATAGGTCACAGAGAAGGAAACAACCCGTTGATTCATGAAGAGTATTATCCCATTAACAGAATCCTGAAGGAATAAGGATAAAGAACAAGTAAATTTAGTTAGGGGTCAGATATGAGCTGAGGAAGAAAGATCCAGAGCCTGATCTATATAAGGTTCTGGTCTTACATCAGGATGCTAGAATGCTGGGAAGACAAACAACATGAAACCTTAGAAGACAAATGTGTTCCCAGGTCAGTCTTGAGTTGTATGCATTTATCATTGTCTCAGTCCCTCCCTCCCAAACTACCTTGAATTTAATTACTTTGTATATATTTGTTTTTGTTCACTTTATATTTTTTCTGTAAATATCATAATAGGGGCTGCTAGGTGACACCATGGATAGACACACTGACAAACTGTGTGACCTTGGGCAAGTCACTTAACCTTGTTTGCCTCAGTTTCCTCTTCTGTAAAATGAGATGGAGAAGGTAATGGTAAAATGCCAAACCACTCCAGTATCTTTGCCAAGAAAACCCCCGATGGGGTCACAGAGTCAGACATGACTGAAACAACTAAAAAACAACATATTTTTATATGTACCTGTGGTCTCTCCCATTAGAATGTAAGCTTCCTGTGAACAGTGATTGTTTGGTTCGTTGTACTTGTGTCCCCAGTGTCTAGCACAGGCTCCGTATGGAGTAAGTACTTAATATGTATTTGCTGGTTAATTAATTAATCTTTACTATAGGGACAGTCTCACTATTCCCTTCTTTGAATCGAAATGCTGTCCGTTGTTAAAGTTTCTCTCTTAATTTCTTTTTTTTCACGCTAGAGGTAGTTGCCTTCCATATCAATAGTATTAGCTCACATGTGACTGGATCTACCTATGTATGTTACTCAGAGATTTCGGTTCCAACCATACACTTCGGAATTGATTTGGGTTCATTTTCTCTCTTTTTAACAAGAGGAAGGCCTTTGTCAGGCGCTTTGGGATGGGATGAAAGATAGCATTTCAGTGTGAGATTTTATTATTTTTATTATTTCCCTTCTCTTGGATGTGTAGAAGAATCATGAGGTTTCCAAGGCAACACGTAGCTTGGGGAACATTGGAGTGAGCCCGCTCTGTGCAAAGGGATAAGATCACAGATACCACAACAATGCAACTCTACACGAACTGTTCTACAGAGGGGGCATTTCATCTTGATTGGAGCCTGGGAGGGATGTGTTTGAAAGGGGAGTAATCCATGTCGTGCACCTGTTCATTAAAATTGCAAACACACCCTTTCTGTGCAGCGTGAAATGGAACTGACCTTAAAACAATGACTCCACGCAGAGCTGCAGAACTTGGCTTTGTGTACTTTCTATGGGGGCGAGACATGGACATTTTCTTTTAGAAGTTTGATACTTTTTAGTTAAAATACCTTCTCAATAGTGGATTGGAGAAAGCGGCAAAAGTTTTCTTTCTTTTAAAAAATGTACTGCTAATATTTCTGAAAGAAAGCATGGTGTAGTGGATAGAGGGCCAGCTTTGGAGTCAGGAAGGCTTGGGTTTGGGATTTGAACCCCTCTCCTTCCTCATAGACACACTCTAGCTGGGCACATCCCTTAACAACTCCATGTTCTAGTCAACTCTCTCAACTGATGTTAGTGATGTGCTGTTAATCTGAATGGGCCAGTGGGGGGAGGAGGGTTACCATACTAGGAATTCCCCACACAGATGATATCACAGGTCCAGACCAAAAAAAGGAGAAAAAAAAATGCTTCAAAGGAGGTTATGGCTTTATCAACAGGGATACTTTCTCCACCAATGAAGACAGAAATTCCCTAATAGAACCAGTGTGGCAAAAATAAACAAAATCCAGTCTTTCTTGGTTGATCTTGTGGTGATGAACCCTAGCTCTTGACTAGGGTGACTATAACACAGCAGACATACAGTGTGTACTTAAAGCCATTTCATTTTAGTAAGATTGGCTAGAGACAGCTCCACTCCAGAATGTCATAATGTTCCAGAATATTTTCTAGAATTTCCAGAACAGAATAACCCAGTCACTTCTAAGCCATCATGAGACATTGGAGGAAGATTTTAGTGAAGATTTCATTTCTCTGAGGCAGGATGGTGAGCTGACCTAAAAGTCAGGAAAACCTGGAAACAAGTCTCACCTCAAACATGTCCTGCCTGTGTGACCTTGGCCAAGTCACTTAACCCTGTTTGCCTTGGTTTCCTCATTTATAAAATGAGCTGGAGGAGGAAAAGGCAAACCAATTCAGTATTTTTGTCAAAAAACCCAAATGTGGTCATGGAGAAGTCAGACAACAACAAACACCAGCCACTTAGCCTCTGCCTGCCTCAGATTCCTCATCTGTAAAATGGAGTTACAATAGCACCTCCCTGCCAGGCTGGTTGTGAGGACCAAGTAGAATCTTTGTAAAGCACTTTGATATGTAATTGCCAGTTATTGCTGCATCTTAGTTTCCCTATCTATACAGTAAGAGAGGATGAGTTGGGCTACTTGATGTCTAAAGTCTCTTCTAGCACTAAGGTTCAAAGACCAGAGTTTTATACCCTTCTATGGCCCTTGGCCAGACCTCAATTTTCTCATTGGTAAAGTGAGAGTATTACCCTAGATCATAGAATTAAACTGAAAGGGAACTTAGAAGTCAGCTAGCCCAAGCCTCTCATTCTGTAGATGAGGCTCAAACAGGTGAACTTATTTGTCCAGGGTTAGCATTTATTAAGTTCTCTAGATGACCTCTAACGTGTTTCCTGGTCCCAATCCAAGGCATAATTCAAGCCCGACTCTTCTTGACTCCATGTTCATTGCTCTCCCCACTATATCACCTTTCCCCCATTGGGCTGGTGTTTGGTTTTGAGTAGTTGTCCCCAAAGAGTCCCAGTGGAGGAGCTACAGAAAGAAGGCTAGAACCTCTTGGTAAAGTCTTGGTAGAGCTGTAAACTGGCCCGACTTTTCTGTAAAGCAATTTGGAACCATGCCCCTAAAGCTATGCATACCTTTTGACCCAGCAATACTAGTACTGGTTCTATGCCTCAAAGAGATGGCAAAAAGAAGAAAAGGATCCATGTGTATAAAAATATTTGTAGTGTTCTTTTTGTGAAGAAATGGGTACCAAGGTTTACGGCATATGAATGTGATAGAATATTACTGTGCTGTAAGAAGTGATGAAGGGGATAGTTTCAGAAAAACCTGGGATGATTTCTATGAACTGATACAGAGTGAAGTGAGCAGAACCAGGAGAACAATTCATACAATAACATCCATTAGGAAATCTGATCAACACAGAGACCAATCTCATTTCCAAAGGACTCATGATGAAACACGGGTGTCTACCTCCAGACAGAGAACTGGTGGACTCAAGAGTGTAGACTGAAGCATCTTTTCTTTTCTAACTTGGCTAAGAGGGGACTTGTTTTGCATGAATATGCATATTTGTAATGGGTTTTGTTTTTCTTACCTTCTCAGTGAGTACGCAGGGGTAGAGAATTCAGAACTGGAAATAAAATAAAATTGAATTAAAATAAAAATGTAGAAATTCTTGCTAGCTCCTGACCATGGTTCCTGAAGTGGGAGCAGGGGTAAGGCAAATGGACAAGTAATAACATTTGTCTTCAGTACTCTCCCAGTTTTATACATTTATCTGTATATGTGCACATACATAGATATCTATAATAGCCTTTGCTCTTACATCACTTTCATGTTTCTCTGGCTGCCCATACCCAGTGCACCACACTTTGTAACAAAACATAAAAAAGCAAAAGAGAAAACCCCTCTAAAACACACCATGCCTATGTCTTGTCTGATAGTATATACAATGATACATACTCATCATCTTCCTCTACAAAGAAGGGAGGGAGACCACCCCTTTTTACTTTCATTTTCTTTCCTTCCCCCCTCTTCTTTTATAGCCTGGAAATCTTGGGAATAGTTTAAAGGGTCTCAGTGTCCTAGAACTCACACAGGGCAAACATTCACATAGTGGTCAGAAGAAGGGATAAGAGGACACTCTCAATGTCTCTCTGAAGAACTTTGGAATTGATTGTGTGACATGGGAGACACTAGCACAGGACCGGCCACCCTCATCAGAGAAGGTGCTGTGCTCTACAAGCAAAGCAGAAAATTCAAAAGAAACTCAAGATGTGCAAATTTAAAGAATCTACCCCAGATGTTTACAGGGCCTATTTGTGCCCGACTTGTGGTAGAGCATTCCGAGTTCATATCAGTCTGATCAGCCACAGTCGGACACACTGAAACTTGATACTGGCATAGTGATGTCATTTTGATCTTTGAGAACGAAGGATAACAACCAACCGATTCAGCAGCTGGCTAGACATTTCCAACTCCAAAGAAATGCTCTCTTTTCACTAGCACTAGGTGCTACAAATGGCTTGCTCTTTAATAAGAAATACGGCCTTTTGGCACCTGAAGTATTGATCTTAGAATTCAACAGGAAAGAGATTAGAAGCCAGCAGACAGAGGCAGCTAGGTGACATGGTGGATAGAGTACTGGATCTGGAGTCAGGAAAGCATGAGTTCAAATCTGCCACCCTTCCTAGCTGTGTGACCCTGGGAAAATCACTTAGCCTGTCTGCCTCAAGTGAGTCAGCTGTAAAAGGGGGATCACGACAACATATCACCACCTGGTGATAATTGTAAAATATTTTATGAGCCTTAAAGTGCTACATAAATGTTAGTTATTATAAGTACTGTTGTTGTTATTGCAAGCCAGAGGACCCCTTGAGACAAATCACATTTGAGATGAGATCCCCAGTGCTCATGTTAACTACCCATTCCTCTCTAGTCTCAAAGCTCCATCCCAATACTGTTAGATTTAGCTAATAATAACTAGCAAATGCTTTATATAGTGTATTAAAGTTTGCAAAGTGTTTTTACCAATATCATTTCATCCTTTCAACTACCCCTGGAAGAAGTTATTACTATTATCCCTGTTTTATAAGTAAGGAAACTGAGGCACAGAAGGTTTCCATGACTTGCTCGGGGTCACAGAGCTCCTAAGTTTCTGTAGCTGCCTTTGAACTCAGGACTTCTGACTCCATGGCTAATACTTTGATCCACTGTGCCATCTAGCAGCCTCTGGCCAGGGATTATATCATCTCAGCTCCTCACATGAATGCTTCCACTAAGTTTCAATTTAATGTAATTCCCCAGGCTTTTATGTGAGGAGCGCACCATCAAAGAATTATAGAGAAGGAAGGTTTCTAATACCACCCTTACCTGATTCATAAATTCCTTCCTGCAAGTAATTACCCACCTTTCACTTTAACACCAGGCAGACCATTGCACCTTTGGAAATAATAATAATCATAGCTAATGTTTATATAGCATTTAATATGTGTTGACACAGTGCTAAGTACTTTACAATTATGATCTCATTTACTCCTCACAACCCTGGGAAGTAGGTGCTATTATTATTCCCATTTTACAGATGAGGAATCTGAGGCAAATAGAGGCATTTTTAGTCAAATGACTTGCCCAAGATCACACAGCTAACTAATAAGTGTTTGAGGTTGGATTTGAACTCAGGTCTTTCTCATTCCAGGCCCAATGCTCTATCTGTTGTGCCAGAAAATTCCTCTTCATGTTAAGTAAAATCTGTCTCACTGTAACTTCCAACTTTAGTTCTAGTTCTCCTCAATTGGACCAAATAGAATAAGTGCAATTATTTTTCTGGTGACAATATCCATTTAGAGATGGTTTCTGTGGCTTTTGCAAAAAAACTAAATAGGATATGTTTTTCATTATCTCAATGTTTCTTACACAGGTACTTGTGTGATAAATTACTCTTTTAATTCAGTGTCAGGGAAAAAATGCCTGTGAAGATGATAATATTTCCTTCCCCTTAATCAAATAGTAAGAAGTCTACAACCTAGCAGGTTTCCTTTTGTCTTTAGTTGCCAGGAAACTCAGAGCTAATTTCAGTGCCCAGGTAGAATAATTAATTCATTCCCACTATTGAGTGACCCTCATTTCTCTGTTCCTTTTCAGACTTCAGCAGATCAAGAGATCCATGATCTCATGGGTGGGGCTTCCTCCTCTACCAGTGTAGAAAACAATACTTTCTATACTTCTTGCCCATGCCTTTCTGTGACTCTTCTATAGGAAGTAAGACCCAAAAGACTAGAGCCTATCTTCTGGGGCTTTTAAGATTTCCTGGATATCAGTGTAGCGTTTGGGCTGTTTATCGGTTTTCTCTCCATCTCCCTGCATGAATGGTCACCTCCTTTTCTAGTCAAATCTGGCCTTGATAATATCTTTTGGGGCCTTCCTCAGGCATAGGTATTCACAGGCAATGTGCAGTAGCCTGATTCCACTCTCCAGACAACTTTTTTTCTTTTCTTCAAATTTTTTTTGATTAATTAATGAATTTATTTTTAGTTCTCAGCATTCAATTCAGTAAGCTTTTGAGTTCTAAATTTTCTCCCCTTCCCTCTCTTCTCCTCTCCCCAAGATGGCATGCAATCTGAAATAAGCTCTACATATACATTCATGTTAAGCATATTTTCACATTAGTCATGTTGTAAAGAAGAATTAGAACCAATGGGAGAAATCACAAGAAAAAGGAAACAAAACAAGAAAGAGAGTGCAAATGGTATGCTTCAATCTGCATTCAGACTCCATGGTTCTTTCTCTTGATGTGAATAGCATTTTCCATCTTGAATTTTTTGGAGTTGTCTTAGATCCTTGCATTGCTGAGAAGGGCTAAGTCTATAGTTAGTCATCGCACAGTATTTCTGTTACTGTGTACAATGTTCTCCTGGTTCTGCTCACTTCACTCAGTATCAGTTTATGGAAATCTTTCCAGATTTTTCTGAAGTCCATCCAGACAATTTTCTGCTGCAGAATCTCAATGGTGTTCTTTGTTGGAGTTGACTGGCAGCATGGGTGGAATGCAATAAGCTGGACCTCCAGGAGAGGCTGTGGAGTTCAGAGGAAGTGAGTGAGGTGGAGAAGAAGGAGGACCAGCTTTAAAGTCAAGAGAACCTGAGGTTGAATTTTGGCTTTGTGTGACAGCAGGTAAGGCATCCATCTATCTATCCATCCATCTGCCTGTCTGTCTACACAAACATATACACATTTGTATATGTATATCTGTCTATCTCCCTCCATAAATATTTATACATACATATGTGTATGTATGCACACATACATATATAGATGCATGTATGCATGTATGTATGTATTTAGAAGAGCTGGGTACCAAAGTAGATAGAGAGCTAGGCCTAGAGTCAGGAAATCCTGAGTTCCAAAATCTGGCCTCAGACAAACTATGTGATCCTGGGCAAGTCACTTTATCCTGTTTGCCTCAGTTTCTTCCTCTGTAAAATGAACTGGAGAAGGAAATGACAAACTACTCTGGTAACTTTGCCAAGAATTCCCCAAATGGAGTCATGAAGACACAGACACAACTGAAAGCTATTGAACAACACAATGTATATTTACATATGCATACATGTATATGTGCATATATAAACATACACACATACATACGCACATCAGCAACGCTCAGCTTCCCTTAAGCTTGGTTTCTTCATTTATGAAAAGAAAGGGTTGAATTGGATGATTTCCTTTTCCAGCTGTAAATCCTCTGAATTCTTGTTGAATGACGCAAATATAGAAAGGCTAATGAACAGAGACCTCTAGTGATAACAGGAAGCTGGATGGCAGAGGATCTACCACATTGGCAGTTTGGTTTATTTTATTGACTGTTGGGCATGTGCCAGTTCTAAATCTCCTTTCTAGCTGCCTCCCCCATAATCTCCTCCATGATCACTTTGCCATCTTGCCAAGAGGTCTCACTCTCCCAGTTGATATCTGCCCCCCTTGGAATACTGTCCCTCAAAAGCCTCTGTCATATTTCACTTTACTCCCTCTTCTTCGGCATCTCATCCCTAGACTCCTCCACAGGTACCTTGCTGCCCTGTATTCAGTTGACAAACATTTTATCAAGCACTGGTAACTGTTGGGGATAACCCAGTGAGTCCCATTCTCTAACCCATATAATTAAACATGTCTCAAGGATAGAATGTTGGTGAAAGATGGAAGAAGTCCTTCTGTTCTCTGTATGCCAGGCATGTGTGCTCCCAAGTGTGGAAGGGGGAAATTGCACTTACCATGAAATTGATTTCCAAAACAGCAATGAGTTTTCTGAGTATTATGATACACAAGTGGATTGCTAGGACTACCTGGGTTAATGGGGTGCTGTGCCCCAGATGATGGCCCTTTATGATCCAAGGGTTGAAGTACACCATCAGGGTCCCTTGACCTCTAACCCAGACATGTCCTAAGGAGGGGAAAATGACTCATAAGATATCCTCAAGAACAGTAGTTTCCATTGACCTCGTGACACTGGCTCATTGAGAACAAATCCCTCTGGTGTTCTTTGTCACCAAATGGCTTCTAGTACAGCTGCAACACATTAAGGGGGGAGTGAGGAGGGAAAGGGGAAGAGGTCTGTATTTTCCCGGCACAAAGAGATGCTGATGTTTAGCAGAGAGCTAGGCAGATCTTCAGATCCAACAGCTGCACATCCCGGATCTCCCCAGTCTGTTCCTTACTGCTACTTCTCCCCGCCCCCCCTTACTCTGTTAGAATTTGTTAGCTTTCCTCAAACTGGATGTCTGTCTGTTCCTCATTGTTTGCTCAAGGAGTTGCCTTGGGCTTTGAAGTTTCCCTTCTCCCAGTCTTTCCATGAATACTTTGTTCCCTAGCTGTCTCACCAGTGCTTGGGTAAAGCTTTCCCAGCCAGGGCTTACATGCCTTTAAGGCGGAGAGGCAGCATGATCCAGTGAAATGAATGCTGCAGTCCTTATCTGTCACTTAGACCTTGTGTGACACTGGACACACACTTAAGGTCTCTAGGTCTGAAATGAGGGTGCTTACTAGATGAACTCCAAACTTCATTCCAACTTTAAATCTCTGATTCTGTGATCTCTTTTTATTCTCAGGCTGTACTTGGTTGGTCCTACATAGGAAACAGTGTTCTTCATGCCTAAAGACCTCAGGCAGCTCAGAAGCACAGTCCAGCACAGGAGATCCCCTAGATAGTCTCTTAGAGCTAGAGAACATCCCTAAAGGAAGCACAGGGGTAAGCCTTGCTGCTCTGCTGTGATAAGGTCCCATCTATCTCCTAGTTTTTTCTTTCTCCTAGGGTAGTTTGCAGAAATAGTGAGACCACAGTCTCCTAGTAGAAGATTTGTACTTTATCTTGTGCCAAAAGGGATGTCCTGAGCCCCTTCCCACTTCATTCTCTCCTAGACAAGGGATGAATTCTCCTTGTCCTGGGCCCTCCTTTCCCCATTGATGAGCCCTTCGTCTGCTGCTGACTTGAAGTCATAGCTTTCACCTTCCACAGCAATGAGAATCCTCAAGCCTCAGGAATCCTCAGGAAGATAGAGCCAGCATATCCAAGATGGCCTCTTGGTTTTCCATAAAAGAAAAATGAAAGTGAGAAATGTCAGAGAGAAGACACCAAGAGAGCCAGATACCCTTGTGAGAGGGAGGATGCCAACAGAGACGACAGAGGCATTGTGTAACACCTAAGAAGATGCAGAGCAACTGGGAGTTCTGAAAGAGGAATCTCATCTCTAAACCAATGATCGTTTTCTTGTATCTTCCCATATGACAATTAGCACCCAGAGAAAGAAAATGGGGAAATGATTTCTGTGCCAAATGAGCAGTGTCAGCGGCACTGACTGATGATGAGGGGTGAGGGGTTAACAACCAGCTCAGTCTAAGGTTGGGACAGAGTGGGAATTCCTTTGGGAAGGTAATGCATGCTGCTTCAATTACTCTGTATTACTTTATATATCTTTTCATGTGATTTGTGTGTTCTTCAGATTTGTCATTTCTTGTGACAATAATATTCAATCATATACACACAAATATATATACAAACACACAATATCTTCTTGTACAATCTTATCTTGCACATATGAAACACTGCATAGAAGGAGAATTCTCAAATCTGAATTTTGCCTTACCAAGTCAATAGTTTTTCAAAAAATCAAAAACCAATAAATACTCTGGCGTTATTCTCTGCACTATTCAGTCAGCTGCATAATGGTGAGCATGTGGTTTGCTGTAGGACAGTGGTTCTCAACCTTCCTAATGCTTTAATACTTGTATGTGAGTATATCTGTATGTGGGCAGACTCTCCTGGAGACGGATAGAGGAGCAGTGTCTCAGTTCCTAAGACCATCAGAAATATGTGTTTTCAGATGGTCTTAGGCGACCCCTGTGAAAGGATCATTCGACCCCCAAAGGGGTCACGACCCACCGTTTGAGAACTACTGCTGTAGGAGATCATCTGGGGAAGGGTCTATTCTTCTATAGTATCTCTGTGGAGGATAACCTGGATACATTTGTAGATTATTCTGAGTGACTTTACTCAGATAAAAAAAAAAGTAGATATATGAGGTGAATAGTTAGTTAATACCCTCTTAATTTTTTTCCTTCAGTTAATCTTCTGTTTACTAATTCCCCAACCTGTTGGTACCTTTGTTTCTTTCATGTATCAATTACTCAGTGGTTTAAAAGTTATGCTGCCTCCAATATAGACTTCTTGTGTGTATTGGTTTGATTCCAACTGTTCTGCCCACTTTCATCTTCTTGATGGATAAGACTTTGTATTAGAAAAACCCGGGCTCAAATCTCACTTTAGATACTTGCTGGGGGAAATGAAGAGAATAAGCATTTATATATCACCTACTGAGTGCCTGACAATATGCTGTGCCCTTTTATAAATATCTCATTTGATCTTTACAACAACCCTGTGCAGGAGGTACCGTCGTTGCATAAATTGAAGAAGCTAAAACAAACAGAGGTTAAAGAGATTTGCTCCAGGGCATACAGTTAATAAATGTCTGAGTGAGCATTTGAATTCAGATCTTCTTGATTCCAGGCCTGGTGCTCTATCCACTGGGCCACCTATCTCTAATAAGCTGCTTTAGATGACTTAGTGGATAGAGAGCTGGACCTGGAGTCAGCCACACCTGAATTCAAATTTAACCTCAGATACTTACCAGCTTTGTGACCTTGGGCAAGTCACTTAACTCTTGTCTGCTTCAGTTTTGTCAACTGTAAAACAGGTGTATGAGAAAGACCTGCTCCCCAGGGTTGTTGTGAGGATCAAATGGGATCATATTTGCAAAGCGCTTAACACAGATCTGTCAAATAGTAAAAGCTTAATTAACCTATCTGACTCTGTTTCCTAAACTGTAAAATGATGATGATAGCACCTGTGTCATAGATATCTAGTGAGGATCTGTGAAATTACAAATGAAAAGTGTTTTTGTAAACCTTAAGGGATAAATAAACTTGAGGGAAATGATGATGATGAAGATGACATCATTTTTACTTAGATCTTAGAATCCAATTATCTTCCAAGGCAATTGATTTGTCTTTCTATTCCTAGCGCCTAGCACAGGGCCCGAGTCATAACAGGCACTCAGGAAATGTCTACTAATTGATATATTGATCAATGATAAAATAGAACATCGTAAACATGCTAGTGAATCTGTTCCTTTTTTTATTGTCTATTATGTTGGCCTTCTTCCAGTTTCATCTTTAAAGGTTCTTAAGATGATTTTAGTTGGTTTTTGTGACAAATTTCCTGCAGATTTGTTTCCTCTACCCTCAGCACAATTCACTGTTTTATGAAGTGATAATCTCATAATCTTTCAACACCCTCCTCTGCAATACTTTCAAATGAGTTTATACTATAAATGCATGTTTCCCTTGGCTACTATGTTATTCTACTTAGTAAGGACAGTATGAGTTTCCTGGTTGAAGAGTTTCTGAGCTCCTGTGTGCGTGTGTGTGTGTGTGTGTGTGTGTGTGTGTGTGTGTGTGTGTGTGTGTGTGTGTGTAAGGGGGAGAAGTATTTTAACAATGAACATAAGCAAAAAGACAGCCATAAAGATTATGTACCATGTATACAAGTATATACAGTTTTGTATATAATGATATATACTATTATACATTATTAACATACATAATGTGGAGGAACCTCAAGTTCTTTGTAATATTCTTTCAACTCTTCATCCTTTGCAAAGAAAAAAATGGTACATTTTATCTTCACAACAGCCCTGGAAGGTTTTAGCCATAGAGTGAGGATTATCAGTGTTGTGGTTATTACTTTACGACAGTTAACTTCTATTGAAAATAGGAGCAGGGGTGAGAAGTCAGAGCCAAGAGAGTGGAGAAAAAGCAAGGATCATCTGAGCTCTCTCCAGAATTCCCCTCCAAACAACTTTAATGCCTAAAAATGAATTCTGGAGTGACAGAACCCACAAAAGAATGAGGTGATATAATTTTCTCACCCAAGACAATTTAGAAGTTCTGTCTGTTTGTGTGAGAGAGGAGCACATGCCAGTGCAGTGCAGTCCAGAAGCAGGCCTTGGGGGTGACTTTAGGAGCTCTCAGCCCACAGAAGATAAAGGGGTCAGACAACTGGTCAAAAGGTGATTACAGGGGACCCTTTGCTGGCACTGGGAGTCCTCTGCAGGACCCTGTTGCATTGCCCATACTTGGATCTGGGTCTCAGTCCCAGGGTGAGGAAGATCTCTAGCACACAAGAGCTTATGGCTACAGGGTAGCAGGAGACCCTGGTCGTAGTTCCAGGGCAGAAAAGAGGGCTTATGGTTGTTCATAGACCAGAGAACAGGCCGAGAGAGATGTAACCATACCTCTCTTTAAATCCTATCACCTTGAAAAAACTGAAAATTTACACACACCTAGAACTAGCTCTGAGAGAAGCAGCAAGAAAGGCCTAAATCTTGGTATAAGAAAACAGCAAAAAAAAAAAAATCCTGATGATAGAAAGTTACTATCATGACAAATTTAGAAGAAGGCAATAAAGCCAAAACTGTTATATCAAAGGCCTCAAAGAAAAATATGAATTGGTCTCAAGCCCAAAAATAGTTCATGGAAGAATTCAAAAAGGATTTTAAAAATGAAATAAGAGAGGCAGAGGAAAAATTGGGAAAAGAAATGACTGATTGAAGAAACTCATGAAAAAAGAGTCAACAGCTTGGTAAAGGAGGCACAAAAAATACTGCAGAAAATATCTCCTTAAAGAACAGAATAAACCAAATGGTAGACAAAAATGTGCTGAAGAAAAGAACTACTTAAAAATAAAAATTGACCAAATGGATTTACACTCACTTTGAGACATCGGGACCCAAACAATGACCAAGTGAGACTTGGGCTTGGACCTATTGTTGGTAAATCAATGATAGTCAAAGTGATTTGGGTTTAAAGGTTAAGAAAGAAATCTAGTCCATAAACCCCAAGATATCTTGTAAGACTTTAGCAATTAAAATTTATCTTCATTTGGATAGAATACCTGCAGGTAAGGGTATGATACCTTATGTGGATAGAGGGAGAGGAAGGAGGGAGGGAAGGAAGGAAGGAAGGAAGGAAGGAAGGAAAAAAGGAAGGAAGGAAGGAAGGAAGGAAGGAAAAAAGGAAGGAAGGAAGGAAGGAAGGAATAAGCAGCATTACTCAACTGGAACTGACAAGTTGGGTCCCTAGAGGGGCAGCTAATACTACTCACAGAAACAATTGCTTTTTACACTCACACTGATGACTCCGAGTGACTGTAAGTAACAATTGGTTCTGTTTTGGCCAGAAACTCTGAGGATCTTCCTCTCCCAGATTGATTTTTTTTTTTACTAGGAAAAAGAGGTTATTCTTTGCCACTTTTCTTATCTAGCCTTAATCACTGAATAGGCATTGCCTAAGTCAAACTGAAACCTGGGAAAGACTTTAGCTTTAAAAGGCCAAGGTCTCTCACTGCATCCAGCACCATCTCCAGTTGTCCTGATCTATATCTGGCCACTGGACCCAGATGTCTCTGGAGGAGAGAGTGAGGCTGGTGACTCTTCATAGCCCTCCCTCATTTAAATCCAATTTCACTTGCAAGTCATGGCATCACCTTCCTGATGTCAAGGAACTCTTTGAGGATGAAAGACAAAAAACCAACAATAACCTGGCCAAATGGAAAAAGACATACAAAAACTCACTGAAGAACATAATTCCTTAGAATTATAATCGGGTAAGTGGAAGCTAATCATAATCAATAAAACAAAATCAAAAGAATAAAAAATAGTTGAAAAATGTGAAACATCTTGTTGGAAAAACTACTAATCTGGAAATAGTTCAAGGAGAAACAATTTAAGAATTATTGGATTACCTGAAAGCCATGATAAAAAAAAAAAGAGCCTAGACATCATCTTTCAAGAAATTCTCAAAGAAAATTATCCTGATGCTCTAGAACCAAAGGGTAAAATAGAAATTGAAAGAATCCAGTGATAACATCCCTAAAGAGATCCCCAAATGAAAACTCCCAGGAATATTATAGCCAAATTTCAGGTCAAGGAGAAAATATTGCAGTCTGCCAGAAAGAAATAATTCAAATATCATAGAGCCAACAGTCAGGATGACATAAGATTCAGCATATTCTACATTAAAGGATCAGAGGGCTTGAAATATGATATTCCAAAGGGCAAAGGAGCTTGGATTACAACCAAGAATCACCAATCCAACAAAACTGATCATAAAGCTCCAAGGGAAAAAATGGTTAGTGAATGAAATAGAGGACTTTCAAGCACTCCTTATGAAAAGGCCAGAGATGAATAGAAAATTTGACTTTCAAATACAACATTCAAGAAACATACAAAGGTGAATGGGAAAGAGAAATCATAAGGGATTCAATAAGTTTAAACTGTTTACATTTCTGGGAAAATCATACTTGTAACTCCTAAGAACTTTTTCATTATTAGGGCAGTTAAAAGGAGAATAAATAGAAGATGCAGGTGTGAGTTAAATATGATGAGATATCTAAAAAAATTAAAGGATGACAAAGAGGAATGCACTGGGAGAAGAGGAAAGGGAGAGAGAGAATGGGGTAAATTATCTCACATAAAAGGGCATGAAAGAGTTTTTACAGTGTAGGGGAAAATGGAAGAGTTAGTGAAGGTGCTTGAACCTTACTCATCAGAATTAGGTCAATGAGGAAATAACACACACTCAGTTGGGGAGAGAAATTTATATTACTATACATAAAAGTAGGAGGGAAAAGGGATAAGAGAAGGAGGAGCTAATAGAAGGGAGCATAGATTGGAGGAAGGGGTAGTCAGAAGCAAAACACTTTTGAGGATGGACAGGGAGAAAAAGAGAGAGTAGGATAAATAGGGAAACATAGGATAGAAGTAAAAACATGGTAATCTTAACTTAAAAAAAATTAAACCATGTTTCTCTGATATAGACTTCACTTCTGAAACATATAGAGAATTGAGTCAAATGTATAAAAATAAGAGATATTCCTCAATTGATAAATAGTCAAAGGATATGAAGAGAGAGTTTTCAGCTGAAGTATTTAAAGCTATCTATAATCATATAAAACACTCTTAATCATTTTGATTAGAGAATGCAAATTAAAACAACTCTGAGGTACTATTCCCCACCTTTTATTTTGGCTAATATGACAGAAAATGAAAATGACAAATGTTGGAGAAGTTGTGGGAAAATCGAGATACTAATGTATTGTCAGTGAAGTTATGAACTGTTTCGATCATTTTGGAGAGTAATTTGGAACTAAGCCCAAAGGGCATTCCATTTGACTCAGTAATACCACTACTAGATCTACACCTTAAAGAGATAATAAAAAAAAAAAGGAAAAGGTCCTATATGTACACAAAAAATTTTGTAGCAGTTCTCTTAAGGGTGGCAAAGAATTCTAAATCAAGATGTCCATCAGTTGAGGAATGGCTGAACAAGTTGCATATGATTGTGATGGGATATTATTGTACTATAAGAAATGATGAGCAGGATGTTCTCAGAAAAACCTGAAAAGATTTACATTAACTGATACAAAGTAAAGTGAGAAGAACTAGGAGAATGTTGTACATAACAGCAAGATTGTACAACGATCAGCAGTGAATGACTTAGCTATTCGCAGTAATACAGTTATTCAAGACAATTCTGAAAGACTTATTATGAAAAATGCTTTCTATCTTCAGAGAAAGAACTGATGGAATCTGAATACAGATTGAAGCATACTTTTTAAACTTCCTTTATTTTTCTTGTGTGTGTGTGTGTGTGTGTGTGTGTGTGTGTTTTCTTTTACAACATGACTAATATGGAAATATGTTTTACACAACTGCATATGTACAACCTATATCAAATTGCTTGCCTTCTCAATGAAGGGAGAAGGGAATGAGAGAGAGAGAATTTGGAACTAAAAATTTTTAAAAGTGAGCATTAAAAACTGTTTTTAGGCATAGTAGGGAAAATATAAAAGTAAAAAGCAAAAAAAAACCCCAGAAAATGAGGAAGATTAAAGTTAGTTTTTTATCTTTATGTCAATTCAAATGACAATAAGTCAGTTTGAAGCTGTTGTAATTGTTACCAACATCTTCTCATATTCATCCTTCTCATTTGATTTAGATTTTTACTTTTGCTTTAACTAGGAGATAGATAGTCTGACCAATCACATGCAATTGATTCAGAAATGATTCCCACGTCAGTAGTCACTCATGTTCTGCCTATAAAGATACGATCAATCTCATTTTTTGGGATGTTGATTGGTACTTACCAAGACCAAATGGCAATTCTGTTATGGAAAAAATATGTCTGCTGTATGTATTTGGGACATCTGAGTAGTCTACAACTCTTGGACATCCCTGGTTGCTTAATCATTTCTATCTTCCAATATGTTTTTTTTTCAAACTAACTTTCCATGGTCTACTTTCTACCTATCTTCACAGTAAAGTAACTTGGCATTTATGGTGACAAGATCAGACAGCTAGGTGGTATGTGGATAGAGAGCTGTCCCTGGAGTCAGGAAGACCTGAGTTCAAATCCAGCATCCGACACTTAGTAGCATCATGACCCTTTTATGGCAAAACACTTAACCTCTGCCTGTCTTCGTTTCTTCTTTTGTAAAATAGAAATAATAATAGTATCTACTCCATGTGCTTTATGAGGATAAAATATAATAATATTTGTAAAGTACTTTGAAAACCTTAAAGTACTATGCAACTGCTATTATTTTTAACATACATTTTGATTTATAGGAATCTTCTCAAATTCATCATAATATTCTTTCACTTCTTCATCCTCCACATAAAATACTACATAATCTTTATGGTTGCTTTTTTTTGCTTATGATCATCATTAAAGCAACACACACACATACACAGAGTTTGCTATTATTAACTATTATCATGAGCCCTGCAAGTCATGATGACCAAGTGCTCTATGAAATGATGTTTCTCATTGCCTTGGGTGCACAATGAGATTGCCTTCCCAAAAGGAATGTGTGAGTCATCCTTCCACGTAACTGCAAGTTTCTTGTGTCTTCTGGTTTCATTTGTACTGAGAATGTCAATATTGATTAGTCTAGAGAAGAGAAGACTTCAGAAGGATGTGATAGCTGTCTTTAAGCATTTGAAGATCTGTCAAGTGGAAGAAGGATTACTCTTGTTCTTGGTCCCAGAAGGAAGAACCAGGAGCAATGGGGAAAGTTGCAAAGAAGAAAATTCAAACTTGATGCAAGGAAAAACATCCTGATAATTATTACTCTCCACAGGAAAACTGGTGGTGACTTCTTCCTCGCTCGAAGTTTTCCCATAAAGGATATTGAATGATTGCTTGTTGGGTACCTTTCAGAAGGGATTCTTACTCAAGTACAGGTTGGACTACTTAGCTTTTGAAGTCCTTTCCAATGATAACATTCTGTGTTAAAATTTAGCCACTCCAATAATATATGCACTCATTTTTCACTGAACAAGAATATCACATTTGGAGTAATCCGTGTTAAGTTAATATTGATAAGTGGTCTAAAAACCATGTGATTCTTTACTATACCACAGTTGCTGTAGAAGCCAAATAGGACTGAGGACTAGTTTGCATTTTTCTTTGTTTCAAGAGTTGTGATGGCCAAATAAGTCATGATCTAGTAGCCAAACTACCAATTTTTGGGTCCATCTTGGCTTAGCTAGAGGCATTAGTTAGACATATCCAAGAGGAGCATTACTGGCCCTTAAGCCAGAGCTAGCCCCCCAAAAAACCTCAAAATCCAGTTCTCCAGTGGCATCTGACCCTGCTCTTGAGCAATATCACCCATTTTGCATGTGGGAATGCCAAGCTCCCTGACATAATCACTTCCATGCAGTAAGAGAATGAGTGTCTTAGGGGCCAAGGAAAAATGGGTTACTCTTCCTTGCAAGTAGAAATGGGTGAAAGAATGACATCATCTGGGAAATTTCCAAGTTAACCTACAGAACTTTCTAACTTCCTATCCCAAGTCAGCTTCTTTATGCACCTACCCCTTGGGAAGCTCTATCTGGCAAATCACTATCTCATGGTCCAAGTAGGAGATCTCAGAAATACATTATGATTAGGTTCTTATGTTGGCCATAACAGGTCTGGAAGTTAATTTTTTACTCATTACCCTCTTGCATGTTTATAGGCTTTGCACTTGTTCAGTTTAGTAGACAGGTTGGTCTGAGAAAGGAGATAAGGGAGTAATGAAAAGGGTAGTGGTAATGGACTATCAAGGTATTCCAGTCATGGCAATAGTGACATTCCTGTCAGATAAATTATGTGTACATCTCATTGTGGGAGCTTGATGGCCACATGTGCCATTTTGTTGTTGTTTTTCAGTCATTTAGTCATGTCTGACTCTTTGTGACCTACTAGACAATACCATTTGTGGGATTTTCTTGGCAAAGACACTGGAGTGTTTTGGCATTTCTTTCTCCAGTGGATTAAGGCAAACAGAGAGTAAGTGACTTGCCCAGAAACATACAGCTAGTAAGTATCTGCCTCTGAATCCATTTGGGTGTTTCTTTTAAGAAGTTAACACAGTTCCTGGCTCCCTCATTTGGTAAGGGTTTCTTGTATCTTCTGGTTTCATTTGTACTAAGAATGTCAATATTGATTAGTCTAGAGAAGAGAAGACTTCAGAAGGACATGATAGCTATCTATCAGTCATGGTCTATCAGAGTTGGACTCATGTCCTTGCTGAAGTCAGAGGACACAGTTATGCCTTCACAGGTTCAATAAATGCCTGTCTGAGTTCTTGTGAACTAGTAGATTCATTTCCTTAAGGTGAGGAGTCATTCAATGGACAATAGACTTTGTCAACTGTGCTAATCAGCTCCAAAGCCATGAACCAGCACACCTAGCCTGTGGATTCTGGCAATATCTACATCCACACAAGTTATCTGCTATTGGTAGCAATTTTCAACATGCCGTAAATGGAATTGAGGACATTTGATAGATCAATGAGATACAAAGATGGACATACACAAGGCAGAGATAGAGGAACTATCATAAATAATGTTAATGATTTTTCATAATTATTGCCACTACTTCATCCACAGAGTTTTATTTAACAAACATTTGTTAAGTGACTATATCACTATGCTTACACTAGAGGTGATGAAAGGTTTAGCTGAAACATACTCCAACCTTTGTTATGCTTACAGTCCAGTGGAGCTATAAGATACAAACACAAAGAACCATAATCAACAACATTAAATAAGAAATGCGTTAAAGAGTTGAAAAATTAAGTATAAGGGTGAAAATATTTACTTAAATGGGTATCAAAGTAGATCTTTTGGAGGAAATGGTATTTGACTAGGGTATTTGATGAGTCAGAATTAAATAGGTGACAAGGAAAGGAAGCACATTCCAGCACAGGGAATTGTAAACAACGGCAGTGAAGCTAAAAACCACATGGCATATTGGGAGGAGCATGAAGGAAGTAACGTAATGTGATTGGAGCATAGAAAGCATGGAAAAGAGTAGTGTGAAGATAGTTTAGGTGGTGGCAGCAGGAAGGACAACACATTTATAGATTCACATAGGACAACTCATGTTCCTGTACTTATTCCCCATCTGGAACATTTTTCTGGCATCAGAGTTGTTGATCTGATAATGTCAGCTACTGGACTACTTTCTCCATCAATTTGATAACTGCCTTTTCAGTTGAACTGTCTTCTCCACTGCATTATCAGCTTCTGACTCTCTACTGAATCTCCTTTCCCACAGGGGAATAGTCAGCATTTCTGACTAGTGCATAGCCTGAGGATTATTTTAGCTATTTTGTGAGTCAGACCCACAGCTGCTCCAAGCCTACCAGCCAGAGTCCTTCAGGTCAAGCCTGCCTTTTGAACTCTGTTTTTTTTTTTCCTTCCAGCTCCAGTTCCCCTAGGTTTGCCTGCTATTTGGGTTGGGGTGAGAAAATTCCTTTCAACTCTCAGTATGCCCCTGGCTGCTAGCATTAGGTCTATGCAAATTACCCTGGAGCTTTACTTAGCAAGACCAAAAGGGCAGAGGGGAGCTACTGATCTTTATCCTAGATTCCTGCCAGCAGTAAAAGCATTGCTGTCCCTGCACTGACATTGAGAGGAAAGGGGGGGTGAGTGGGTAATGTTTTGGAGCATGTGCTTTTTGACAAAGAGGCAAAGTCAGTAATTGAAAAAATATATTTGGGTGGCGGTATGGGGAGATAGTTATATGTTCTTTTATTTACCTAAAGTTAAAAAAAAATCAGCACTATAGTTCAGTCAGCAGGATTTCCTTGCTTCATTGGTTTCCAAAGGATTCACTACTGTACTGCTGTTAAGATTATTTACAGGAGACTGTCTCAGGTCAATATCTGTGACTTCTTTGTTCAACGTTCACCACACACACATGCACAGAGATCTTTATTTAGTGGATCTGCCTCAGAGGGAGAGAATCATCTAATTTCTTGGCCTTGGTAAAGAACATTCCTACAGGGAGCAAACTCTAACTAGCTGGGCTCCAAGTAAGCCAGCAGATGAGGATGTGGTTGCCATTTGAAATTCCCCAACCCACGTCAGGTCACTAGATGGCCAATTACTCCTTACTGAAAGCAGTGCTGCTGAGTGACACCGTAGACTCACACACTTAATGGATTAGAGGAACTGAATCATTTTTTCCTTTTGGCAATTCCCTACAACTCTGCACGGGGATTTGACTTTTGCTTGGTTTGAGGTAAAAGAAGAATCATACAGGGATTTTGTTGAATCCATGACTTAGAATTATTGCTTCTCCGTGAAAAGAAGAGAAGTTATGCTTACATTTGAAACCTTTTAGGTCATGCTCTATTAGAGTAATGTAGGGCCTTGTAGTCATCAAGTTCAAATTCTTCATTTTCTAGAAAAGGAGTCTCAGTCCCAGAGGAGGACTCACTTAAAGTCAAACAGAAAATCAGAGGCAGAACCAAAGATATCAGAGCTAGCAGAACCCATGTGTCCAGACTCTTAGGCTACTGTTATTACTCTTGTCCTATGTCTTAAGTGTGGCTTTATACGCAGCTAGGAGCATTGTACCAGGAGTCAGGAAGATCCAAGTTCAAGTCAGGCCTTAGACACTTACAATCTATTGATCCGGGACAAACTGCTTAATAGTAATAATAATAATAGTAATAGTACCTACCTCCCAGGACTGTTGTGAAGATCAAATGAGACAATATTTGTAAAGAGCTTTGCAGACTTTAAAGTACTACAAAAAATGTCAGCTATTGATAATAATAACATTATTATTATTTTTATTACAACTTCTATTATATATAATTACATAAATGGGAAAAGAGGGATGTAGGATTTAGAGTTGGAAGGGACCCTAAAGACTATCAAGTTCAATTTTTTCATTTTACATATGAGGGAACTGAGGCACATAGCTGTTAAGTGACTTTCCCAAGATCCCTTCAGATGAAATGGCAAGGCTAGGAGTCGAAAGAAAGGCTTCTGAGTCCAAATCCAGTGGTCTTTCCAACCTGCGAGAGAGTCTCATTTTCAGATGTGCAGCTGCTTGTCTTCCTCCTTGGTAGTGAGTTCCTTAGGGATCCAGGATACCCTGGATGGAAATTGGGTGGAAATTGCGACTGTCACTCCAATGAGGTGTGAAAGCAAGTCATGCTGTGCCTGGCCCAGCACCTGCCAATTGTTTCCTTCTGGATCAAATCCAGGGTGGTTTGTTTTGTTTTTTTCCCACTTTATTGTGGTCCGAGGATGAAGGTGTCAGATACTGACTATCCATTCCCTGTACCATGCCCACCTGTCCCTTCTGTCTTCAGTGCGGTGATGCATATCTGTTTCAGGGTCGTGACACCTATCACACACATTTGTGTATATACCCCATCACCCCTGCTTTATATGGTGGCTTCTTAGCCTCCCTGGTGAGCAAACAGGCCACAGGGCAATGGGAGAGCCATTGGCACCCCCGATTTAGCTTCTAAATGATTCTCATGTAAAGTACTCACATTAACCTAATGAGCATCAAGCTAGGTGGTTGGTAGTTACTCAGTTTTATGCCATGCCCATGTCAGCAGCTACTCCCCTTGTGCCTTTCTAGAAGAACTCTCTGGAGAAATAAGCTGGTCTTGAAGGGTTCTCCAATGATCACATCTGGATGGCCACTTAGTTCTTAGTAGTAGTAGAAGGCTTCTAATCTGGGTTGCTTTTCAGAATGAGCATTTCTTTTTCTCTTCTTAAAAATGTTCCCTTTTATATCACATTCATTAAGAATATGACATTTTGGGGCAACTATGTGGTACAGTGAATAGAACACTGGCCCTGGAGTCAGGAGGACCTGAGTTCAAATGTGACCGTAGGCAATTAACATTAGCTGTGTGACCTTGGGCAAGTCACTTAACCCCAATTGCCCTGCCTTCCCTCCTCCAAATAAAGAGAAAATAACCTTTAAGTAACAGCAGCATGGTGCACTGATCAACTTTGATAGACTTAGCTCCTCTCAGCAATGCAAATGATCTAAGACAATTCCAAAAGACTCATGATGGAAAATGTTATGAGAAAGAACTATGGAATCTGAATGCAGATCAAAGTATTCTATTTTCTCTTTTTTTTTCTTTCTTGTGGTTTTCCCCTTTTGTTCTGATTCTTATTCCATAACATAACTAATGTGAAAATATGTTTAATGTAAGTGTACATGAATAGCCTCTATCAGATTGCTTACTGTCTTGGGAAGAGAAGAGGGGAAGAAGGGAGAGAGAAGAAAATTTGGAATTCAAAATCTTATAAAAGTGAATATTGAAAATTATCTTTACATGTAGTTAGAAAAAACAAAATACTATTAAGTAGGGGAAATGAATATAACCTTTCCCTCTCTATTATCCAGCAAACCATAATTTGTAGCATGAAATAAAAAGGGAAAGAGAAGAAAGAAAAAGAGAGCAGTGTAGGAAAATTAACTGATGCATCAATTAAATCTGCCAATATATAATATTCTGCACCCATGGGTCCCCACCCTTCTAGTGAAGGAAGGAAAGTGCACTAAAGGAACATTTCTTAAAACCGCATTTATTAAATCTCTATGTTATTCATGGTCCCCAAACTAATAGATCACAAGCATGGTGATCATTTAAATTCTAGTTTCTGAGTAATAATAATCATAGTAGTTAACATTTATAGAGCAGTACTATATGCCAGGCACCATGCTGTGATTTATAATAATTATTGCATTTGGGCCACAACAACCCTGGAAGGTAGGTGCTATTATTATCACTCATTTTACAGATGAGGAAATTGAGGCAAATAGAGGTTGAGTGACTTACCCAGGGGCACACAGCTAGTGTCTGATGCCAGATCTAAATTCAAGTCTTCCTAACTTCAGTCCTGGAATTCTATCCATTTCATCACCCAGCTGTTTAATAGTAGTAGAAGAAATGTCAGTGAGTCTCCCAGTCTTTTGTTCATTATAAAGCCATAACACAGGCATTAGGACAAGGTATTTTGAATGGTCTAGACAATAGTCTTTGTCCAGCTCAAGCAGAAGGGCTCCCTTGGACTTCTTCAGTGACCGTTTCAATGGGGATACACGTCGAACTGTGAAACACAAGATTAACACATCAGGTTAATTTCATGCTCTACTTGTCTTGGGCTGATATTAATGAAAATTAAATTTTGTGCTAATCAGCCCTAGCATTCGGCATGCACGACATAAATCTGTGACTTCTGGCAAGGCTGGTTAAATCATATTTGTGCTCCCTGTGTAGTGCCTGAACAACATGAAAATACTGTTACCAACAATTAAACCCAAAGGGAGACAGATGTTTCCTCGGGCAGATGAAAAGCTTTTCTACAAATAGGGTTCCACAACCTCAGGGTTGTGGAAATCGGACCATTCTCAGCAAGTTAAAGGTAGAAAGAAGGCAAACCAGGAATAATGATATTAGTGTAAGTGTATATCATGCCTTAAGGTTTACGAAGCACTTCACGCACAACTATTTGTGGTTAAATTGTGGGTTAAATAGGTAAAATGTTATTATTGATGTTTTATAGACTAGGAACCTGACTCTCAAAAAAGTCAAATGATTTGCCTGAAGTTACTTAGCTAGCTACTAGCAGAACTGAGACTCAGTCTAAGTGGGACAATGGATGGAGCACTGGGTCTGAGGTCAAGAAGACCCGAGTTCAAATCTAGCCTCACATACTTACTAGCTGTGTGACTTTGTGCAAGTCACTTCCTTTTGTCTCATTTTCCTCAACTCTAAAATTAGGGTAAAAATGGTACCTATCTCACAGGGCAGTTGTGAGGATCAAATGAGATAATATTTGTTAGCATGGTGCCCAGCATACAGAAGATACTTAATAAATGCTTGTTTCCTTCCTTCTGGCCCCAAGTCAAAGATGCCAGTCCATCTCAGTGAATTATCCATTTCTTTCTTTACTGGAAATATCTGGTTTTGAAGATCCAATCAGTCCAAATGATTTCCTACATCCTCACTTTAAAGATTATTTTTCTTTCTCATTATTAGGAAGGACATTTCCACAAGCAACCCAAAGAGACAAGCTTGCATTCTTTCCTAGGCCCTGGAGAGTCTGATCCCACAGGCATTTGAAAAACTTCTCTTTAGCAATCAAAATGCATGTTAGGAATGTGTGTGAACTTCTGAAAGGGGTCTAAGATGATATCACTATCTATCTCCAGAACAGAGGCGTGGCGTAAAGTTGAGTCAGGCTGATCCAAATCCTCGTCTCCTGAAGCAGACCTGTCTTTCCTTCTTTGTAGCCAATTAATGTACATTAGACTGGTGATCAGGCAGGGACACCTCTCCTATTGGCCATTGTATCATTAATATTTCCCCTGTGGTTAATGCTCAATCATACATTCAGGATGTATGACCATCCTCCTAGAAATGATTTCCAGTGGAAGGCAAGGGCCCCTACATGTATTAATGCAGGTATGTATCTCACTGAAATCCCAACACAGTTCATCTTCATGCCTAGCAAAGCAGTTGAGGAAATAGATACTGGCTTTTAACATGGCACAAACATTCTATGAAAGGATTTAAATAGAGGTAGACTTTTGAATGTCTAGAGCAGGGCTTTTTTTATACTTGTTATGTCATAGACCCCTTGTGCAATTTGGTAAAGTCTGTTGACAGAATCATATTTTTAAATGATTAAAATAAAATGCATAATATCTCAAAGGAAACCTATTTATTTATATAGAGGTATCGAAATATATGTTTTTTTGCATTGCCAAACCCCAGGTTAAAAATGTGGGCTTTCTAGTTTCTTTGTTTTGACATGAATGAGTGGGAAAGCATTTATTCAGTACTTACTATGGACAAAACACTGTTAAATGCCTTATATACAAATAGAAAAATAAGACAGTCTCTATTCTCAAGGATTTCACATTCTAATAAGGGGAGACAGCACATATAGGAGATTTTAGCTGCAAATCAGTTTGGTTTTTGTTTTTATGGAGGCAATTCAGGTTAAGTGACTTGCCCAAGTTCCAAAGCTAGTAAGTGTCTGAAGATGGATTTGAACTCATCCCCCTGACTCCAGAGCTAGTGTTCTATCCACTGCACCACCTAGCTGCTTGTGAGACATTTTTAAAGAGAAGAAATAAAGGTGTGATTTAGACCTGAGAATAGCCATAACATGGATGTTGTAAGTACTTACTATAGAGTCCCACTTTAATGGTGTGTCCTTTCTTAATTTTCCAGAGGGCCTCCAATTCCCATCATTAATATCATTCCCTTGTGGTTCAGTTATTGCCTTCACAAGGTTACTGTTTATATATGTGTGTGTATATATATATATATATATATATATATGTATGTATGTATGTATATATACACACATGTATATATGTATGTATGTATATATACACACACGTATGTATGTATATACATATATATGATCAAAAATTAATATGTGCTTATTTAATTTTATGTGCTGATGTTGTTCAGTCATTTTTCAGTCACATCTGACTCCCTGTGACCCCATCGGGGGTTTTCTTGGCAAAGATATTAGAGTGAATTGCTAGTTCCTTTTCTAGTTCATTTTTCAGATGAGGAAACTGAGGCAAACAAGGTAAGATATCTGGAATATAATAGGCACTTAATAAATGCTTGTTGAAAGCAGCTAAGGGGTTCAGAGAATAGAAAGCTAGCTCTGAAATTGGGAAGACCTGAGTTCAAATTCAGCCCCAGACACTATTTGACCTTAGGCAAATCGTTTAACCTGTGACCTTCAGTTTCTTCATCTGTAAAATGGGGATAATAATAATAATAATAATAATAATACCTACCTCCCAGGAGTGCTGTAAAAATAAAATGAGATAATATTTGTAAAGCACTTCGTAAAAATCCATGTGCTATGTAAGTGCTAATTATTGTTATCATTATTAATTGATGGATAGAATCAGCGTTTTATGTCAGGAATTCAGGGATCATCTTGTCTAACACTCTGTTGAATGTATGAATCTCTCTCACAACATTCCTGACAGGTAGTCATTTCTCCTTAACCACCTACATTGAAGAGAAGCTGAACCCCTGGAGAGCCAGCCCATTCTAACATAAGAAAGTTGTAATTATTCAAATGTTCTTCTTTATGTTGGGTGGAATCTACTGCCTGTAATTTCCACTGATTAGTGCTGGCTCTGCCTTCCCTACCTACACAGAATAGGTCTGCTTGCTAGAGTGCTGAGGTAGTCACGAGGGGGTGTTGTAAGTGTGATTAGCAGTGAGAAAAGAGAAAAGAAAAGAAGAGACATGAATATTAACAGCCAACATTTATCACTTTAAGGTTCGTGAAACACTTCACATATAGTTCCTTATTTGATCCTTAAAAATGACCCTGTGAGTTAAGTGTTATTCTTCTTCCCTTTTTATACTTAAAGAAATTGAGGTAGAGATAAGTTATATGACTTGTCCAGGGGCATATAGGTAGGAAGTGTCTGAGATAGGATTTGGACATCTTCCTAGTTGAGCACTCTGTCTACTACACTACTTAGTTGCTGAGAGTCTAGGAGCTGGGCTTTGAAACAAGCCTTCAGAGACAATAGATGAGGGCAGTTAGCATCAGGATCTTGCCAGGAATTGGGAGAAAGCAGCGTCATGAAAATCTGCAGACTAGAGAGTACTCAGGAGAAGGTGATGGACAATGTCAAAGCTGTAGAGAGCTCAAAAAGTATAGGAACTGAAAAGGGGTTATTAGGTTTGGCAGTTTAGAAATCTTTGGGAACTGTTTCAAAGGAATAGGGAAACTGGAATAAAGACTAAAACATTTCATGTTGGTGGGGGAGGGAATGTCGTAGGAGGATGGAGGAGGGATGAAAAGGTTTCAAATAGCCACAGTGGTAAATGGGGAAGCAAATCAATTAGGGATGTGAAAAAGAGGATAGACTCATTATAATGAGGATCCAGATGAGGTTATATGACGTAAATTTTATGACTTTTCCCAGCTTTTGTCAGTGGCACATGCATAGAACTAAAGGCCATGGATGGTGAGAGTAACCCAAGGTTGGGGCTTCGTAAGACACATAGTCAGTCAATGATAGGACAAAGAATTCAGGGACTTGAGTTTAGAGAGTAGTGTAGAGTTGAATGGATTCCCTAGAGGTCAAGACAGGGAATCAAGGTGAATGTGGCTACTTCAGGGGAAAGAACTGAGCCATGAAAGGATTGGAGAATGGTGGTGAAGAACAGGGTTAGGGCAGGGGGAAAGTTGGAATGATCAAATAGTACAATCAGATAAAGGAATTTTGCAATTCACAAATAAAAAAGGGTAACTTATGTGAGTGAAAAGGTCAAGGGTATCACTATTGCTGTATGTAGCAAAGGCTGAATAGATGAGTAGGCCATTGGAAATTGAATAGACTGAAGAACTGGGAAGTTAGGGTATTGGAAGAAATATCAATACATTAGTCAAATTCCCCGAATGAGGACAGCAGTTGAGTGGATAGAAACACTGAGCCAGGAATCAAATTCATTGAGGAAGGAAGGGGAATGTTCTTGTGATCAGTAGATAACAGCTACCCACATCTGCATTGGTAGATAGTTTGAATTAAATGAACCTCAAAGGAGAAATTATTGAGCAGTGGTGGTAGTGGTAGATTCCTAAAGATAAAAAAAAAACAACTATATTCAGGTACCCCTAAAACAGACTAATCCCACTGCATTACAAGAGGGGGTTTGCAAGGACAGTTAATTAATCATGAGACAGCCACAAGAGCAAGCAGTTAGATGGACCTCAGTCCCAGCAAGCATGGGGGACCAAAAAACTTGCCAGAGGTTCTGCTGAGGAAGAAGGGAACTGTTTTGAATAACTCAACAGAGAACTGCATAGATCAACAGGAATTCAGAGAATTTCTCCACAAATTTTGATTGTTTAAAAAAGTGTACAGGAGGTGGAAATAAAGGGAGGTAACTGAATGTGAATACAAAATGATGGAGTACTACCATAAGAATAGAGTCAGGGATGATAAATCTGAAAAGAGTCTGAGACCAGTGATGATGACAAAAATGACTTTAAAAATTATGTTGGGGGCAAAAGGAAGATCAGAGAAGGCATAGGACTACTGTTTTGAGGGGATAGAATGGTGAGAATGGACCAAACAGAGAGGCAAAACTACTTAACTCTTCATTTGTCTCTATTTTCTCTACCAAGAACAATGATTTGCAATTACTGGGAAGTACAGAACAAAAATGGTTAACAGGGAATTGAAACAGAAAAGTGAGGAGATGGTAACAGAGAACCTAGCTGCCCAAGTCATCAACTGCATAAATCATAGATTTCTGGGGCTAAAATGAACTACACGATTTTACAATTGAGAAAATTGAAGCTTGGATAAATGACTTGCCCAGAGTCACAAGCCTAGTGAGTGTCTAATATGGGACTCAAACCTCCTGACTCCAAGTCTGGCTTTCTGTGATTGTTCAACCATGGGAAATGATTGCTGAACAATCACAGAGAATGAGAAGTCCTAGCAATAGAGACTGCTACATTTTTGCCATAGTTTTCAAAAAAAGGAAGGAGAGATCTACAGACTACTTGGTGAGCTTGAATTAGCTATCTGTAAATAAATTCTAGTATGTGTTATTAAAGGCTTGATTTATGAGACTTTAATAGGAAAGTGGTGATGATTAGGAGTAGCAAGTTTTTGTTTTGGGTTCTTTTAGTCTGAACCTGTGATTTCATTGACATAAGGAACTCCTACCACTGATATAGATTGACAATTGTTCTGAAACTTTGACTTACAGACTTTCCTGCAGTATTGAGCATTTCAATGATAAAGAGCCACACTGCTAGTATATCAGAAGTGGCACCTGAACCCAGGTCTTTATGCTTCAAAGGGTGAGGGTCTCTCCTTCCCAGCTTGATTTTTTTTTCCTAATTAAAGGGGCCAACTCTTGACACTTCTTAAAGAGGCATATTCACTGAATGGACGTAACCTACTATGATTTAGATTCCTTCCTTCCTTCGTTTATTTGTTCCTTCCTTCTGTCCCTCTTTCTTTTCCCCTTCCTTCCTTCCTTCCTTCCTCTCTTCCTCTCTTCCTTCCTTCCTCTCGTCCTCTCTTCCTTCCCTCCTCTCTTCCTTTCTTCCTTTCTTTCTTTCTTAAAACCTTAAACCCAGTTCACTCTGAAGCTCATAGATTGGACCTGCCCAAGGTCTACTTGATGACTGTATTTTGAGCCCTCCTGGTTCAAAGTCAATGTCAATGGTAGCTGTTTCTCTTTGGAGCAGCAACCCTGAGGTTCTTCCCCTTCCAGCTTGATTTTTTTCTTTTTTTATAATTAAAGGGCCCATCCCTTGACTCCTTAAAGAGGCCTGTTCACTGAATGGACGTCACCTCACTCTAAGTGAGTACATGAAATGGCCTTAGCCTAAAAGGGCCACAGTCTCCCATTGCCTCCTGTGTCATCTCCAGTCATCTTGATGAATATCTGGTCATTAGATCCAGATGGCTCTGGAGGAGAAAGTGAGGCTAGTGACCTTGCACAGCCCTCCCTTACTCAAATAAAAATTAACTGCACGTCATGTCATCATATCCCTGATGCCAGGGTCCTCTTCAAAAACGAAGGACAAATGCAACCTCTATCAGTAGATGCCATATTACCTCATGAGTTCATTAATAAGATGGTAATGGTCCTCCTACCAAGACTGATCATCTGACTAGAAGATATGTCATAAGCCAAATAAAAATAACATGCTTTTCTAAGTGTATAGTCCCAATTATTTCTCTAGGTTATCTTGAGAAGTCACCAATCACCCACTATCCAGGAAAGAGGTCTCTCAAAGTTCTACTTTCTAGATTTATAGCTTCATAGATATTTTTAAATCCGAAGTTAATGAATGAGAGGCCATATTCACCATCTGTAGAAGAAGAGCTGTTCTTTCCCCATTGGTTAGGGATGGGCACCCATGATAATATGTAACCTCAAGCCAGCCAAATAAGATAGTTTCAAGTTTCCTGAGCAATGATTGCCTTGTGCTAAAAATTTCCACCCTGCTCCTTCTTGAATCCATTTTCCTAGACTTAGATTCCTTGTGACACTCTTGCCTCTTCAGTGATATGAACTTACTTAGATTTAATTTCCCCCTTAGTCATATGTGTTCATGAAATAGATGTATTATGACCTTCTCTTACCTTTCCTTTTTCTCTTTGCCCATTGTAAACATTTGTTTTCTGTAGCTCAGATTTTAAACACGCCTGGTTAGATTGATAAATTCTTTCTAGAAAAAAATCTCTGCCACAGAGGAGTCTACTTGGGAGAAATGGAAGACAAGCATCTTTCCCCACTCCCCCTTATTGCAGTAGGGCCTGGCAACATGCCCTCAGAAAGCCCTGATGCCATAGTTTCATACCTGTGTTCTTCCTGCCACTCAGAATCTTAATAACCTCTTCTTTCCCTATAGGCATGTAAGAATTTCTCCATCAACAAGCCCCTGTTGATTGCTCACATGTCTTTCTAAATTTCTTTACTCCTTTATTTGCATTTCAATATTTTTACCCAGCTCTGGTCTTTTTCATCAGGAATACTCAAAAGTTCTATATACTATTCAATGCCCCCTTTTTTGTCTCTATAAGATTATAATGTCTTGTTGGATAAATTATTCTTGCTTGTAAGCCTTTTGGGGATATACAAGTCCAAGATTTTCTTTCCTATACTACTACTACTACTACTACTACTACTACTACTACTACTACTACTACTACTACTACTACTACTACTACACTACTACACTACTACTACTACTACTACTACTACTACTACTACTACTGCTACTGCTACTACTATACAGGTATAATATATGCTATACTAGAACTATACTACTATGAGTAGTTTCTGACAAGTTTTTCAGTAATCCTTACTGTGGTTACTTGGTAACTGAACTCTTTCTTTCTGGTTGCTTGTAATATTTTTTCCTTGACATGGAAGCTCTGCATTTTGGCTGTGGTGTTCCTAGGAGTTTTCATTTTGGAGTTTCTTGCAGGAGATGGCAAGTGGATCCTTTCTATATTTACTTTGCTCTCTGGGTCTACTAAATAGACCTTGGTGATTTTCTTACATGATTTCTTTAAATATTTTATCAGGGGTTTTTTTTGGTTTGCTCATGGTTTTCGGGACATATGATGCTAGACTATGTCTACTTATTTTTCAGGTCAGTTGATTTTGATAGTAGATGTCCTACCTTTTATTCTATTTTTCAGTAATTTGATTTTGTTCTAATATATTTCCTGTTGTCTTCTGTAGTCATTGAAATCTATTTGCTCTAATTTTCAAGGAATTTGCTACTTGGGAAGCCAGGTGGCATAGCGGATAGAGCTCCAGGTCTGGAATCAGGAAGACCTGAATTCAGACACGTTTTAGTTGTGTGACCCTGGGAAAATCCTCATCTGTAAAATGAGCCAGAGAAGGAAACAGCAAACCATTCCAGTATCTTTGCCATGGAAGCCCCAAATGGGCTCATGGAGAGTCTGACATGAATGAAAAACAACAAAGGGATAGATAAAGGTGTTTTCTGTTTTTACTTTTTGTGTTTCTTGAACATTGTTCTATTCGGTGCCCTTTTAGATCTTTACTGGAGTGCATGTGTGAGAACTGGATTCCTCTGTGATACTTCCAATGACCTTCTTTACCAGAAGTGGCCAACTCAGATATCTTAAAAAAAAAGTTTCAGGGGAACCTTCATGGAGAACATGGGGATTGGGTTAACCTTTAAGGATAGGCTTTTAAAGGACACTCTAGGATAGAATGTTAAGAATAAAGAAAGGCATAAGCATCAGGAGACCATGGTGCCAATCTGGCTCTGCCACTAACTAGCCATGTGACCTTGGGCAGATAGTTTCATCACTCTGTCTTACTCAGTTCCTTCACGTAAATAAGTAGGGGATTAGGTTAGATGATCTCAGAGGTCTTTTCCTTTTCTGACAATCCATGATTCTAAAATGGATAGGTAGGGGGGAGACGGGAGAAGAGGAGGGAAATATAGTACATTTATCCAGTGGAAACAATGCTAGGTTTAGAGTCAGAGGACCCTAGTTCGAGTCTCAACTCTGCACTGACAACCTGTGTGACCTTAAGAAAGTCACTTAACAACTGTGGACCTTGTTTCCTCATCAGAAAAATGAAGGGTGGGACTAAATGAGCTCTCACATTCCTTCCAGTTCTGTCTATGATGCTGAGTGACTTTGAGACTCAGTCTCCCTATCTGACTCAGGTTAGAAGTGCAGCAGCCTTTGTGATCCCCATCTGACTGCCAATGGACATAAAAACTTTGACCTGCTCTGTTTGTGACATGGGCTGGTTCACCCTTTCTTTGGAACTCTGGTGGTCTTTGCTCTCACAATATTTGTGTCAGACTTAATGTTGACACCTGGTTGGCTTCTGTCTTTCTGGAGCTCAGAACTCCAGAGAACAAGTGATGCAGCAGCCTCAGCCCTCCTGCAGTGGCAGAGATTATAGGCACAGTCTTCTTCCCCACTCCCCCTCCCTTCTTAACTTTAAAAAGGCTCTACTGGTTCCCAAAGTATTGGGCAATTGGCATTTATAGACCTGGGCACTTGTCCCAGCTCTTCCACCAATTAGCTATATCTCAGGCAAATAATTGTAATAACTGAAATTCCTCTTCTATAACATGAAGATAACAGGATTCATCCTCCTCAGCCTCACAGGGCTGTAAGAGTACACTGAGCTGATGAGTATGAAATGTCTTTGAAAAGTATCAAGGGCTATCCAAGAACATGGGATGAATATTAATATCTTTGTTTTCTAAAAGTTAAAAGAAAGTTCTTTCTAGGGGAAAGAATTCAAACCTTCAAGCCTAGAAATTTCTAAAAGAAGCACAGGAAATTAATTTGTTAGTGTCTATGGCATCTCTAGATCCTTTAATGCATATAAGTTTCTTAGATTGCTGTCCCCATTCCCCAAAGAAATCTTTATGTTCATGAAGACAGCTGTGATTTGAATGTTTCAGGCAAGAGATTGTACTAACTTAATCCAAAGTGTCAGAGGGTTTCTGGAATACAGAGAAGTGTACTGCCAAAATCCTTGCAGCCATAGCTGGCCTCAAACGGAGGTGGTGACAACAATTTCCTGGAGCAGAATGAGGCATGTGACAATCAATAGATGAGGAAGACAAAAGGAATGAGGCCAGGAATGACCTTGAATCTAATCACGATGGGGACTTTCTGATTAGGGCAATTTCAAAGAGGTGTTGGCAAGTCCCCACAAGCCAAATTTTTCTAGCCACCCACCTCTAAATAATTATGCATGATACTGAAGGTCAGCCTGGCTTAATTTTCAAGAGAAGTAATTTGGGGATACTTCTTCATTTTCAAATCCACAGTTTCACTGCTGACTTCACAGCAGATAAGTCTTTTGTCTGCTGCTCTGATTGGTTCTTACAGAGCTTATGTTGATTAAAGAACTGAATTCTCTGGGTCCCCAGGGACAGGTTCCAATAAAACTCAGAATCTTTAATAAAGAACTTGAGGGAGAATTGGATTTTTTTCTTTTATTTTAGAGTCAGAGGGAGCTTCTTAACCACACTCTCAAGCATAAGACTAGTTAACTTATTCTGAGACCAGTTTTTATCATCAGTTGTCACCATATTTTAATCTGACTAGTTCTGGCCATTCCCTGACTCTTTCCTGCCACTCATAAAGGAATAGCTCAGCAAGCTATCTCCTCCTACCCCATCTAAGACATGACTGTACTTACCTGTTCTGGGATCCTAAGGCCTAACTTAGCTTCTCTCTACTACCTGAAACCTTTGTTGATCATCTAGCATTAATGCAATCTCTTTTCCCCATTCATATTGTATTAATTTGTCTATTGCAATGTCATTTCCCCCAATAGAATGTAAATTTCTTGAGGGGAGGGACCATTTTTTCATGACTATCCTTGTTTCCTTAGCATTTAGCATGTGGCATTCTTTGTACCTTACCTAACTGTAAAAGGTGCTTAATAAATGCATATTTAATTGAATTTATATCCCTTTAACATTGAAGGCATTTGGTGTAGCCTAGGATCATGTAAGGTTTGGGGGTTATGCAGTGATTAGCAGAATGCCTGGCAAATGCTTGTTAACTTGACTTATCCTGTCAGCTATTATTACAATCCATTAAATCTTTAAACCACAGTGGGGCAACAGAAAACTTCAGCAAAGAATTCTTTCGTTCTTTTTCCTTCCTTCCTTCCTTCCTTCCTTCTTTCCTTCCTTCCTTCCTTCCTTCCTTCTTTCCTTCCTTCCTCCCTTCCTTCCTTCCCCTGTCTTTCTTCCTTCCTTCCTTTCTTCTTTCCTTTCTTCCTTCCTTTCTTCCTTTCTCTCTCTTTCCTTTCTCTCTCTCTCATTCTCTCTTCCTCCTTCCCTCTCTCCCTTCCTTCTTCCTTCCTTCCTTCCTTTCCCTCCCTCCCTTTTTTTCCCTTCTTTCCCTCCTCTTCTCTCTCCTTCCTTTCTCTCTCATTCTCTTCTTTCCTTTCTTCCGTCTTTCCTTTCTTCCTCCTTCCCTCTCTCCCTCCCTCCTCTCTCCTTCCTTCCTTCCTTCCTTCCTTCCTTCCTTCCTTCCTTCCTTCCTCTTTCCCTTCCTTTTTCCCTCATTCCTTCCTTTGACAAGTCCTGGCAGCCTAGAAAGTCTCATAGTATAAGCCTAGTGATGGATTGTTTATGTCTGTTGTTGGAAGACCAATCTAGCTTAGTTCAGAGAGGCTCAAAACAAAGCTGACCCAAGAGAAATGAATTTTTTGTCCATGGAGAAGTGATGGCTGATGTCACTGGAATGAGTACCCACCTGAAGACATCAAGGATCCAGGGATGCTTGCCTTTTAGTAAAGGGAGTTATAAGAAAGCTCAAAGGCCAATCAGAAACTCTAGGATTGTCTTACCTGCAAAGACAAAGTGGGAAGAGAGCTTTCCCTGGTAACCACTCCCGCTTTTGCTATATAGAACCTTATTTTGGCCTTGTGAGCAAATGCAGACTTGACCATGTTGTTATTCTAGTATTGAGAGGGCTATAATCAGGAGAGGCAGGGGAAGACTGGGGAGCTATTGCAACGACTGCAGCATAATTTCATTTACAAAAACTCTTGAACAACAGGAATCTCCCCATGAGACTCAGTTCATACTCTTGGACCCAGATGCAGCCTGTAGGACGATTCTTACCCTATAGTTACGGCATTTGGACTCCCTTGTCTGAGACAAGCTGGAAAAGCCTTTTCTTCCTTTGATATCATCAGCTTAAGTCTGTTCCAAGCCTGGAAAATGGAAAATGCAAGTGTGGGGCAATCAGGGATTTGTCGGTACATGAAGATTGTTGGCGGTGTAGAAACAGCAAATTTAGTACCTAGTTAGGAGAACAGCTCATTAAAAGGGGAAACTGCCTGATAGAAGCTAGGGCAAACTCCTAATCTACTTTTCCCAGTTCGAGTCCTTCCCATGGGGCAATCTCCTTGGGAATCTCACACTGGCATCCTGGGCTTCTTGTCTCCCCAACTTGGGGTAGTATATTCCTACTCTGGCTCAGTTGAGGGTGCGCTCTATGCTACTCACCCCAGGCACATTCTTTTCTCCATGACCCTATTTGGAGTTTTCTTTGCAAAGACACTGGAGCGTTTTCCTTCTTTCAGGCTGACATACATCTTGCACCATGGAGAGAGCACTGGGCTCTGTTTCCTGAGTTCCAATCTGGCCTTAGACACTTATTACCTGTGTGATTCTGGGCAAGTCACTTAACCCTGTTTGCCTCAGTTTCCTCATCTGTAAAATGAGCTGGAGAAGGAAATGGCGAACCACTCCAGTACCTCTGCCAAGAAAACCCCAAATGGGGTCACAAAGAGTCGGAAACAGTTGAAATGACTGAACATCTCAGGATTGCCAATGTAGCACCCAAGCTATTCATCCATTATCTCTCATTCCTGCTAACTCACTGACATATTCTCTTTTCAGTGATAATTTCTGTAATTTTTTATTGTCTTTTTTTTTTGTCAAGTACATCATGTGGTCTTTTCTATTCCTTTAGCATTTTCTCCTCTTTGTGATATATTGACTTCTGAACCCTGATGTGCTTTTCGGATTGATTTGCTGCCAGCATAAATTCCTTCCACGTGTATTTGATCAGGTCTAGTTCTCCTTCCAAACCTTTCATTTTGAAATTGCCATTCTCACATGTTTGAATACCAAGGTTGTAAGTAGATCACTATCGAAACCTAGCAGATCTCTTTCATTTGGCATCAATTTTTTTTCCTCCTAGTTCTATGTACAAATGGTATGATTTAGCCAAGCAGTCTTACAACATTATTAACTGTTTAATGATTCAACATTTAAAACTATCACCTCTAGCACACTGTTCCTTGGCATATACTTGGTCTGGTGTAGTCATTCTCCCAATCACATTTTCTACTTCCTTCCATAAGCACATTGGGTACTGAGATATTAGAATACAAATGTGATGGTTCCTTTCAGTCATGTTAAAATAAGAGAGAAGGATCAGCCCTTCTAGCACGTGGACCAGACAGCTGCCCACAGGGTTTGATTTAAAGAATATCAAAAGTCACACTTGATTTTTAAATACTTAATTTTATTTTATATTTTGAGGTGGGAAAAGACAGATTGCTACCGTGCCTGGAATTTCATACTTATACTATGTTCTTTAGATTTAAGTTTTTCAGCAAAGCCTTATTTAAATTCCGGGACCATTTTACACATAGGGAAGCAGAAACATAATGGGGTAAAGAGTGTTGCTCAAGATCACACAGCCAGTAGGTAAAAAACCTGAAATTTTTTCCCAGATTCCTGATCTTCTGATTGCAAATGCAAAACACTTTCCACTACACCAGCCACTTCACTCCAGAAAACTGAGGATGATTGATTCAATACCGGCTGTATTACTTTATGCATTAGCTTGCTGATATTGTTTCCTTCCTCAACATTGATCCCTCAACATCCACTTCAGTAAACGTGGGTTGACAAATGAGAGCCATACTTTGTGCGGTCTCTCATAAAAGACCCATTCTGTCTTCTTGAATTTTTTGAATGCTTGACTTGAAGTTGGAGGTCCTTGGTTTATATACTACATATGTGACCTTGGGAAATTCAGTTAGCCCCTGTAGACCTCAATTTCTTCATCTGTGATATGAGGAACTTGAATTAGTTGGCCTCTAAATGTACTTCTAACTCATAACATAAGATTCTGTCATCATCAAAAATTAGTCAGTTTGAGGACGCTTTGAATGGCAGTCAGTTTGAGAATGCTTTCTTACAGGAAAAAGAAAAGAAAAAGAAAACTTGAATCCCTACCAAATGGCTCCCAGTTCTATCTTTGAATGACGTACAACAATTAGATGTTTTAAAAGCTGAGAGCGAAAATACAAAAACCAGCAGGAGTTCTCTGGTGAATCTTTGTGCTCCTGGAGAATGAGTACAGAAGCAGGGGCCCTCCAGCAAAGCCTAGATCTTCTCCCTCGTCTAGAGAGAGGGAATCTTATGACAAAGTAACTGCTATAATGAGGCTAATTAACACTGATAACATATCATTCACCGCTGTGATATCAAAGCATTAATTGAGGGAAAAATCCAGCCCTATCGACTGCTACTGTTGCCAAAAATTGATTTGCGTGCACTGAATAGATTGGGGTTTAATTATTTTGGAAATTGTTTATGATGGGTTTTTGCAAATTTACATGAAGCTTTTTTTGTGTAAACTATACAGTGTAGGTGACATCTTTATTTGAGTGTTATATATAGATGTGCTAACTTAGGGGCTGTGAATAAGAATTCTTACATCCCTTACCAAATCTATGGGAAGGAAGTTTCAGATGGAATAGATAAAGAGATGGTCCTTATCAAGCTTCTGTGTGACTTCGTCACCTTCTTGATCAGTGGGTGTGGGTGTTATCATCTTTATTTGGAAAATTGCAATATGTTACTGATCAGGGATAGTGTTGCTAGTGATAATAGCTGACTTTTACATTGTTTTAAGGTTTGCATAGCACTTTACACACACAATTTCATTGGATACTTACAACAAACCTTTGAAGTGAGTATTCCACTTAGTACTGTCTCTGTTTTGCAGATGAAGAAATTGAGTGGCATCTGGTGATTTTCTCCTAGTTTCCCAGCTACTAAATACCAAAGGTAGATATTGAACTCAGGTGTCTGTTGACTCCAGAGCTATCATACCAAGCTATTTCCTGAAAAGGAAAACAGGAGACTGTGAATATGGTATGATTTGAGGGTGCCAAGAAGGGATTCCAGACTACTGAAAATGCCCTTAATGCTTGCTTTGGTACTTGAAATTGCACCATTAGAAATAAACTTTAGTAAATACCTGGAATTAGAAATGAATTTCGGTACCTGAAGTCCTACTATTAGGAATGATCCCCAGGAGTATCTAATAAATGCAAACATTATTGGTTTAGGTGATACCTCAAGTATTATAGGAACATAAGAGTTGGAGCTAGATAGTATAGGATGTTTGAAGCCATTGAATCCAACCTCGTCATTACATAGATGGGGAAAGTGAATACTTGAGAGATAAAGTGACTTACCAAGATCACACAGGGATTTGAATCCAGGTCCTCAGATTCCAATATTCTTTTCAGTGTACCAAGATAGACTGCCATCAGCAACCATTTGGTTGGGGGAAGGGACAACTCTACTAATGTGCATGTAAAAACTTTTCTGGGAGACCAGATACCTGAGTAACAGCTTACTGGCATATACAATGTCTCAGTTTACAAAGCTGTTTCCTAACAACTCATTAGTCCCATTTTGTAGATAGGAAAACGGAGGTTCAGAGGTGAAGTCACTTGCTGACAGTTTATAGGGCATGTATAATGTCAGCCAGGTTCTCTGTTGCCCAAACCAATCTCTGCACTATATCACTGTCTGATCCTAAGGTAGAGGGGATTAGTTTCGAACCCAAATAGAAATTAGAATCTCGAGGGGACAGAAGGGATGGTGACAGTCTGAGAGTGGAGGGAGAAATCCCATAATTAGAGCAGTAGGGGGGAAGGGACGATGCCAAAGACTAACTATAGCTGTGTTATAATTTAATAAAAGGCTGATCCTACTGTCCATTTCTACTAATGTGACCATGGCCCTTTGGAGAGACTGCTGTAGAGGTCAAATTTTTTACGTATCAACTGGTTGTGCTACTAATGAATCTATAGCCAATCAAACAAGTGGCTTTATTTTTATCTAGAAAGTGTCAAATAACTAGTTTGATTCCACACTCCCCTCCCCAATTGACAAGTAGTCTTAGATGAATTGGTCAGCCATGCAGACATAGTCTTTGTCAATTTGATAAGACTGACTTTTGTTAGTTATTCTCCATTTGTAGATATTTGAAATTTTAGCAATAGTGTCTCTTAGAGGAAAGAACACTGGATCAAGAGCCAGGTGACATATGTTCTAGTCCTAGCTGGACTCCGAAGTAACTGTGGGCCTGAATCAGCAAGAATAATCAGTAAGAAAAGATGATTGATTTGTGGAGTCAGGAAGGCAGTAATTGCTGCCAATAACCCTTCTGAGGTTACTCAGCTTCTCTGAGACTACCAGTAGACAGCACAAAAAAACAGGGACAACCAAAAACGCTGGGCTGGTATTCCTAAACTTGTCCCTCACTTTCTGTTTGCCAAGTGGATTTTACTTGGAGAAGGAGGAGAGGAAAAGCAGAACTGATGGGCAGACAGGCAAAGCCACTCTGTAGCAAATAGTGAAGGTCTACTGGACTTGACTTTCTCTGTGTGCCTGTGTTAGTGATCCTTTGGGATGTGTATTTCTGTGAAAGCCTTGTGCGTGCAATTACTTGAATGTTGTATAAAAAGAATATTGAAGGCATAAACACATTTTAAACACCACTCTCACACGGATTTTAGATATTGTTTTTGTAAATAGGGTCTGGCCCACGTACAAACACCATTCGCTTACTGGGATGCCATCTCTCCATGTGGAGGATATTGGGAAGATGGTCTCTGGGAGAACTGTGATGATACGAGGGAAGTGCCTTAGAGAGACTGAAACATGTGTGAATATTTTCTGATTCTGGTTGGCTAACCTCATGGTTGGGTGGAGTCTTTTCCTATTGGTTGTGTAACCAGGACTTTCCATGTCTTCATCAAAAAGATCCAAGTTAGCTTTGCCAGCCTCTTTTGTTATTTGTATATGAAGACCATAGTGTCTACTTTACTTATGATGTCTGGTGAGAAAATATACTGTAAGAGGAAAGATATCAAGACCTTTTTTTCTGTTTGAGACCATATGACCTCCAAGAAATTATGTCTCTTGCGTTTTTATTACTTCTTTTCCATTATGTGTTCTGAGAGTGGAGTCTCCAAGCACAGGAGAGATCCAGTCACAGGAATATGGGAAATGGAATCTAAGATGGATATTATAGCAGCCCCATCATAGTTAACTGTTATCCTGTGAAAGACTGAAATTGAATGAGTTAACTATCATCTTGGAGGAGTTTGTGTGACTGTGAGAGAATAAAGAGAGACTGAGAGTTAATGGTCATGGAAAAAAAAATCTCTGAGTCTATAAAATTTACTTCCATCTTTGAGAAAAGTGGTATAGGTGTTTGAAGAAAACTGAGTTGATTTTTTTTCTATGAAGAAGACATCCTGAGGAGAATTCCATAGAGACTTCAAGTGCCATTCTGAGATGAATGGAAGTACTGATTGTGTTTCCAGTGTTCTATGAAAGACTCAGTAGCTGCAGTATTGGTTAGAGGGGAGTCTGGGTATAACCTTTCTCACGGCTAATACATTGTTGAAACACTTATTTATGTCTTTGAATTATTTGTTAGCTAATAAATTGTATAGTCAATAACCATTGATGTTTGTTAAAGCCTGTGAGAATGAGGTTTGGGAAGAAAGGAAGAAAAGCTCATGGGAGAAGTTTTCATAGCCTGGGATGGGGACACAGGGCTGGTTAGTTAATGAGATAGTTTCTGTATTGGTGGAAATTTATGAGCAACTATAAGAACACAGCCTTAATTGCCTTTGAACTTGATATGAGAGAATTAGTGTGGTAATAATGATTCAAGTAGCAAGTTCAGAGGTTAGTGTGTATCAGTCCTACAGGACACATGAGAGGTGTGCTTTCACCTTGAAACACAAACACTGCCTTCATCCATGGTATTACTGCAAGAGCTTAGCAAAAAGCTTGCTACATCTGGGGGCTTCCATAAGGAGTCTGAAAAACATACCCTTGCTGTGTTTATATGACTTTTTCATAGGTATTTTCTCTCTCATTATTGACCCACATTTTATTGGATTATAAATGTCGAGTGCCTAGGAGTGCTTCTGATGATTGATGTGTAAATCTATGTGTTTGAAACAGTGATATTTATGGGCATGTGATACTGCTTTAGTTAATATTATTCTTTCTTTCTACACCCATATCCAAGTTAATTGATGTTTGAGTGATCATTGTTACTTTCATATGTATGGATCCACACTTTTAATTTATTGATAGTATAGACTGACTTATGAAGCTCTACAGCTAAGGATCTAAGCAGAAAGAGAATGTGTTTGTGTGTGTGTGTGTGTGTGTGTGTGTGTGTAGATATCAGACATTGTGTTAAGTACTTTACAAATATGACCTCATTTGATCCTCCCAACCCTGTAAGATAGGTGCTGCTGTTATTCCCATTTTCAAATTGAAGAAACTAAAGAAAACACGGTTTAAGTGACTTGTCTAAGGTCACACAGTCAGTTAAGTATCTGAATTTACATTTGAACTCAGGACTTCCTGACTCCAGGTCCTATGTTCTATCCTCTGTACCACTTAGTTGACTCTAAGAAGAGTGCTGCCTCTGTTCAGCCTAAAAAAAATAACACGGTCTGTGATAGCTATCTTCTTGTCAGCACCTTCTGAACCCTTCCCTGTTGCCTCAGGCATACTCAGTATTTTCATAATCACCTTGGACAAGTCATTTCCTTCCCTGGGTCAGAGTTTCCTTCCTAATGGTTTTCAAAGATCCTTCTGACTCAAATTTTAAGAAGCTCTTCAATATTGTCATCAAAATAGGGCTAAATGATTTTCTCTGTAATCTACTTAGCAAGATCAGGAAAATAGACTTTGACATTTCAGAAAGATTTAATAGGGATGGAAACTAAAATGCTTTTCTTTTGATCATGAGTTTTCCAGAAAATCCCTTTAACCAATATGTATTATTTTCCAAGTATTGTAATGTTAAGGATATTGACTGCATTTTTCACCAGAAACATTGCTAGCTCTTTTCCTTAGACAATAGGTCATAAAATTGTCTCTATCCTGCCAAATAAAGAGTTTTGTGCAAGAGAGAGGCATTTCAATAGAACTAACAAAGACATGGATTCTTGGAAAATTTCTTAGTACAAACATAAATCCATCAAAACAAGTTTCATTAATTGAGACCACAATCCTTAATAGTAACCATAAAATGATTCCAGAATCACAAACATTCCTGTAAGGATAGAATGATATTGTTTCTCCTGGGCCCAAATGCCCTTACAACGAAGCTAAGAAATTCATGCTTTCTACTATTAAAGCAAGTTGGAGATGTGATGAAGTTGCATCTGAGATCCCTTCTGTCCACCAGATTCATCAATGAGGAGCAAAGGAAGATACTGAACTAAGAGATAAGTTACTCAGAAGACTTCTATCTCAATATCCCTTCAGTTCACTGCATTTGCACCCCATCTGAACTGCCTAAATACCTGAAAGAGTTCCACTCCAAGGACAAATCCTCATAGATAATGAAAACTTACCTAAACTCATTCCTCAATGAATAACAAACTCTACCTCACTCCCCACCCCCCACCCCACCCCCACTTCCATGCCTTTCTTATCCCAGGAATCTTGAACTCTAGTCTTCCATCTTTGAAACCCTGTTCTCTCTCTCTCTCTCCCACTTCCCAATCCCTTATTCCCATTCCCCTAATCCAGTTGCTCCAATGTCCTATTTTTATGCTACCCACCCCTTCCACTGTGCTTTCTAGAACAAACTTGTTTTCATCTTAATTCCTTTCTTTGCTTATTCCTGTCTTCTGACTCTCACTGAGAGCTGGCTCTCTCCTGCCAAAACAGCCTCTCTGGTCTCCCTTTCTAGCCCTGACTCCACTTTCATTCAGTTTCTCCAACTCAGTAGTTGAGGTAGGAAAGTTGAATACTCCTTGAGAACTTGTCACAGGCTCATAACTTCATCATTCAACCAAAACTTTTCTCTTCAAATTTACCCGTGATCTCTCAGTCACCAAATCTGATAGCCTTTTCTCACTCCTTATCCTTCTGGACCTCTCTGTGCAGCTTTTGGCACTATCCATTACTCTCTTCTCTCTAGCTATTCATGACGCTAGTTTCTCCTAGTTCTCCTCCAAATTGTCTCACCTTTCCTTCTCAGTCTCCTTCACTGGCCTTTTAAGTCATACCCACTAACAGGGTTTCTCCCTAGCACTCTGTCCTCAATCCTCTTCTCTTTTCACTCTAGTCTTTCACTTGGTGATCTCACAACTTGTATTTAATCATCATAATAATGATCATAATTAATAATTAATACAAAATCTCATATTTAATTGTCATCTCTATGCTGATGATTCTCAAATCTATTTATTCTGCCCTAACCTTTCTGTACCCCTCTAGTCTCACATCTGTAACTACTTATTGAACATCTTAAACTTGATGCCTCATGGACATTTTAAACTCAACATGTCCAATACCGAACTCATTATATTTCCCCCCAAATCTTGTACTTTTCCTCTTATTGTTGAGGACATCACTATCTTCCCAGTCATTCAAACTTTCAACCTAAGTGTGATATTGAACTTCTCACTTTTTTCACACAAACTCCTTCATATCCAATCTGTTGCTTAAGTCCTCCTGATTTTTCCTTCACAACATCTCTTTTCCATGTCCCTTTTTCTCCTCTGTCACTACCACCACCTTGGTACAGGCCTTCATCTCTTCATGCTTGGATTATTGCAGCTGTCAGTCTATAGATCTTCCTGTCTCAAGTCTTTCTGCATCCCAGTCCACCTTCCATTCAGCTGTCAGATTAATTTTCCCAGAGTGCAACTGCCTGAAGTTGCTGACCATATCTCCCCCTTCATTTTTCACCAGGCTACAATCCAGACTTCTCCATCATATCCCTCCAAGCTCTTCATTCTCGAAGATCACGTTGGCCCTGAAATGTATACCTCCCAAATACCTGCACTCCCTATAATTTTCTCTCTAATTGGATGTCTCTTTCCAAAACCTCCTTTTAAGGAGAGTACTCAGGACAGCCATCTCTTCCTTTCTCACTAGGTTTCAGTCTGTACTCCTCTATCATACCCCCATGCTGAGAGTCTCTCCCCACTTTTCAGTTCCTTGTTACGCATTGTCTTCCCCCAGGAGAATATAAACTCCATGAGGACAGTGAATGTCTTTATTTATGCTCATGTTTGTATTTACAGCACTTAGCACAAAGTCTAACACATAGTAAGTGCTTAATAAATACTTGTTGATTGAGTGACTGATTATTCAATAAAGTTCAGTGGCTCCCTAACACCTCCATGATCAAATGTGAAATAATGTTTGGCAATGAAAGCCATTCACAATTTGCCACCTTCGTTTACACCTTACAGTTCTCCACAAACTTGGTGATCTAAGGACACCAGGTCACTTTGCTCTCCCTTACACAAGATAACACATCTCTTGACTCTAAGTATTCGTACCTACCGTTCCCCATGCCTAGAGTACTCTACCTCGTCATCTCTATCTCCTGGCTTTCCTGGTTAAACTGCTGTCTTCTATGAGGAGCTTTCTTGATTCCCCCTTAATACTAATTTCCTTCCCTCTATTATATCCAATTTATCCAGCATTTGAATAGTTTATAGATAGTTATTTTCATGTTGTCTCCCACATAAGAATGTAAACTCCTTGAGAGAAAGGACTTTCTTTTGTCTTTCTTTTTATCCCAGAGAGTTTGGCCCATACTTAATAAACTTAATAAACACTTATTGACTAAGTGTCCATCATTTGGGGAATGGCTAAACACATGAATTTACCACATTAAAAAGATAAATGTAAAGAATTCAGAAAATCTTGGGAAAATTGATATTTGACCTAGAAGAAGTCATTCAAAATCTACTTAAGCCTCAATTATCTAAGCCAGTGGTTTTCAACCTGTGGGTTATGTTCAATTTGTAACAGTGAAAATACATCCTGCATATCCAATATTTACATTATGATTCACAACAGTAGCAAAATGACAGTTATGAAGTAGCAATGAAAATAATTTTTTGGTTGGGGGTCACCACAACATGAGGAACTGTATTAAAAGGTCGCAGCATTAGGAAGGTTGAGAACCACTGATCTAAGCTAAAAAAAATGAGAGCAATAAGATATTGCCTATCTGAGAAATAGCATGTTGGGATATTGGAGGGATCAAAAGTGGTGATATATTATGTAAGTCACTTCAGAAACTTTCAGAAATTATGTAATTATTAGCTGTCATTATTTCTGTTGTTGCTGGTGATAGAAAAAAAGTCTACTGCTTCGGGAGTCAGCACACTTTCATTCAAATCTTGGTTCTGACATTTGTTAACTGGTAACACTTGTTCTATCAATTAATTTTGCTGAGCTTCCCATTCATCACCTGCAAAATGGGGAAAGTAAAACTTATACTACCTTCCTCATATGGTAGCTGTAGGGAGAGGGAAAAGTGCCTTACAACCTTTCAAATGGAACAGACTGAATTATCGTTTGAGAGATCTTCATTCAAGAAACAACTGTGTAGAATAGACATTTTTTTTGTTTGATTCTGGAAAGACCTTAATAAAAATCCTGCCTCTGATATCTACTAACTGTGTTATATTGGGCAAGTCAATTGGTCATTGTGAATTTTATTTTCTTTCCATAAAATGGGGACTGAAATATCTGAAGTATTTGGCTCACAGGATTGTTGCGAGACTCAGCCAATCATTGAACTGATAAACATTTAAGCACCTACTATGTGCCGGGCACTGTGCTAAGCACCTACTATGTGTCAGGAATTATGTGGGGGATACAAAAAGAGGCAAAAGACAAACCCTGCCCTGAAGGAGCTCACAATCTAATGGAGGAAACAAAAAGCAACCAAATATGTACAAACAAGCTATATACAGAATTTAAAAAATGCACAAGTGTTGCTTTGCTAACATTTAGAGCACATTTATTTAAAGTACTGTGTAAAAGTCAGCGAATTTTCACTTAGAACCTCCTATGTGCTAGGTGTTGTTCAATGACATAAAAATATAAATCTTAGTCCCTGTACTTAGGGAGGTACACATACACACACACACACACACACACACACACACACATACTAGAGAGAGAGACAGAGAGAGAAAGAGAGAGAGAGAGACAGAGAGAGAGAGAGAGAGAGAGAGAGAGAGAGACAGAGAGAGAGAGAGAGAGACAGAGAGAGAGAGAATTGCAGAGTATTCTTCCTTTCCCTACCCTGCATTAGAGAAGAAAAGGAGATTTTGTTTTTCAGATTTCACTAGGTAAGGTCAGAACCTTGGACAGCTAAACAGGTGGAGAAATACATCTTATTTTCAATATTTGACATAAAAGGAGGATTATAGATAATTACAACCAAGCTTTCAAAAGAAGAGAAATGGATGGCTCTGGCACATTCATTTAATGCAAAGCTTTGTTAATAGGATAAAACAATAATCCTCTAGAAGAAATAGTTCCCAGTGTCCCCAGACTTTGATCAGTATAATTGTATCTGAGCACGTTCTGTCATAAGAAGCGGTTGACTTTTTTTTTTTTAAAGATGCATTTGGGGAAGAGAAGAATTTATCAGGAAATGTAAAAATATTTTCATTAATTTTTTTACTTTATTTTTTTCCAATTACAAGTAAAAACATTTTTAAAATTTGGGTTTTAAAATTTTGAGTTCCAAATTCTCTCCCTCCCTTCCTCCCTTACCCCCTTTTTATATAGACTATACATGTGCAGTCATGCAAAACATATGTCCATATTAGCCACATGACAAAAGAATATACAGACCAAAAAAAAAAATCCAAGAAAAATAAAGTTAAAAAAAATGTATGCTTTGATTTGCATTCAGACTTTACCAGTTCTTTCTCTGGAGGTGGATAGCGTATTTCATCACAAATCCTTCAGATCTGTCTTTGGTCATTGTATTACTGAGAGTACCTAAGTTATTCAGAGCTAATCATTTTACAATGTTGCTATTACTGTGTATAATGTTCTCCTGGTTCTGCTCACTTTACCCTGCATCAGTTCATACAAGTCTTTCCAGGTTTTTTCTGAAACCATCTTGCTCATAATTTCTTATAACACAATAGTACTCCATGACAATCATATATCACTTGTTCAGTCATTCTTCAATTGATGGGCCTCCCCCAAACGTCCAATTCTTCGACACTACAAAAAAAAAAAACTGCTGTAAATATTTGTGTACACATAGGTCTTTTTCCTTTTAAAAAATCATTTTGGGATACAGTTCTAATAGTGGTATTGCTGGGTCTATATGCATTCTAGATATACTCAGTTTTATAGCCCTTTGGACATAGTTCCAAATAGCTTTCTGGAATGATTGGATCAGTTCATAACTCCACCAAGAGTGTATTAGTGTCCCTATTTTTCCATATCCTTTCTAAAATTTGTCATTTCCCTTTTCTGTCATATCAGCCAATCTGACAGATGTGAGGTGGTACCTCAGAGTAGTTTTAATTTGCATTTTTCTAATCAATAGTGATTTAGAGCATTTTTATGTGTATTTGATTTCTTTGCTTAAAATCTGCCTGTCATATCCTTTGACCACGTCAATTGGGGAGTGACTTGTTTTCTTATAAATTTAACTCACTTCTTTATATATTTGAGAAATGAGACCTTTATCAGAGAAAGTTGCTATAAATTTCCCTTCTCTCTCCAATTTTCAACTTTTCTTCCAATTTTGACTGCATTGGTTTTGTTTGTGCAAAAACTTTTTAATTTAATGTAATCAAAAGTATTCATTTTACTTCCCATAATGTTCTCTAACTCTTGTTTTTTCATAAATTATTTCCTTATCCATAGATCTGACAGGTATGATATTCCATGCTCTCCTGATTTACTTATATCACCCTTTATGTCTAAATCATGTACCCATTTTGACCTTATCTTGGTATTTAGTGTGAGATGTTGGTCTATACCTGTTTTCTGCCAAACTGCTTTCCAGTTTTCCCAGAAATTTTTGTCAAATAATAAACCTCCCCCCCTTCCCCCCCAAAAGCTTGGTTCTTTTCATTTATTGAATACTAGATTACTATGGACATTTACTACTATGTATTGTGTATTTAATCCATTCTACTGATCCACTACTCTATTTCTTAGACAGTACCAGATTGTTTTGATAATTGCCAATTGATATTCTTGACCTTTTGTTCTTCAAGATGACTTGTTATTTTTTTTCTAGCTCTATAAAGTGATTTTTGATAGTTTGATTGACATGTTACTGAGTGAGTAAAATAATTTGGACAGAATGGTCATTTTTATTGTGTAGGCTTGGCCTATCCATGAGCAATGAACATTTCCCTAGTTATCCAGATCTGTCTTTATTTGTGTGAAAATTGTTTTGTAACTGTGTTTATTATAGTTCCTAAGTTTGTCTTGGCATGTAGGCTCCTTATGTTATGCTGTTTTATTTTTAATTTTTAGTAATTTTATTGTTGTCTTTTTCTCATTATCGTAATTTCCCATTAACCAACTTCTACATGTTGAATCTTTTCTTTTAACAAACAACTACAAAAAGAAAAATAATTAAGAATGGTAAGTGACACAACACTTGTATTTTACATTCTATATCCCATTTCCTACTTGTCGTCCCCACCTCTCTATTGAGAGAAGGAAGGTGAGTTTCCTTATCAAATGAGATAATGCACACAAATCTTTGTAAAACTTTAAGTACTATGCCAACTGTCATTAATTTTGCTATTGTTGTCAGGACCAGGATTGTTCGTTATAATTCAATCACTTTTTAGTGTTATTACCATTTAGTTATTATAGTCATCATTATAATCATATTTTTATTTTGGTTCTGCTTTCTTTACTCTGTGTTGCTTCATGTAAGTCCTCTTATGTCTCTCTGAAAGTTTCGTACTCATTATTTCTCATGGTATCCAGTTATTTTTTCCACATCATACTTTCCCCCATCATGGTTTCAATATATCTCATGTCAGCATAAGACTTAAATGGGAACTTTGGGGAAGTTTTGTGAAAGTTGCAGATACCATGTGAAGGCCAGCAAACAACACAAAACTTATGACCAAATATTTAACCCAAATTTTATAATAAGGTACTGTAAACACCCTATAAAAGAAAAGGAAAAAATTCAGACTTCTTCTGTCATTGAAAGGGAGGGCCAAAAAATGTCCAGATTGTGGGGGTGCCACACTCCTAACTCTTGTGATATGGAAAGGATAATTGTAGTAATATGGCATTAGAGTAAAAAAATCACAATTTGCTCAGCTATCCCCATCAATAGGTCCTACTTTATCCCCAGTTTTAAAAAAATAATATTTCATTTTTTCTTCCAAATACATGTAAAAACAATTTTTAACATTTTTAAAAAAAGTTTTGAATTTCAAATTCTATCCATCTCTCTTTCCCCTCTCCCTTCCCTGAGATGGTAAGCATTCTGATATGGGTTATACATGTGCAATCATTTTATAGTTATTTTAAATGGAATTTCTCTTCCTCTCTCTTCCTGTTTAACTTTGTTGGTAATATATAGACATGTTGGTGATTTATGTGGGTTTGTTTTATATTCTGCAACTTTGCAGAAGTTGTTAATTATTTCCACTAGTTTTTTGTTGATTCTCTAGGATTCTCTAATTATACCATCATATCATCTGCAAAGAATGATAATTCCCCCCCCTCCCATTGCCTATTCTAATTCCTTCACTTTCTTTTTCTCCTCTTATTGCTATGGTTAGTGTTTCTAGTATAATACTGAATAATAGTGGTGATAATGAGCATCCTTGTTTCACTCTCAATCTTATTGGGAAGGCTTCTAGCACAGATAATGCTTGCTGATGATTTTAGATAGATACTACTTATTATTTGAAGGAAAGCTCCATTTATTCCTAAGCTTTCCAGTATTAGGAAATGTAACGATATTTTCAAGGAATCATAGACTTTGAGGTAGATAAGACTTTCAAGGTCATCTTGTCTAACCCTCTCATTTTACAGATTTGACAATAAAGGCTCAGTTCTCACAATTAATAAACAGCAGGGGCAAGATTTGAACTCAGGTCCTCTCATTCTAAATCCTCATCTCTTCTCACTGTACTCTGCAGCCCCTGTTCATCTTGACTGGTGACAGCCAACAGTTTAAAGAGTTACATTAGAGTTTGAATATTTCATGAAAGCCTCTGCTTAGGAATCCACCAGCTCTGCTTTTCAGCTTACTGAGCATCCCTTCCATTGTGGTTTCCACAGCTTGGTGCCAGCATGTATCTCTCAGAGCCTAGGAGAAAGATAATAATAAGGGCTGACAATTACATAGCATTCTACAGCTACAAAGCATCATCTCTTTTGACTGACTGAATGAATAAAACATTTATTAAGTGCTCGCTATGTACAAAGCACTGTGCTAAATCTTGGAGATAAAAATCGAAAAAGTAAGATGGGCTCTGCTCTCACAGGAGTTCACATTGTACTGAGGGAGACAGAATGCAAGGGGAAGGTTTCAGCTACAAGTCTGATAGAAGGTTCCATGGTTCTTAGGGTATAGAAGCAAAATAGGTGGTAATGCTTCTTCTTCAATGCCATTTCCACTGGTGAAATCATATGAATCTCCGATGTTAAACCATTCAACAGTGCCAAGGACTTTAGTTTCAAGAACCTTCTTTTCTGGGTCTTCAAGAGATATGGCAACTGCAGAAATAGTTGTCAAACTGCATTTTCCAAGGGGTTACTTCTCAGGACAAGGGGTCAGCAGGGGGCTGGAAATAGTGTTATTCCCAAATTTCTTGGGTTCTGGGCTGTTTCCATTATGGTACATGGAGTAGCAGTGATTCTCACAATATTCTGAGAGGTGATCAGCACTTGCATTATAATCCTAATTTTACAGATGAAGAAACGAAGGCAAAAGATTAAATGATTCATCCAAAGTTATATAACCAGTAAGTAGATGATGCAACTGGAATTTGAACACCAAGCTTCTGTCCCATTGGCCAGGAAGAAAACAAATACACAAACTCCTAGAGATATATACCCTAAAAGTGTCTGAAACCTCACATTATACAACTGACTTAGAAAATCTAAGACAAGGAAAACGATGATCAGCAAGTTGAAAAACATGAAGATAACTGGGTTATGGGCTACTATGGGTCCTTTACAAGCACACTATCTAATTACTAGGTTTATTTTATGCAGAGCATTGGACCAAAAAAACCCCCCCTTTAATACAATATAGGTCATGCCCCAGTTATAATGGAATAATTAAGATTTTATTTACATGCTAATTTTCACTAAGGGCATTCAAGAAGGGAAAAGTTATTAGACTATATTTTGAAATTGCGTTTTAAACCTGATGTTTAGAAAAAAAGAGCAATGTATGTATTTCATGAGCTTTTGTGTTCATAGTGTTGGGGTGACTGAGAGTCACTCCTTTTTTTAAAAAATTAACTTATTTATTTTCTTGTTTACATCATTCATTTCCATGAGAATTTGAGTTACAAATTTTCTCCCCGTCTTTCCCCTACCCAACACCTTAAAACAGCCATCCCACTGTATAACCCCTCCCCCAATCTGCTCTGAGAGTCACTCCTAAAATAATAATGATGAAGAAGGAATACTGAACTATTCTGGATTGATGCAATACCTGAAAATTGGTAGGGAGTATAGCGGATAGAGTTCTGGACTTGGAGTCAGGACCACTTGGTTCACTCAAATTTTGTGGGCCTCATTTTCTTTGGCCTTGATAACCAATAAGGTCCCACATATAGCTCCAAATCTATGAATTCTTATAGCCTTAGAATGGAAACTATTTTTTTTCTGCCTGGCTCCATAACCCAATGTTCCTCTTGGTCCCACCATCAACTGGGTCCAGGGACCTCCCAAAGGGCTGGTTGTGACTTCTCAAACTAGAGGGCATAGAAAAACAAGAGGCTGGAAAGTTCCTTTTTGAGACAGAGCCAGAAGCACCAAACTGGTCATGCAGAGTCAAGGATTGGTTACCAGAGATATGGGTTAATGAAACAGAACAGCCAGAGGCTGGGTCTGAATCAGAAGCATGTGCCAATACCATAAAGTGATAGCATTTGACTGACAGCCCAAGATATATGGGTGAGAATCAGACGGAAGGTTCAAATATCTGAAGAAGTGAGCAAAGTGAACATTTCAAAAAGACCCTGAACAAACTGGAAGTGCTTGGATGTTGCTGGTGTGAGGGATGTGATTGGTTTGTTTTAATGTCTGAGTGTGAGAGATCAATCTATATAGCTCTCTGCCTCTGCTGGTAAGAATATTCTCAAAAGAAATAACCATCTCTAAGAGGCCAACACATAGAGAGAAGGATATCATATATATTTGAAACACTCTAGGATGGTAAACATTCTAGAGCTCATTGGAGGAGACAGTGTTTGCTTTGAGTCTATTTGTGAACACTGGGCTTTACCTCACAAGCCTATGAAATTTTTAAGGCTTATGAAACAAAGGTAGTTAAGTAATGCAATGTATATAATATTGCACCTGGAATCATAAAGACCCAAGTTCAAATCCAGTCCCAAGCACTTATTGATTGTATGATTCTGAGGAAACTGCTTAACTGCTACCTGCCTCAGTTTAATCATTGTAATACAGAATGATAAAAGCACCTATCTACCTTTTAGAGTTTTATGAGGATATAGTTAGCTATTACAAAAGTTAAAGTGCTATATGAATACTATGATTAAAAAGTTCCATCAAGAAAAGAATCTGGTCATTGGTACCCCCCCCCCCAATCAATTGCCTTTGTGACACCATTATTTATTCTGACTTCACTGCTCTTGATATTTCCTGTTGAAAAGATTTGGAAATGCTGTGAATCAGTCTTCATTAAAGCATCTAACTCCAGCACCTCACTGCAGGGAGAGGAGGGAGTGACCCTGTCTCTTGAAGGTCACACCACTTGGTAATACCAAGGTTCATAAGCTCTGGCAGGTTCAGCCAAGCTGCATCTGACAATGACCTTAGCACAATATCTGGTACATAATGAATGCTCAATTAAAGCTTGAGCTGAGGATCAGCCACATTAAATGTCAAGAGGCTGAGTGCTGAAAGGCTGGCTACCAGCTCACATTGTTTTTTGACTATGGCAACAGTGGAAAGCTGTTAGGTTTAAAGTCAGAGGATCTGAGTTTGAATCTTACCTATGCCATTTACAACCTGTGTGGTCTTGGGCAAAGCATTTCACCAATTTGGGCTACAGGTTCCATGGTTGTAAATTAGAATTGACCTAGATGTTTTCTAAGGTCCTCCTACCTCTAAATCTATGAGTCAATAAACTAATTTATGATGTATCTACTGAAGCAAGGTTAGCAAACCACTGCCTTCTCCTTGCTTTTGTACAGCCCATGAGTTAAATAGTTTTCACTTTTTAAATAAAGTTTTATTGCAGTGGGATGGATTCACACTGCATCCCACCCCTTGCTCATAGTTTGTTGACCCCTGTACTGAAAGTATTGCAGTCTGCTTTGATGTTCAAACTATTCATACTAGTTTAATAACAGCTCTTTTCTACTTTTCAAAGCCCCAGGAAATCATCTCAATGTACTTCCAGTTCCTTGGTTACCAGGTCTGAAGGAGAAGAAACAACCACCAGACCCAAGTACATTGTCAAAAGGGATTTGTAGGTAGAGGGCTGTTGTCTTCAGTGTAACCACTTCATGGATGTGAAGTTTTAGTGACAATAGATTTTGAGCCCAAAAACTTGGGTTCAAATCATACTTCCTGTAGAGTGTTTTGAATTAGTCCCTTTTCATATTCAAGAAATTAGATTTTATCCATTATCATCACCTGTCAAGATCTTTCTGGATTCTGACTTTGTTGTCCATTGTGTTACTTACTTCCCCCCACTTTTGTGTTAGCAGCAAATTTGGTAACTATGTCATCTATGCCTTTATCTGTGTTATTAATGTTATAAGACCAAGGAAAGGTGCTAGTCACTCCACTTAAACCTCTCTCTTAGTGGACATGAGCCCTTAGTCTTATTTATGTAGATCTTAAACTAGCTAATGGTCCAATCATCCAATCTCCCTCTCTCCATCTTATCTAGGATTAAAGCTCCTCCCCACTTTTAGAATTCTTTTTAAAAAGAATTTATGCTGAGTCCTTTTCAACCACAATTTTGCTCATTTGTGCTCTTCTCTCTACCCCCTTGGCACACTAACACTCTTCTATGTGGGATTCCTTGGTAGACAGGCATTCTCTTCTTTCTCCCTAATTTGTCTTATTTCTTATTTCCACAAGGAACACCTTTTAAACTCTGTAAATATACAGACACTGTTGGCTAACCTGCAGGAAAGGAAAGAGGGTTTTATTTTTCCATTTCAGGATACGGAAAATGCAAGCTGTCATCAGTCAATCCAAAGGAAGGCGGCACCAGCACCTACAGAGAGGCTGAGTCACCTCACTTCAAAGTAACCTCAGAGAAAAAGCCCTCAAGGAGGCTGTGTGCTAGAGTGACTGCAAGAGTTGTGGATTTTTCACATAGCAAATGAGTCAATAAGCCACAAAACTGATCTAAAAAGCAGATGTTTGGGTTTTTATGTTCTCATTGAGCCTGCAGGGCATTCAACAGTCAAAAGAGCAGAGGACCCCTTATGAGACTGCATGGAATTTACATTTTGCTGGTCTCCTTTTTTTCAGTGCCACAGGGAAAGAACATTTGGTTTCTGTTCAAGACAGGAACAAGGCTATAGAAAGGCAAATGTTAGCAATGTGGGGATGTCTAGTAGCCAAGCAGATGGCAATACACCTGTCTTCCCCAAGAATGAGACAACACATATCACATAGTAGCATGTACTGTCCTTCTGCAGCCAAGTACTCTTTCAAAATGCAAAGCTTGCAGAATGGTGTGGTATAAAGAGCACCAGAGGACATGAACTCTAAGCCCATCACTGCCACTTACTACCTGGATGACATTGGACAAGCCATGAAACCTCCCTGGTCCTCTCCTTCTTCATCTGTAAAATGAGTGGGTTGGACTAGATGGCTTTTGAGTTTCCTTCCAATTAGATCTCTGATTCTTTGAATTTGTAGAAATCCAATTTCCATAGAAATTGATGAACCTAGGAAGTGCTCTCTCTCTCTCTCTCTCTCTCTCTCTCTCTCTCTCTCTCTCTCTCTCTGTATGTGTTTGTCTGTCTTCATTTGTGTTGGCAACTTGTGTGGATACTCTCTGCGTAGATCCTGATCCGCACCTATTTGCTATTTATTGTTATAGAGAGTTTCTTAGAGGAAATGATCAGTTAAGCAACTTAACTAGAGTCCCACAGCTAGTGTGTATCAAAGGCAGAACTCTTACTTACTCCAAGGCTGATCCTTTACTCATGAAATCATCCTGACAAAATAGTAACTCTTGAAGATTCAGAGTCATAAAATATTAGACCTGGGTGAAAAAAAATATGCAAGAGCTCTGGAATATTAAGTTGGAAATTTTTTAAAGGGACTTTGAGTTGTGCAATTTGAACTTAGGAAGAGGATAATTCCTCCTGGAAGGAACCAATCAGTCTTTCAGCTCTTTAATGGAACTTAATCTGCCCTACTGACTTTGGCAAAAATTTCATTTGTTGGAGATAGAAATTTTCCCCCTATTTTGTTTTGTTGTGCCTTTGTTGAGTCACCTCACTAGTGTTGCATTAGGGCTACTTGTACTCTTGTCTAAAATAGACTGGTAGCTTTCCAGGGAGGGAGTGGTGTCCTTAGCCATATAGAACTTGAATGTTCATGAATAATAACTCTAATAGTGATCTGAACTTGATATAACTCAGAATATGAATATTTGAAAGGAAGGAATTAGAGTAGTGTTGCTCATTCTGAAGACAGATTCTCATGGGGAAACCCATGAATATGAGGGAAGCAGCATTGTAAGAGGACATTTGAGTAAGAATAAAAGGAGAATTAATTGTTATTCATTAAAAAACATTTGCTAAGCATTTATTTTGTTCAGAGGCTCTTTACCAGATACCAGAAAATACAGAAAGTTTAGAAATGACTTAGTCCTTACCTCTATAGACCTTATAGTCTAGTAGGAAGATAAACTTCCTAGGTTCATCAATTTCTATGGAAATTGGATTTCTACAAATTCAAAGAATCAGAGATCTAATTGGAAGGAAACTCAAAAGCCATCTAGTCCAACCTACTCATTTTACAGATGAAGAAGGAGAGGACCAGGGAGGTTTCATGGCTTGTCCAATGTCATCCAGGTAGTAAATGGCAGTGATGGGCTTAGAGTTCATGTCGTCTGGTGCTCTTTATACCACACCATTCTGCAAAAGTAAAGAAATATTACTGTCATGCTGTAAGAGAGGACAAAGAAGGGTGGGACATCACAGAGACAGCGTGGCCTTGGAGTTGAAACACCTGGATTCAGGTCCTGCTTCTGACACATACCAGCTATGAAACTGGGAGGAAGTCATTTAACCTCTAGAATCTCAGGTAATATCTATAGATGACTTACTAACCTGTACTTTTAGAGAGAATTTCCACATAGAGAGTTCTCCCAGCCAGTGAAATAACAGATATCTCCCACCTCAAAGAAAAAGCAAATATGAAGAATTCAGAGAGATATGTGAAGATCTGAATTAACTGATGCAAGTAAGCGATACAATATGTGATTACAATAATAGAAATGAAAAATAACAACAAGAAAAGGCAACTGGACTCATTAGTAACAATGAACAGAGAACCTGTCACCTAGTGGTAGAGAGGTGGGGGACTACAGATAAAGAACGTTGTAGACACTATAAGAGGCAGTTATTTGGTTGGTCAGATTCACTTAGACCTTTTTCCTTGTCAAAAACAGGATTAAATGAAATTGTAAATAAGGAAATGTAGTGTAAAAATGAAAGGCATCCATACAACTATGTAAAAAAAATGGAAATAGGGAGGCAAACATAGGAATACATATTTTTTTGGTAACTAACTGTGCACTTAACAGCAAATGAGATAGATGAAAAGCATTACCAGACCCATGACTGAAATTCCAAGCCATCAAGCCAAAAACATTTTATAAATGGAAAATCAACAAATAATATGATATAATATATGACAGAACATTAGAAACTTCATGCATATGAGACAACAGAAGAGTAGAAATAGAACTGGGGTAAAAGTCAAGAGGGACATGAGTTCAAATTCAGCCTTAGGTGCTCACTAGCTGTGTGACTATGGGCAGGTCACTTCACTGTCATCAACCTCCATTTGCTTGTCTGTTAAACAGGATAATAATAATGCCTGTAGTACCTACCCCACAGAATTATGAGAATTGGATGGGATGATGTATGCAAAATGTTTGGCAAGTGTAAGCTATCATTGTTGTGGTTGTTGTTAATAAATGCTATGTGAGGTCCATGTGAGAATATCACGACCAACATATGCATATGATAGTGTGGGAGTATACCAAAAAGCCATATGGCCCAGAGAGGATGATAAATTCTAGATCACACCATGTTGAGAACCTCAAAAGAAAATGAGCATTCTTAGATTTCCTGATGGGGTGGGAGAGGGGGAGTCTGGTATAATCTGATACCACCCCTCTCAATTTTGGAACATCACATTTCCAAGAGTTTAGAAAAGGGACGGATGGGATGCCCAGACCTAACAATTTTGTGGGATCACTAGTTTAAGAGGTATGAGATATTCTCAAGAATAAAATTTCAATGACACATATTAACACTCGAAGACCCTTGGATAGTACCTTTAGATCTAAGTTATGATTTGGATGTGGGTTGGTCATCACTTACTTGAAAACCATTGCTTGTGAGCTGATGCATTTCTTTTACCAGGTAACTAGGGAATGCATTAGTTCAAAGAAAAAGATGTTTAATTAAATTGCATAGTATCATGAATGTCAAGAAAGATTTCCTATATATACCCACGGGTATACTTTCCTACACATTACTATACTTCGAGTGGGGAAGTAGATACAGCCATGGCATGTGTGTAGTGAGGATATGAGTGTAGGAATCGTGTCTGTTCAAGACAACTCATACATCTAATACTGTAGAGATGCTGATGTTTTCTGGTGATGTCAGGCACTGATATTGTCTGGTGAGTTCAATGGGTAAACTGTTTTCTCTGCTATGCTGAGCTGGGTTCTGCTGCTACTATTCATTTCTGCCACTCTGATTCCTGCTGGGAGTTACTAACGAACTAACCTGCTCCTTTCTGCTACTGTTTGCTGGTCTTGGCTACCGAATCCTCTTTGGGCTGTCTGCTATTCACAGCTGCCATGTATTGTTTTGTAGCTATTATGTAGGTATCCTTCTGATTCAACCAAAACCCTAAAGTTAGTAATGCTCCCTTCATTGTCAAATTTAAAGACCTTTTCTCAACCCTCATCCTTCTTGACCTGCACAATGCCTGGCACATAGTAAGCACATTATAAATGTTGTTATTGTTGTTGAATAATGTGTTTACCCTCTTATTGATGCCCTCTTATCTCTAGATTTTCATGACAATTCTCTCTTATGTTTCTCCTCTTACCTTTCTGATTGCTTCTCCTTGGTCCCCTTTAGTGACTCTTCATTCATCCAGGTCACTTACTAACCATGAGTGCCTCCAAGACTGTGTCCTATGCCTTCTTCTATTCTCTTTTTCCTTCCCTTCACTCCTTTTCCCTCCCCTTCTTCCTTCCTCTTCCTTCCTCTTCCCTCCCCTCCCCATCTTCTCCTCTCCTCCCTTCCCCTACTCCCCTTCCCTTCCCTTCCCTCCTCCCCTTCCCTTCCCTTGCCTCCTCCCCTCCCCTCCCCTTCCCTCCCCTTCTCTCCTCTCTTCCTCTCCCCTCCCCTCCCCATCTTCTCCTCTCCTCCCCTCCCCTCCCCCCCTTCCCTTCC
>CM053583.1:40261959-40497513 GCA_028627135.1 Pseudochirops cupreus | reverse complement strand
TGCCTTGGATAAAAAACAGTATTTATGTTGAATTGAATTGAAATTAATTGTCTCAAAGTGAAATGTGCTTCATCAGAGATAGTGAGTCCTCCATCATTCTAGATCTTCAAGTGACAGCTTGTGGTGTTGTTAAAAAAGGGGAATCCAGTTCGGGTGTGGGTTGGCTGAGATGACTTCCAGATCTTTCCATTGTGAGAATCTTTAATGATATGTGATGTGTGTTTGGGATGGGTTAGGATGTTAGAGCGATGCCGGAGTTTACGCCTGCTGGCTTTATGTCATGGGCTATAGCTATTTGGCCAATGTAGTAATCAGAGTCCCCAGGGCAGGCCAGGGTCCTTAGTGAGGGGATTAAAGGATAGTCAAAGTCAACTAGTGCCAATATTAATGGGAAAATAGGCTCTGATGCAGGATCACAGTGAACAAGGGCCAGGTATTGTTCACTGAGGGTATCAATACCTACGAGAGATCAAGGTGAATTCCCTAGAGCCCTGTCCTAACAGCACTTCTTCATTTAGAGTTTTGCAGTCCCATTCTTGACAGCGTCCTCAGAAGTTTCCAGGTTGTCATTGTTCTAACTAGGGGTTGGTAGCAGGGCATGACACCCCACTATTTCTGGTGGCCCAGGGCTGTCAGTTGTAAATATCCCAGGTCACTAGGCTGGCTCCTTGTTGCCCTCTGCTGGCCGCACATCAACCGTACTTGGTCAGAGGTAACCACAAAGAGCAGCCTCAGGTCATATCACTAGAAGTCAGAAGAGACTTTGTGGTGTCCTTCTCCCTGCTCTATGTCTGAATTCTCTAGGTTGTCAAAACCCAGCTGAGCACAGTGTCTAGCCTCCTTAAGTTTGCTTCCTCTAGCATCAAAGCCTTACCCATTCACAGTCTCTGTGGGTGTTTCTCAGGATGCCAGTTTTTACAGTATCCCCACATGCTTGCAAAGAGTGCCAGCCTTTTCTGACTATGGGCTACAGAACCAGACCATCCAACCCCTCTCTTCCACCCCCCTGCCAAATGACAATAAACTCTCTTTCTGCTAAAGTCTATTTTAGACGATAAAGTATCATCTCAACCCATTATCAGCATGCCATGTAAACAGGTTTCCACTTTTACTCCAGAATCACTCAACCCAGGCCATGCTGAGTCTAAGCTTTGGGGGGTAAAGGAAGAATGGAGAAAAATGGCCCCCAGAAGAGATGAATGGTAGCATAAAATTGGGTTGGAAGGCTTGAGAAAACATGGTCAGGGACATTTTTTCTTTTCTTTGTACACAGATTTCTCTATATCCAGGTGGGACACATTGGGCAAATCAATCCCCCTATTTAGGCTTCAGTTTCTCCATCTATAAAATGAGGGGACTGGACAAGATGACCCTAAGAACCCTTCTAGTGCTGGAACTGTGATTATGTCTACTATTTTTTCCTTCCTGCAAAGGTGTGAGAATGTAATTCAATTGGCAGCCAAGAAATACTGTTGAGTAAGAATGTTAATTATTATTTTATTTGACAAAATTTATTATATATGCATCACATAGATAACCTTGCTAGGTGATGTAGTGGTTTTCAGTTGTGTCTGACTCTTTGTGACCCCCTTTTTTGGGAGCTTTCTTAGCAAAGATACTGGATAGTTTGCCATTTCCTTCTCCTGCTCATTTTACAGACAAGTAAACTGAGGCACACAGAGTCAAGTGACTTGCCTGGGGTCACAGAGCTAGTTAGTGTTCAAGGTCAGATCTGAACTCAGGTATCCTACGTGATGAGGGGAATTCAAAAGATTATATACATATATATGTATACATATATGTGTGTATAATATGTACATACATATGCACGCATATATACATACACATATACACATATATATATGTATACTTATAGTCTTTACCTCCAGGATCAGAGTCAAGGGAGAGAAGAGCATAATAAAAATGTGGCTATTTATCATCCCAGAGAATGAAACATTTTTGACAGTCAAATTCTCCACCCCCCCCCCCCAACTATGTACTTACATGGTAGAAATTTTTAACAATAACCATTTGGGATAATAATCTTTCTAGCACTTATAGCCAAACCCTCCAATCACATTGTTCCAACCAACATCATTCTGCAATACGTACTTGATTCAAAAATTCCTGATCTTGTCATTGTGGATGGTTCCACCACCATAGCAGATTTCAGCCCTTCTGCCATGATTGAAAAATTCATCATCTTTCTATCCATGGTTGGCCTAACAGCTATAGACTGATCTTTGACCAGCCATATTGAATGGCCAATGAATGTCCAAGCTCATGCTTCTGTCTGATGGCAGTAGCTTGTTACTTTGTACAGCTACAGCATTGATTATGGCATATACATAAAGTAAATATTCTTAGGATGAAACTGCCTATATACTCTAATGATGTATGGTCCATATCCTGTAATGATGTATGGTCCAATACCATGTTTTCATGAGGCCATTATGTGATGTTAGCTGGGATATGCTTCTGTTTCATGCTCCTTTGCCTTCTTAAACTGGATATATAGCAAATATACTAGAAAGAGCACTAAAGCTAAATTCAAAGCTTACTTCTTTCTATTATTTATTACTTGGGTGACTCTAAGTAATAAATTAATAAATGAAAAAGAATATATTGGAGGTTTAAACTACAAGTCATATCAACCCTGGGAGGTAGGTGCTAGTATAATCATCTCCATTTTACAGATGAGGAAACCGAGGAAAATAGAGATTAAGTGACTTTCCCAGGGTCACAAAGCTTATGAGTGTCTGAGGCCAAATTTGAATTTAGGTCTTCCTGACTCCAGGCCCAGTACTCTATCTACTGTGCCATCTATCTGTCCCACTGCAATATTGTCCAACCCCTGGTCATTCAGTTTCCACTCAAAGACTCCTAGTGACCAGACATTTGCTGCCTCCTGAATTGTCCATTTTGATTTTGAATGGTTCTCATTTTAAGGGGGTCTGTCCATACCTTAAAGTAAAATCTATATCTCTTTAATTTCCCACCCATTTGGTCTTACTTCTCTGCCTTCTAGGGGCAAAGCAGGGTAAGCCTGATCCTTCTTGGACGTGATAGACCTTCAGATATTTGGAGATGGTCACTGTGCTTCCTCTAATTATCTTCAGGTTCAGCATCTAAAGTTTCTTCAATAGATCTTCCTATAGTATTGTTTTGAGTTATATCGGCATCCTGATCACCTTGCTCTGTATCTCTCAGGGAGAAAAATACAAAAAGAGTCATCCCGATGTGGGGTTGAGGACCAGAAGTCAATGGGAGTACGTATCTTTGTCCTCATGTGCCTCATTTTCATCATCCATAAACTGGAAATACTTCCTTGAGGTTGGTAATATCACCAACCTCACTGGGGTGATATGGTTGGTCTGGTGCAGACCAGAGGGTCTCCAGGGAAAATTATAGGTGTATGTGGTAAAAAGTAGGAAATGAATGGTCAAATCATTGAATTTCACAACTAAAAGACACCTGAATCTATTTCTTTTTTAATATCCCCTGACATTCAGGGGTGGTGGTATATTAAGGTAGCAAACTTTCTCTTTCACAAACTGATCTAAAAACAAGAAAAGGAATAATTCCTAACCTACTCTCTATGAGGTTCAGAGTTTTACCGACAATTTCTCTATGTGACAAGACTAGATTTCAGGCCAAGGAGAATTGCATTATTAATTAGGTTTTCACTTCCTTAAAATAGAGCATAGCCAGATGTCAGCAGGTGTTAAGGCCTCTGATGCTTGATACTTGAGAGAAGGATCTGTCAGGCATCACAAAGTGAGAAAGAGTAAGGGAGGGGGAGAAGGAGAGGGTGGGAGGGGGATGGAAGGAGAGAAGGAGGGAGGGAAGAAGAGAGAGAGAGAAGAGAGAGAAGGGAGAAAGAGAGAAAGAGAGAGAGAGAAGGAGGAAGAGGAGGAGGAGGAGGAGAGGGAAGGATAGGAGAGGAAGGAAAGAGAGAGTGAGAAAGGGAAGAAAGGGAGGGGAGGAAAAACTCTGGAGGGCAATTAGATATTATGTGGGTGGACAGGGGGTTAGTGGGCAGGAAAGGCATTGATAAGCTGAAGCATTTCCAGAGTAGATCATCCTGACAGATAAGCCCATGCCCTATAAGGTTTGACTAAAGAAACTGGGGATGTTCAGCTTTGAGAAGAGACAGCATTGGGGAGGGGCCATGATCGATCTCTTCAAGCATTTGAAAGGTTGTCATGAAGGAAGAGGGATCTGACTTGTTCAGCTTAGCCTGAGAAGCTAGAACTAGACAAACCAGTAAAACTGATGAAAGACCTGGAAAGTCACAGATACAGATTTATGTTGGGTGTCAGGAGGAAAAAAACAAAACTTCCTAACAATTGGAGTTGCCTAAAGTGGGATAGATTGCCTCAAGATCACTGAAAGGCATCAAGCACAGCTTAAATGACCTTTTGTCAGGAAGGCTGTAGAGGGACTAAGGCTGAGTGACAGGATCACACAGCTAGTAATTTTCAGAGGTGAGAATCAAACTCGGGTCTTCCTGACTCCAAGCCACCTAGAACATTATCTACTAAACTGAGCTGATTGGATAGAAAGAGTGGAGTTAAATTATGGAGAAGCTTCAAAGCCAGACATGGATTAATTATATAAATAGTTAATATATAATATAATCAGTAATTACATAAGTCCTGAAGGTGGAGGCTTGAGTAGTGCTACAAAAAAACTAAAGGAGAGAAGTTATCCAGGAGATAGGTATTAATAGTGCCAAGAAGGATGAAGACCGAGAAAAGGCCATTAGATTTGTCAATTAAGAGGTCTGCCAACTGGTCAAAAAATATTGATTAAGTGCCTATTGTATGTCTGGTACTGTGCTAAATACTGGGGTTATAGATAAAGGTAAAAATCAGTTCCTGTTCTTAAGGATCTCACAGTCAAATGAGGGAAGCAACATGTAAACAATCATGTATAAACAAGCTCTATACAGGATAAATTGGAGATGATCAACAGAGGGAAGGATTGAAATTAAGAGCATTGGGAAAGGCTTCCTGTAGAATGTGGGATTTTATCGAGGAAATAAAGGAAACAAGAGATGGAGAAGAGGAGATATCATCCGGGCATGGGGGACAGTCAGTGAAAATGTCAAGTTGGGAGATTGTGGGAGTTTTTTTGGGGAGAAACAAAGAGACCAATGTCACTGTTTTGCAGAATATGTTAAGGCAAGTATGGGAGGCATAACATGTAAAAAGACAGAAATGGTAGGGGAGAGGGAAGTTTATGAAGGACTTTGAATACCAAATAGAAGATTTTATATTTGATCCGGGAAGTGATAGACACTGGACTAGGCAGGTAACAGTCAGACCTGTGCTTGAGGAGGATGGCCTGGAGTGGGGAGGGAGACCCACCAGCAGACTATTGCAATGATCCAGGTGTAACGTGATGAGAGCCTGCACTAGGGTGGTGGTAGTGTCAGAGGAGAGAAGGAGCACATATGGGAGGTATTACAAAGGTGAGATCAACAGACATTGGCAACTTACTGACTGTGGGAGGGGGCATGAAAGATAGTGAGGAGTCATGGATGCCATCTAGGTTGTAAACTTGGGTGACTGGAAAGATATTGGTGCCTTCAACAGTAATAGGGAAGTTATAAATTTTGGGGAAAGAGAATGAGCTCAATTTTGAAAATGTTGAGTTTAAGCTATTGGACATCTAGTTTGAGATGAGAGATGAGAGACTAGAGTCAGGAGAGATGTTAGGGCAAGATAAGTAGATTTAAGAATCATCAGCACTTAATCCATGGGAGATGATGAAATCACGAAATGAAAGAGTATAGAAGGAGAAGAGAAGAGGGTCAGGTGCTCTGGCTAGTAGGCATGACCTGGATGATTCAACAAAGGAAACTGAGAAGGAAAAATCAGGTAGGTAGGAGGAGCACCAGGAGACAATATTGTAATAAAAGTCTAAAGAGAAGAGAATTTGAAGAAGAAGGTTATCAACAGTGTCAAAGGCTTCAGAGAAGTTAAGAAGACTGAGGATTGAGAAAAGGCTATTAGATTTGGCAGTTGAGTGATTATTAGTAAGTTTAGGAGAAAGCAATTTTAATTTAATGATGAGGTTGGAAGCTAGACCCTAGAGGACTGAGAGTGAGAGGAAAAGACATTGGAGGGATCTGTGTACCATCTTCTCAAGGAGTTTAGCAACAAAAGAGAGGAGACATATTAGATCATAGCTAATAGGGACTGATGGATCACATGAGGGTTTTTCGAAGATGAAAAAGACACAATGTTTGTAGGCAATAAGAAAGCAACCAGCAATCAGGGAGAGACTGAAGATAAGTGAGAGGGTGGGGGCAATAGAAGGCACAATGTGCTGAAGAAGATTGGATAGAATATGCACTTGTGAACAAAGTAGGGTTTGCCTTGGCAAAGAAAAGAACCACCTCATTATGTGAGACTGAAACAAAGGAGGAATAAGAGGTAGAATGCATTTGAATGGTATGAGATAAGAAAGAGAAGAGGGAGCTCTCAGTGAATGGTCTCATTTTTTTTTCCAGGAAAATATTAGGCAAGATTCTTAGCTGAGAAGGTGATGGAATAGGGGAGCCATGGGCATTTAAAGGGAGGATGAAAAATTTTGGAAGATCTTGCTTAGTGATTGGGATAGTGAGTTAATTATGGATATATAAAAAATTGCCTTGCTATAGTAAGGGTCAAATTAAGGCTTTATAACATAGATTTGTAACAGGCCCATTAAGCATGATTTTTTTGTGATTTTCTCCAGCTTTCATTCAGTATTATGTATATAGGAGCAAAAGTAGTGTGTGCTGGAAGTAATCCATGGCTGAGGCTTGGTATGGAAAGACAGGCCATATTAGAAGGCAAGGTACTCAAGGGAAAAGGACAGTATGGAATCAAAATGGTTTACTAAGAGGTCAATAATTCAAAGAAAAGTGAGTGTGGCTAGTTCGGGGGTGATGTCCTGGGAAGGAACTGAGGAGGTAAGAGATTGGAAGTCTCAACATGCATGATGAATGGAGTTTGAGGTTTCATGGCAGAGGCACAGGTGATAGGACAACAGACTGTGATCATATGAGGGAATTCCAAAGTTCATGAACATGAAAGTGGTACATTTTTAGGTGATGGTCAGATCAAATGGATGACCATCTTTGTGTGTGACTGAGATGGGATTGAGGAGTAGGTCAAGGGAAATGAGTAAATTGAGGAACTGTGAGGTTAGGCTGTTTGAGGGAGAATTAGTATGTATGATGAAACCTCCTAGTGGGAAGGTAGAAGTTGAAGAGGAGAGAAAGACTGTGACCAGGCACCTGGACTCATTGAGGATAGAAGAGGAGTGTCCTGGAGATAAACATGAAATAGTTACCAGAATTTTGATTGGATGGTAGATATGGACCCCAGGTCCATATTCAGAGAGATCAGTGGTCATTGAAGGAGAATCTGATAGTAACAATCTAGACTAAGGGGTATTCCAATTCCCCTACCTCAGCCACTGCGGGGAGGAGGAGTGGTTCAGCAGGATGAGTGAAAATGCAAAATGGAACCGGAAGCAAGAGAAATTCTGTCATCAAGAGGGAGTCAAAACTTAATGAGAGCTAGGGGATGGAAGGAATGGGAAAAGAAAAAAATTTAAGATGAAAGCAAGTTTGTTACCTATAGAACATATGAAGGTACAAGGAGGTAACTCTGGTAACCAATGAAGAGGTTAGAGACCAGATGGCAGAGGGTTTAGCTGAGAAGGAGAGGAGAGCTATAGGAAAAGAGCCAACAAGGATCAAGTGAAGGATTTTTAAATATGGGAGAGACATGGGCTATGGTTTATAAACAGCATGAAAACAACTAGGAGATAGTCCAGAGATTGATAATGAGAGGAGACAGGGATGACTGGCAATCTTCTGGAGAAGATGGAAGGAAATGGGATGTAGGATTCATGGCAAGAAGGCCACCTCATAGAGGAGCAGTTCTCATCCTATGGGTTGTGACCCCTTTGGGGGTCGAATGACCCTTTCACAGGAGTCACAGGGGTCACCTAAGACCATCGAAAAACACATGTTTCCGATGGTCTTAGGAACCGAGACACCTCTATTGGTCTCCAGGTGGGTCTGCCCATATGCAGATACACCCAGATACAAGTATTAAAGGATCGAGGCATTAGGAAGGTTGAGAACCACTGTCACAGAGGGAGACAGGGATAAAGGATAATGGGGTAGGTAGAACTGTTGGAGTGTTGTGAAATGAGGAGGAGGACAGAAGCAGGGGCTCCAAGTGAATGGCCTCAGTTTTTTTTTTCTTTTTTCAGTGAAGTATGAGACAAGATCTTGATCTGACAGGGTAGTAGAGAAGGAAAAGCTTGAGAAGGGAGGAAAAGGTTTGTATTGGCCGCTGTAGCGAGTGAGAAAACAAATTGATGAGGGAGTCATTTTAGGGCCTGGAAGAGATTATATAATACATCTGTAGTATTCCCAGTCAGTATCATTTCATGATTTTCTCTGCCTTCATTCAGGAGTAGATGAATAGGAGCAAAGGTGGAGGATAACGGGAGTAATCCATGGCTGGGGTTTGGCAAGGCATGATCAGTCATAGGTTTAGGCCATAAACTCTTGGGATTCATATGTAGAAGGAGTGAGACAGGGAGGGGTAGAGAGAGTGGCCAGGATGGGGATGATGGCCTGAGAAAGAATTGAAACATGAAAGGATTGGATCCAGGCCATTGTGAGGATGAAGAATAAGGTTAGGTGCCATAGTTGGTCATAAGAACCTTAGGTTAATGAACTTGGGTTCCAAGAACTCTGGATGGAGAAGCAGAGGGTCTTGGGTCAAACACCCTGATGTTTACCACAAGTTTGATCTTTGGCAAGTCAAGTGATTTGGGCCTCTGTGTACTCACTTGTAAAATGAGAGAGGTTAGACCAAGTGACCTTTTTGCTTCCATCCTAGATCTATAATCCTATGATTAGGACTAACCTTCGAATTTATTATATTTAATTATAATGTGATACAAGAGTTAATTTAATGAGGGGAGAAGTAATTTTGAATAAAAAATTACATATTTTTAAAGCTACAGAGTTTTTCTTTTTCTTTTTCTTTATTTAATATGTGGGAATGAGAAGAAAATATAATTTTGTTAATTAAAATATAAAATAAAAATGAATTTAAATGAACATGCATCAGGAAAGCAATAAGAAATCTGCCTTTGATTAAATTTTTAAAGTTCAATTCATTTCAAGTGGGTGGTAACTTTGGGGAGACTTTAGACTTTTGTATACAAGGCCCCATTATAGAGAGAGATCTCAAGATAATCAGGAAACTACTGATAAAGAAAGCTAGATTGGTTTAGGTCAAGGAAGAATTCACTTAAGATGAAGCTGCCATCTGGTGACTTTATATCTTAAGTAATTATTCTCATTAACTAGGTACTAAATGGACTTGTTTATACCTGCTTAAGAAGTACACTTGCTAAATTTTGGGGGGTCCTGGGGCAAAGTCCTGACCTAGTTAAAGCTCCAATAACATTCAAGAATGCTGAAGGATGTAACTTTGGTCTGGAGGAAGCCTTGAAGGCTACAGGCTTTCCAATTAAATGTGACATAGGAGAGCTTTTTAAATCTAGCATTCCACACCCCGCCCCCTTCCTTCCCTCCACCAGCCTAAATATACTCCAACCACAAAACAGAGATCATCCCAAACCAGGGGTGTGCTGTAGTCAGCTCAAACCAGTTCACAAGAACCAATTGTTAAATTTTTAGTGTGAGCATTTACACCTCAGAAATCGGCAAATCCTACAAATCAGGGTTTGATTTACTATTTTGTTGATTATCTAGACTTTTGAAAGTGATAGAGAAAATCTTAATTATGCATATTAAACTTTAAAATGTGTCTTGAATACATTTATTTTTCTTCTGTAGAGTCAATTACACATTTTCCCAGAACACCACTGTTTCAAACCTAACACTTACCCTTCCCACAAACAAGCACAAGCATATTCTGATAAATCAGAAATCCTCCTAAACCCAAATTCCCCTGTCCACACTCCTTTTTTACCCACCCCTTCCCTCACCCAACCCAAATGTACTTGGGCCATAAATTCTACCCAAGAAAGGTCATTAGGAGAGGTCACAGGAAGAGTTTAGCCTCTTAGATGAATGGAATTGGTTCAGAGAAGGTCATTCATATAGTTTTATATCTTCTATTCCTGAATACCTCTTTTTAGAACTGAAGGCTAGAGAGTATTTCTCTCCTTATCCTCAAGCATTAAGTGGTCAGTTTTCACCTAGAGCTGTTATATGCTGTATGTAGGTGCTATATGCAGTCTCTTCGATTGAAAAAAAAATACCCACTGTATGCAGGACACTAATCTAGATACTAGGGATAGGAGGGATGCAGGTGGAAATGTGAGAGGAATTAATGAATCAATAAGCATTTCTTAGGCATCTACTATGTGCCAGGCATTGAAAATACAAAGTCCCAAATGAAAACTCTCATGGAAAGCTTTCATTCTATCAGGAGACCACTTGTATATATGGAGTCGTCTATAAGATGCATACAAAGTAGATACCAGAAAGAGAAAGCAAGTGGTGCTTAAGAAACCCAGGATTCCCAAGAGGTGGAGGAAAAGATGAGTTCATTCCAGGTTTCAGGGACAACAACGGGAACCACTTGAACAAATTCTTTGTGGTGGGGAAGTGATAAAGTGGGAGAACAGTCAAGAACCTAGTTTGGCTGGAATATAAAGTGTGTAAAGGGGACAAATGTGAAATCACTAATTAGTCCATGGTTCTACTACACCCTCTCCCCCAGGACATGGTCCATATCACCCTTCTATAATAGTACTTATGTTTATGTCGTACTTTATGGTGTTCTAAAGGTTCTCCTTTGATTTTCACAGCGACCTTGTGAGATGAGTAGTGCAAGAATTAATATTCTCCCCATTTTATGAGGACACTGAGGTTTAAATTTGTTAAGTGACTTGCTCTCAGCCAGACATCTGCACAGGCAGAAAGTTTCCCACTTGGCGCTTGAACTTAAGTCTTTTGACTCATAGGATGGGTCCAATGCCCTTTTAATTCTCCCATGTTAAGCCTTAAATGGCAGGCTAAGGAGTCTGTTCCTTCTATCCAACAGGGACTCAAGGGTTTAGAATAGGGAGATGACTTGGTCAGAGCTATGCGTTTAGAGTCATGTAATTTGATAGAAATGCCTGTGGGCCTGGGTTGGTGGCAGGTAGGTTAAACAATCTCCCCCCCCCCCCCAACCCCCCATCATGCTGCAAAAGTTTCCCCCTTTCGTTTTCTTTTTTACGTGGAAGAAAAGGCCAGTATCCTTAAAGGGGAGGATGATGAAAGGGGGCGACAGGAGGAGGGGGAAAGGGCAGGAAATCTCCTTTCCCAAAGGGACTCCACCCTCTAACAGCAGCTGAGAGGTTACCCACCTCTTTCTCTGGTCCCCTAGTCTGGGAGTGGGATCCGGACCCTGGAAGGGTACCGGGATGGTGAGGTAGCTCATTGGTCTCCAAACGCCATGTGAACGCCCCTGGTTGGCTGGAAGAGGCAGGAGGAGGCGGTTTCCTGGGTAACGAAGGAGCGAGGAGTCCTTCCAGGAGCAGCAGCAGCAGCCGCCACAGCCGCCGCCGCCGCCGCCGCCTCCTCCTCCTCTCTGGCAGAGGAGTGCGGGGTCGAAACGCAGCTGGGAAGAGAAGCGAGAGGAGGCGGCTCTGCCAAGTCGGAGCTGGGGCAGGTAGGAGGCGCCCACTTCGCCCGCCTCCCAAGAGCAGGACTCCGGTGGGACGGTGCAGGGAGAAGGACTGGGGGGAAAGTGCATCGAGAGACAGGGGAGCAGCCGGTGAGTGCGAGGAGGGGACTTTGGGATGCTTTTGAGATGCCAGGAGAGGCGCCGGGGCAACATCCCCACCTCCCAGTCCTGAGAGGCGGGGCAGGGGGCTAGCTAGGAATGCCCCTCTGCTGCCGGGGTAAGAAGGAGGACGGGGGCGGGCTGGAAAGCAGAAGCGGAGGGCCAGCTATGTCCTGCCCGGGGGACCAAGGTGCACTGGGAAACTTGCAGTGTGTCTGCCGGCGCCCGCGAGGAGCAGAGCCGAACGGAGCTAGCGGGTCTGGGACGCCGCTGCGCAGCGTTCCCTCCCCGCTTTCGGGAGCACACGCGAGGCTCACTTTCCCTGAGCCTCGCGCAGCCCGCGGCCGCCACCCGGCGAGCGCGTGGGCGTCAGGGTACGACGCGGGCTATCGATCAGCGGAGGTCTGCCCTCCGCCTGCAGGGGCGGTCCGGCCGGCTTCGGGGGAGGTGGGAGGCCGGAGGCCCGCCCCTCCCACGCTGTGAGGAACGCGGGCCGCTGCTCCAAGCGTGGAGCCACAGGAAAGGAAGGGAGAGGGCGCGCGGGGTGCTGCCCTTCTGAATCGGCTCCCTGAACTGGGAGGGGGCAGAGTAGCGGCCCCCGGCTTAGACAGCACTGTCCCGATGGGGCTTTGGTAACCCCCCCACCCCCCCATCCCCACTCGGTAGGCGGCACTTCCAAGCTAGCCCCCCGCCCAGACCGCCTGGGGAGCACGCTTCGCTTGGTGTACGCTTCGCTTGGTGTGTTCTTTTGCTGTTTGCAGATAAAGAGGCGCTGGGTCTGGCAGCTCAGTCCGCTGCTTTTCCTCCCACCTTTCCGCGCCGCGCCTCCCCCCCAATTCCCCCCCCCGAAAAAAAAAAAAGAAAACCCAGGCAGCCCCTCAGAGACGGTTAGGTTTTCTTCCCATACTCAAAGTCTCCTAGGTTTGCCGTCTTGCATTTTATTTAACTTATTTATTCATAATGAAAGGCACAGTCTCCAAGAAGCTCCGCTGTTTTCCCCTGTTGGCACAGAAGACTAATTAAAAATGCTATGTTGGTAATGAGTGTTAATTAGACCATTCGAAAGACTGATGCACTGTTGTTTCCGAAGCTTAACTTCTGCTAGGAGACGAGACAGGTCTGTCTCTTCCCCCACCCCCCTTTTCGTTTCTGATTTCTGACAGTACCATCGTTGCTGAGTTGTAAATGTGGGGTGGACTGAAGAAGGCATGGGATGGTACCAGGGGAGTAGCAGGCGGCAGGTTTCATGGGGATATACATATGTCAAAGCAAAGATGGCCTTTTCCAGTTTGGAAAACTTAAGAGGGAGGTTAAGGAGAGACAATGGCCTGTGTTTAGTAACCTTCGGAGATCGTGCCCCACCTTGGGGAAAATCCTGCGTCTTCGAAACAAACAAAAGGCGCCCATCCCACCTTGTCTGGCCTGCTGGGTGACTTCTGCCTGTCCCAGGCTCTTTCAGACAGGCTTTTCTTGAATGCCCATTTCAGAATGACCCTACGTCTAGGGCTATATATTTGCGGTACCTCTGCTTTCTAGGCTGTACCTCCCATCCATCATTATTTCTCTTTGAAGCCAAAAGCTACATTTCTTCTGTAGGGAATTGGCAGGTTTGGAGCGAAAGGTTAAATCATTTTGTGGCATGATTTTGGATCTGTCAGGAAGAGGCTGTCATGGTGGGTTGGGGAGGTCCTCAGGACTGTTCCTATGCTCCGGGGCAGCCAATGTTTTTACAATGTAATCCCAGTTGCCCCCACAGTATTATGCAATGTAGACCAGACCGATCGTGTGTTTTCCCCCTTTCCCTTCCAGATGCTTCTGGCTGCAGGAGAGCCCCTTTGCTTGAGAGTTTTTTCATGTGTTAGTATGAAAAGGAGGGCAGCAGAGAAAATCGACTGACCGGAGTATTTTGGTTTCTAAACTCTCAAACTAAATAAGACTATCCCCTCTTCTTTTCATATTTTATTCTAGTCCCCTCGGTTTGGGGTCTGTTTAGTTTTCTTAAGAAAACAAGAGCCCCCTACTTTTTAAAGTATAACCACTTCCCATAAGGGTATTTCAGTCCATGATCAGAGGAAAGGGTATTCATTGTGGCAGCTTTCAACAGTCCCCCCTCCCCTCCTTTTCCATAACCTGACACAGCCTTCACCTTCCCATCCTCCACTTCCCTAAGTGTGTTCAGCTGCTTGGAGTTCAGTTAGTTATGGCTGACTCCCAGAAAAACAAAAGGAATCTCCTTTTAAAAAAAAAAAGGAAAGCAGAATTTCTTATTTCCCTTCTAGCTTTTAAAAAAATTATTCTTTTTAATGGAGCAAATTGCTGTCCTTGATTGCTCTCTGGGTTACTACAGCTCAGCCAGACCTAATGTTCCAACCTACCCTTTGGTTCCAGCATGAAGATTTTTTTTCTGAGAGAAGTTCTCAGAGTTGTGGTCAGTTGGAATAGGGATGGGGTCAGGGATGGGTGGGAAGGGGAATCTTACTTGTCTTGTATTAAACACTGTTAGAATTAATTCACAAGCACTATTAAATGCCTACTATGGGCCAGGCCTTCTGTTAGATGCTAGGGTTACAAAGATGAGAAGTCAGTTTCTGACCCTTTGGGAACAGAATAAATTACAATGTTCTGGCGCCCTGATTGTGGTGAAGGTGAAGAGTTACCGTTTTTCAATGTTGTGGTCTGATGCTAAAGCACTATGGACTATGGCTTTGCCTTTGTGAGAGGTCTCTCTCAAAAGGAGTAGGCAAGTATAGAAGGTGCCAGTACCTCTTGCACTGATTAGTTTCATCAGAGGACTTAGTTTTAACAGAGGCCTTCAGCAAATAATTGTGCAAAGCTTTGTAGAATGAGATTTTCCTTTCACTACTTCCCTCTCCCACTCCTACCCTATATGTGGCAGACACAAAGAATTGAGCATTTTAGCAGCTTTGACATTCCTATGTGCAACTCAGACTCTAGCTCAGCTCACTTGTATTGCAGGACTAGGTCTAAATTTGAGAGGAAATCTTTTGTTGATTTAACAACCCAAACTGTTGGCTTATTATTTCCATATTCTCTCTCTCTCTGTCTCTCTGTCTCTGTCTCTCTGTCTTTGTCTCTCTGTCTCTCTCTCTTTCTCTCTGTCTCTCTGTCTCTCTCTGTCTCTCTGTCTCTCTCTCTCTCTGTCTCTCTCTCTCTCTGTCTCTCTCTCTCTCTCTCTCTCTCTCTCTCTCTCTCTCATCCATACAACCAGTTTTCAAACTCCAAAACCTCTGTGGCTAGGTTTAACTTATCATCATTTAGACTGTTTCAAGATTAAGCTGCAGTCAAATCCTTACCTGTCATATTAATCATCTCTAAATAGCTATGATTTTGGAAATGAGTTAAAGGAAAATTTTCCTTTCCCAAACATTTCTGGGCTTGAGTTTTATAAAATAAGGAAGATTGGACAAGAAGTTGAGAGCAACAGCTAATGAATGTAAAGGTCTATACATGGGTTTAAAAATTAGCTGTGCAAGAATAAGCTGGGGGTGGGTGGGAGCTATAGCTAAATAGCAGTTTGTGTGATGGAAGATCTACAGGTGTTAGTGGACACCAAACGCAAAAGAAGTTAAAGATTGACATGGTGACCAATAAAGGTGAATGACATTAGGTTGTGATAATAACTAGTGCACAGTAGTACAAAGTACATGGATAGTGCTGCTGTATTCTGCTTTGTACCATATTTGGAGTGTTGCATTCAATTCTGAGGGCCATATTTTCGGAAAGATGTTTAGAAATGCAGGATTTCAGGGGTGGGAGTAGGTAGGGAGTAGGTGTGATCATGTTAGTGAGAGGACGGGACATGATGTCATATGACTTTCAGTTGAAGGAACTAAGGATGTTCTCCCAGGAAAACAGAAACCTGAAAAAGGAACATGAAAGCTGCCATCCAGTATTAGATAGAATGTCATGTAGAGGACATTATGTTGGACTCCACAAAGCAGAAATCAGAAAAACGTGTGGAAGTTGCAGAGAGGTAGATTTAGGCACAAAAAAGGAAAAAAATCTTGGGAATTAGAACTTTAAAAAGAAAAGACTGCCTCAGGAGATAGTCAATTCCCTATTGATTGAGGTCTTCAAGTGAATGATGGATAATAATTAATAATAGTAAATGACAGCAACTTGATGTTTATATAGTGCTTATAATGTGCCAGATACTGTGCTAAGTACTGTACAATTATTAGCTCATTTGACCCTCACGGCAACCCTGGGAGGTAGGTGCAAATAATGTCCTCATTTTTTTTAACAGATAGAAAACTTAGGCAAACAAAGGGTCACAGCACTAGTTAGTGTGTTTTGACTAGTTAGTGCCATTTGAACTCAGATCTTCCTGATTCCAAACCCACTGCTCTATCCACTGCCACGTGTCAGGAACATTATAGAGGGGATTCCTATTCACATATAGAGTAGCCTAGATCAATTCTGAACTCCCTTCAAGCTCTGAGATTTGCTCTAACACCCAACTCTTTATGGAGAAAGTTTAAGCTTTATGGTAAAGACTGATTTCCCAGCCAGCAAACAGAAGCTGGTTGGAGGGAAGAAGTGTGTCATATGAACTTTGGCCCACCATCCTGAAGAGCCACTGGCGTTTTCATGGTTTCTGGGTTTGCCTAAATTGTAGTTTGTCCGGTACACTGATTACAAAAATGCACCAAACAGTGCCTGACTCCTCATAGGAGATAATGGACTGAACCTGTGATTTCACAGGTATAAGGAATGCCCATGTGAGAAAATGCCTTTTACCTTCTCTCTGACTTACATTCTTGCAGAGTAGACCAGAGTTCTGAGAAGTGAAGGGTCACATGGCCAGTATGTATCTTTGTTGTCGTTGGTCTTTCCTTCTTGAAGAGGACCAAGGACATCACAAGGCAGGACAGGAACCCAGGCTTTCTTGGTGTGGAAACCTCTTCTCTGTCCACCACACCACCACTGCCTCTCATAGTGTGCCTTCCAGAGAGGGTTTAATATTTGTTGAATCATGTGCTGCAGGTCAAAGGCTGCTGAAACTGGAGCTAGACAGTATTGGTTCAAATCATGACTTTACCATTTGTTGCCTGTGTGATCTTGGGTCTCAAGTTACCCATTTGTAAAACTGCGGGTTATGGATTAGATGACCATTAAAGTCCTCTTTAATTCTGAATCTGGGCTGCTTTGCATTTTTATTATAGTAGAAACAATATTTTTCTGATAAAGGGAAATCTCCTTTCCCTCCTTCCCATCCTTTCTCCTCTCCTTCTCTCTCCCTCTTTCCTGTAGGAGGGTGCATAGGTAAGGAATTTATTGTCATTTATTTATGTGCCTCCAGGGGTTGGAGGGAGGGTTAGTGCTATTTCTGTAGTTCTTACGTTCACCTTTGGTTCCTTGGAACAGAACTCCACCTCACCCCCACCCCCACCCCCACCTTTCACTTTGTATTTAGTGCCGAAATAGCCACAGTCTTCTCCCTTCTCCATCCCTCCCCCTCATAGCTACTTCCCTCTGAAATCCCAAGATTATGTAGGAGGTCATATAGTAGCTGTGTTGCAGGTTTACAAGCAGAAAACATTCCTCCAAGTTATGCAGGCCCTTCTATGCCTTAGAAGACACAAGTTGGTTATCTGTTTGGTGAAGTTGTTCTTGCTTTTTTTTTTTTTTAAAAAAACAATCTCTGCACACTGTGTTTTGATCATACAACACATCAATGCTCTTCCTGCTCAAGGATGTCTAAAAGAAAATGTTTATGCTTTGTGATTAAAAGATTGTGGCACCTCTTTTTGATGATACCTTGGCTCTTTGTTGCTGCTATGTGTTCTGCATGCATCTTGAAAGATAATTCATCTTTTGGTCTGGATATTGCTGTAGAAGCTTTCAGTCAGGTATTTCATGGCACAAATTCAAGAGCCAATCACTTATCTTAGCAGATGTGCTAATGGCTGTTTACCAAATACTGGGTAGCTTCAAATAGAGTATAGCGATAGCTAAATAAACTGGTCACTATCCTGAGATTTAAGATGGAAGGGGGAGGGGGCTGGAGAATTATCAGTAATATGCATGTACTGTTTTTAAAAGATCTAACTATAAAATTCTTCTCTTCAGGTATTTGTTGGAGTCCATGAAAGGTTACAACCAGCATAACGAACATGTGCTAGCTGGACACAAGGCAATTGCTGGTGCCAAGGGTTTATACTGATTTATGGTAGGAAGGGTCTCCAGGAGAGGGATGCTGATGCTCTCATGGCGCTGGATTAAATGCCCATTTGTACCTTTATTGACATATAAATATTCCATGCCAAGAAGGCAGTGATGTGGCACAGAGCTCTGGATGTGGACTCCCCCATGCCACCCCTTGCCCTGGTTCAAGTGAGGTGAATTCCAGAACGGAGCTAAGATCCCAACTGCAAGCTCTCACAATGTCTGCTGCTTTGTATATTGTCCTGAAGGCATTGATGACAAGTAAACCTTCCAAATGGATTTTAAGAAACCAGGAAGATATTTGAAAGGGTGGTCTTGGTTTTTTTCTGGTGGCTGTATGAGTATTTGAGCGAATGTATGCCTCATTTCTTCCCCCATGTGTTTTATTCAACTGTGGATTTGGAAGAAAAACTTTTAAAAAAGGAGAAGAGTATTGTATCTCTGGGAAATGGAATCTGTCTCTGAGTCTAGCCAACATCAGAAGAGAAAGCCAGTGACACATGGCCTGGAAGATCAAAAGAGGGTAAGTAGAGGAGTTTTACCTTTTATTTTTCACCTCTATGTTGCTAAGAGTGATTCGGAGAACCCAGGCGTTCTCAATTGTTGGTTCTCTTCAGGTGCTCTGGAGATGCTGTGTTGGAGCTAGGGCTTGCTTCTGTTCTGGGATTATGCAGTTGTCTAAAATGCCTGGACTTAATGCAGAGCAGAGCAGATGATAAACTGTGAGAAGATATTCATCATTTATGGCAGTGAGAGAAGGGATTTATTACTCTCTCATATGAATGGACATAAATGTTTGCCATAAGCGTATTGGGAAAAATGGACATGAACTGCTTTTCAGATTTATTCATTGTAAGTATCTTTTGAAAATGCTGCCATCGGTGGTCACGGTTTGTTGGATGTGTGATGGCCTCTTATGTTTTCTGGTTACTTGATCATTTGATGGGCTTGTAACCTACTCGGTTACTTTCTCTCATTTGAGGGAATGATGCTATTTTGAAACAGCCTCTTGAATTTGTTCTACTAGTTGACTTTTGGTTTGAAACAATGTTGGCAAAGTTTGCTGTGACTTGTTTTCAAAAAAATTCCCCATGCTTTTGGAAACTGAGAATCAGAGAAGATTTGGTGACTTTTTCCGCTTCTTAAACAATGAAAATGTCAGGAGCTGACAAGGTGTTCAGCTGTTTTTGAAATGTTTTCCAGTGGAAGTCTGGATGCATCACGGTGGAATGAAAGGAACATTGAAATGTAGAGTCAGAAATCTATTTAGTGAAGAAGCATCTTTTAAGTCCCGACTATGTGCAAAGCAGAAATGGAAAAATGGCTTTATCCTCGTACTTAAGGGATTTACAGTTTATTGGAGGGGCAAAGTGTACACGATATGCATAGATATAATAATATGAGGTGGAGTTTAATTGGGACAAGGGAGACACCCAGACAAAGTTCTCTAGAAAAATTTGAGTCCACAAAGAACTATTTCAGTTCAAGGGAGCAGGGAAGAGTTCCTGGTTGAAGTAGCCCCTGAGCTCAGTGTAGAAAGAAGAGAAGGATTTTTGACAGATTAGGCCAAGATAGGATTTCATTTCAGACGTGGGGAACAATCTGCATCAGACAGGTTTGGTGATGGAGGATGTAAAGCCAAGCAAAGGCAACTTCTAAGGTTCGGATTACCAGCATAGTAAACCCCATTTATTCAGCAAACATTCACAGAACAGAAAAAGTCAAAATACAATGTAACTTGTTCCTTTAGCAAGTTCTCAATTCAATCCAGGTACTATTCCACCCCTAGACAGTACATTCATTTAGTCAGTCAAAAGTCTCTTCTCAAATGGAGATTAATCTCCAATCATAAATAAAGTACATTCATTTGGTCAATCACTCAAAGGCTTCCCACTCCTGAATCTCAAAAGGCCATCCTCCCTTAAGTTAACAAGGGTAAACTCAGCATTGAATACCCAAGGAAAGGTCTTTCTTTCATCTTCACCGGAGGCAAGCCCTCAGCAATCTCAGTTCTTGGGGAGACAAGGCTCAACAAAGCCATAGCCAGTGTCCTCATCAAGTCACCCTCTGCCTGTAGAACAGCCCCAGAACCCCTGAAAACATCAGCAAGGCCCTCTTCCAGGATTTCTGTAAACATACAACAAGAAAATCCTTCTTCAGGGCTTCTGAACCAACAGCCAGGTTTCAGGACCTCTACAACAGCAACACTATCCTTCACCATCAGGTGAATCTCGCAAAACCACATCAAAACAGACAGACAAAATACTGGCATCACAGCCATGCCTCCTCAGCCCTTGGCAGTTCCAGATGGCAGTTCTCAAAGTCCTGGGCAGCTCCCACGGGTTCTCAGCTGTCTTTCTCTCAGCAACTCAGGCTCCATGATACTGGCTACTGCTCTCCTAAAGTCCTTCTGGCCTTCTCTAGGCTTGGACCTCTCTCCCAATTCACGGCTCCTCCCAGTTCAGCCCTCTCTCTTCACGACAACAAGTCCATCCCACCAGTGGGATTCACAAGCTCTGGGTTTTAACACTCAACCCAAAAACCAAGCCAACACAGGGGCATCTCCAAATTCCATTACCAGTACAGAGGATAATGTTGTGTTAGATGATGACCAGACACCCAGGTGGAGAAAATCTAAGAGCAAGATTAGTATTAGATTTTGGAGTCATCTACATGGAGGCAATAATTGAATCTGTGGGGAACCAATGACATCACCAAGTCAGAAAGTTTAGAGCCCGGAAAAGGGCTTTGAAGGGAATAGGGGAGAGAGATCTATACTCAGGGATTGGGAGAAGAGTGTACTAACGGAGAAGACAGAGAAGGAGCGGTCAGACATATAGGAAAAGAATGAAGAGAAGGTAGTGTCATAGAGTCTAAGAGAGGAGAGAGAGTATTTAGGAAGAGGGTTACATACTGTAGAGGTCAAAAATCAGGACTGGGTAAAAGACCATCAGGTTGAGCAATTAAGATGTGATTGGCCACCTCTGAGAGTATGAGGATTGGAAGTCAGAACATAAGTAATTGAGAAGTGAATGGGTGGTGAGGAAGGAAAGGCAGCCATGATAGGAGTTTAACAAAGGAAAATCTGTCTGTGTGAGAAGAAATTTAGGATGATAGGAAGGCAGAGTTAAGAAAGATATTTTAAGGATAGAGGAGAGGAGACCTAATCATGTTTATGAGCTGTAAGGAAGGAGTACATAGATAGGGAGAAGCTGAAGGAGAGGAAGGGAGAAGGAGAGATGATGGTGATGATATTGATGATAATGATGATGATTGGGGCAAGCTTTCAGATGAGACAAGAGGTAATGGATCTATAGACATAATTGAAGGGGTTAGCCTTGTAAAGGAGAGAGACCCACTTTATCCTCTGAGAGCAGCAGACTGAGAGGTTTGGAGTTGGAAAGAAACAGAGATGAGATGAGGGAACCCAATCTCAGTAAAATATGAGGGAAGTTCCACTCTGGAAGAGAAGGATGTGAGGTCCAAAAAAGATAAATGACTTATATTAATATGGAATGGTAGACTTATCTCCAGAAGGGATCTTGCACCCTACTGAGTCTAATACTCTATTTTGCAGATGAGGCACAGAGAGGTTCAGTGGCTTCTTCAGGATCACATCAATTCTAAGTAGAAGAATTGGGATTTTAAACTAAGAGTTGTAGCTCCATATCCAACATTCTTTCCATGAAAAAATATTGATTCCTTAGAGGCAGAACAGTTTTTAGATGATGGTTTAAACTAAGGTTCTGTCACTCCCTGTGGGAGGCTGAGGGAGAGTAGAGATGATGAGGCTGATGAACTGGGAAACCAGTGTTGGAAAAATTATCAATGGGGAAAATCGAAGTGGAAGTATGAAGGCAAGTTAGAGGTGGAAAGGACAACTGTGAACAAGGTGCTAAAGTCACTGAAGAATAGGGAGAAGGACATGGAGCTTGGTAGATAGCTGAAAGAAAGATATTTATCAGAGGATAGTCACTACTGTGAGTTTTGATGAAAATATTGCAGAGTGATTGTGATAGAGAGAAGGGACAGAAGAGGCAGAGAGGGAACACAAATGTGTGCTGTCTTCTCCTGGTCTTGGAAATGTCGGGTACTTGAGCCTATATTGCACTACTTATTCCCTGTAGGACTTTAGCTAAGTCATACTACCACTCTGTGCCTTAGTTTCCCAACAGGTAAAGGGGAAATAATAATACTATAATACTTGTGATATTGTAAAGATCCAATCTGATCATAAATGGAAATGTAAAGCACAAGACAAATGTAGCTGTTACTATCACTGCCGTCAGATTTGACTGAAAAATGCGTGGCATGGTAAATAACCTTTCTCTGTGGGTCTGATAGATAAACTTTCTACTTTGTTCATCTGAAATGTAAGATACTAACTACCCACTATTCAGGAATATTAGCTTTTTTACAAAAAAAAATTGTCATTGAATTCTGTTCAATAATTTAATTAAACTGTGCTCTTTAAGAAAAAAACAAAAACAGCTTCTGGAAACAACCCAAACAAACCTGGGCTATAATGAGATGTTCTGTGAGAAGGATGCCCAGAACTTGAGGAAACAGATGAAGCGATAAGTGAAGTTTGTTGTGTGGAGTTTAACTTATAGACTATCCAAATGGCTGGCCCTTCTTCCTCTCGGTTCCATGGAACCATCCTCATGGAGTGGAAGATTAATTGATAAGGGCAGTGAGCAGATCCCTGGATTGACTTGATTTTGCTCGGCATTATCCAAATTCTGTATCCAACCTCTTGGTAGTGGGACATTTGGGACCTTTTGACACCCGACGTAAATTTTAATTGGTCTAGTACACTGAGATAATAAGCACTTATGACGGTCTCTTTTCGGGTTAGGTGTGGAAGTCTGCATTTCCCATCTGCTCTTGGCTATGGTTGTACTTGGTACACATGTACGATGGAGTCTCTGAAAGTATAATATAACCCCAAGTGAGGCTCAGTGGCAGCTGGGATAACATCAATTGGTCATGCTTAGCTGACATTCATTTTAACTTGAACTCTAGCCGTCATGGAGATTATTAAATTTATAATGATATATGTACGATCCATTTTAATGACTCTTCATGCTTGGGTGATCTCTCACTTATGCTTGCAAAAGAAATCTTAATAGAGTATTAAGTTTCCTTTCCTACTGAATTTTCTGGGGAAAGAGTACTAGCCAAAACTTTGCTTAGGGAGACATATTGGCTGATAAGTGTGTTTTTCATGGTCTCCATTGCTGGGGTGCTATTTCCATGCTTTTAAAAATATCTCCATCATAACAGCTTCTGTTTGTGCTCGTGTGTGCTTGTGTGTAAACACACACCTAATTTGCATCCAGTGTGAATCCAAACATTCCTCGTAGCATGCTGTCTTATGGGTCCTGTCCATGAAGATGAAAGGGAGATTTATGGTTATTAAGTAATCCATGTGAGTTAAAAGCCGTTGTTCAGGGAATGTTGACTAAAAAGGAAACAAAGGCACTATTGAATTGTGGACAGAAAAATCAGGGAAATCCTGATGCTGCCAGACTGAAAGCACCAAATATTTTTCAACACAGATAACCAGAATCCTCCTGGCACTCATAGACAATAATGAGAAACAGACATGTGAAAAGATGTGTGTATATGTGTGTGTACATGCAGGTACATGCATTTATTTGTAGAGAAGGATTACTGTGGGATCATTTTCTCATAGATAAATAGGAAAAGCAAAAGGAGATGGAGAGAGGGGAGTTTCAATGTTGCACATAGTGAAAAAAAAAAGCCCTCTTTTCTTAATTCTCCATAGTAGCAATGGATGTTTTTCTAAGTATATGATAGATTTTGTGTGCTTGGTTACAGTGTGGTCCTATTTGGAGAAGGTTTCATCTAAATGATGTGATTCATTCAATATTGCTCTAAGATCTGAGAGCGCCTGGGGTTTTGCCTTGTGGTCTAGTGAATTGCCTTCAATTCTTCTTAGTACTATGGTAACTGTAGCACTGGCCCTGGGCACACCTCTGCCCTGACAATGATACTCTTGGCATCCTGGGAATTTGTCAGACTTTTCTGGGACTTATTTTGCCCTTTCCAGGATGGTATGTGTCCTGGAGATTGAACTGGACATTCTAAGATTTGTCCCTCGTAGCTTTGCTGAGGTTTAGGACAACCTGAATTTAAACATTTTTAAGTACTATCTTATATTTATTCTGTATATATTTCTGTCTATGTTGACTCCCCTTTAAGAAAGGAAATGCAAGAATAGGAGTTGTTTTTTTTTCTTTACATCCTCAGCTCCTAATTTACTTTCTACACTTTAAAAAAGCAACTATCAATCAATCATTCAGCTTATTACCTGAATAAGTCACTTAATAAGTTGAATGAGTGATAGTTGCTTTTTAAAAACACTTTTAAGAGTAGAAACAGAGACTGGACCTTATATTTCATGGACATAGGGAACTCACTAATGTGGAAATTCCCTCTACCCATGAAAGTCAGCTCCACATTCTCTGCAGTTGTCATTTTAGGTGGTGATGGTGTTGTTCAGTTGTCTGACTTTTCTCGACACCTTTTCTTGGCAAAGGCACTGGAGTGGTTTGCCATTTCCTTCTCTAGTTCATTTTACAGATGAGGAAACTGAGACAAACAGGGTGAAGTGACTTGCCCAGGATCACACAGCTAGTTAGGATCTGAGGCTGGATGTGAACTCATCCAGGCCTGGCTCTATCCACTGCACCACCTAGTTGTGTTAGAGGGGTACCTAGTACACTTAGACTAACTGATTTGCCTGAAGTCACACAGCCAGTTTGTGTCAGAGGTGAGAGAGGAATCCAGGTCCTTCTGGATTTGGGGCTAACTCGCTAGCTATGACACCACCCTGCCTCTCATTCTTAAGAAACACAAGAATTACTTTCTATGGAGCATTTATTTTTAGTAAAATTATACTTTGCATTTGGAGAATAGTACCATAGATTTAGAGTTAGATGAGACATTAGAAGCCATTAAGTCAAAACACCTCAGCTTTACAAATGAAGAAATGGAGTCTTGGAAAAGTTTGCAACTTGTTCAAGGTCACACAGGGGCTAATTGACCCAGGCAGGATTTGAAACCAAGTCCCCAAACTAAAAAAAAAAAAAATGAAGTATTCTTTTCAACAGTACCACATTGCCTTTCACAATAGATCAGTGGTTCTCAACCTGTGGGTCGTGACCCCTTTGGGGGTCAAACGACCCTTTCCCAGGGGTCACAGGGATTGCCTAAGACCATGGGAAAACACATATTTCCTATGGTCTTAGGAACTGAGACACCGCTCCTCCATCGGTCTCCAGGCAGGTCTGCCCACATGCAGATACACCCACATACAAGTATTAAAGGGTCACGGCATTAGGAAGGTTGAGAACCGCTGCTATAGATAATGTTTGCCATCTATTTTCTCATTTTATCCATATAGAATTGCTTGGGAAATAGGTAGGACAGTTATCATTATTTCCTTTTTGACAAATGAGGAAATGGTGGCACTTGCCCAGGGCCATATGGCTCATCTGAGATAAAGCTAGTACTTGACCTAGTGAAGGGTCTCCTGGCTTCTGTTCTAATATTCTTTATAGGATAATTTATTCTTGGGAAGATCCGGAATACTTAATTATTTTTATTTTTTAAAGTCTACAATTTGACATGTGCAATGGGACATGGGAAAAGACAGCAGTGAAAGTGTACTGTTGTAAAGGCTAGGAAATAAAATGTTGAATGTGTATTAGAAATTCCATTCTGAGTTTGTGAGGCTTATTGTTATCAAATAATGTATGTAAAGTACTTTGCAAACCTTAGAGGACTATATTAATGCTATATTATCAGCATCAGCATAGTCACCAGCATCAGCATCATCTCTCCTGGTGACTATTTTGAGGCTGATTCTAGATGGCAAGCATGTAACCATCCATCATTTAGGAAATTCAGCAATGTACTGTATAAGGGAAAAGAAAAGGTTGGCAATAGAAACCTGACAACTGTACTGGGAAAATGCAGTGAGGGAACTCCTATTCAGAGTTTTAAGAATGTGCTTACCCAGGGCAGATGGGGGAAGCAAAATTTTCCCAACATAAAGTTATTGATCATTCAAAGGAATGACTTTTAGACTGATTTCTCACCACTCCCACTCAGAAGTTTGCCCTTCACAGAAGAAACTTTGCCACACAGGATGACTGTTGTAAAATAAGAATGCAAAATACTGTGGAAATGTATTCGGGTGTTTAAATATAGTTGATGACTGACTGCTGACAAAGATGATTTGGTTGAAACTCTCTACTCCCTGCTTGTCAGCTTCCCAGTATGAAAACATATTCAAATCACTTTTTAAAAAGAATGTAGTAAGCTGATATCTGCCTTCCTGTACCTCCCACCCACAGAAAAAGTCTCCATGAGGAAGATCTGAATTCGTATCTCTCTTCTGATAGAAAGTGGCTATTTTTTTCAGGCAAGTCAGTTAAATTCTAAGTGTTTTAGGCACCTCTCTTAAGACTACACCTGCAGAGAATGGGCCTGACCTTCATGGGCACTGGGGATTTCCATATCAATCAAATCTTCAAGATTTGAAGGTAGTGATTCCAAATATCTATATATCCCCAACCTCTCAGTGACACATTTTGGAAATTTCCCAGTCATCTTTAATTCTTCCTTTCTCTCATTTCTGATGTCCAATCCAGTCATATCAAACTCAAATAGAAAGGGATCCCTTTAAGCAGCACATTGAATTAGAAAACTACAAATTAATATTATCTTTATTTTATTGTATTCTCATTTATTTTGTTAAATATTTCCTAATTATGGGGGTTTTGCCCCCCCTTTTTTTGGAGGGGAGAGGGCAGGGCAATTGGGGTTAAGTGACTTGCCCAAGGTCACATAGCTAATAAATGTTAAGTGTCTGAGGCTGGATTTGAACTGAGGTCCTCCTGAGTCCAGAGCTTATGCTCTATTCACTGCACCACCTAGCCGCCCGCTCCTAATTATGTTTTAATTTGGCCCCACTTGGTGTTTTGTGACTTTGAGTCTGACTCCTCTGAATCTGTTGACCAAACCTTGAGAATTCTACCCCTGTACCTGCTTTTGGCCACTATATATTTCAACCAAGTTGAAGAACTTGCCCTTCTTTGAATATGACTCTTTATTTCCCATCTTTGTAGCTTTCTTCATGATATTTCTTCTACATGGAATATTTTCTACTCCATTTCCCTGAAGGGAATTTTACCTATCATTTAATATAATCTAAATGTCATCTTTTAAATTAAGTCTTCTCTGCCCCTGTGCTCCCTACCTTCTACCATGTGAATTTTCTATGTTCCACATTTTCATCATTCTTCATATTGTACCTACCACATTTGATGTTATGTCATGGTTATTTCTGGATATAACACACCTCCCCTATTAGATCCTATGTTTCTCAAGGGTAAGATCTGTGTCTTTCTGATCTTCATGTCTCCCAGAATGCCTTGCATAGAGAAGATGCTCAGCAAATGTTTGTTGAATGGATGCATGAAGGTTATTTCAGACTGTTGGATGAAATAAAATTTCAACTTCCTTTGAAATTTTGGAGCTGAACTTGGTTTCCAAAATAATTGACTCATTATTATTTTATTTACTTCTTACCAGTTTTGTTTTGCTCTGTTCTGTTAGAGTGAAAAACCAGAACAAGGTGAGAAATACTAAGCTCTCACAACTAAGTTTTTCTAAATTTCCTAAAATTAGCTTTCATCTTCAAAGTTTTCCATCTTGGCTTTGGTTTGTTTGAACTTGTGACTTCGTCAGTATGTGAAAGACTTTGAACACTCATTTGCAACTCATAGTCTTAGAGATTTGTGGTCTCTTAGAGGCTTTAAACAGCTTGAATATGGTCACACAAAATTATATGTTAGGACTTGAACCCTAGTCTTCATGAATCCAAGATCTTTACTCTGTCCACTGCACTGTGCTTCCTCTTTTCATTTGTGTATTTATATAAAAATGTGCATACATATTATATGTGAATATAATATATACATATATAATATTATATGTCCATGTTATTCTATCCTATATATGGACTACATCATATGTATATCTGCCTATATGTATATGTACATGTTTATATATACATATATACACACATATGTTTATACACATATACACACTAAAATTGGATGGACAGAGATTATTTATATATATGAATTTTTAAATAATTTATGAATTATACGCACATACACATAAAATTTCTGTCCATCCAATTTTAGTCTCATCTATCTTTATCTATCCACATTTCTGTATCTGTCTGTCTTTCTGTCTCTCTCCCGCCTTGTCCTTGTACTAATGAGCTCCGAGTACAAATAATAACCTCCCATAACCTGGACATTCTTCCAGAAGAATAGCCATTCTTTGACCACTTAATTTTCCCTGTGTGAGTCATTAGGTCAAACTCTTTTGAGTAGTGATAGATCTTTTCCAGTAGACTTTGCAGTAATCAAGGGCTCATTATAACCATTCCAGTGTTATCTGCAAACAGGTATATCTCTAAGACCTCCCTATACATAGGAGATACATTTTCAAACTCATACTATGTGTTGGATCTGCTCCATGACGTTGATGAGCATCTCTGGTGAGCATCCCAGTTCCCTGTATTACATATGTTTCACCTTGTGTTTATAATTAAAAGTCATTGAACAGAGATATCATTGTTGCTATTGCATCCGAGCAATCATGACTAATTTGAAGTATGCATGGGAGACACCTTGTAAGGAGAGAGTTTTTAAAGTGGTTTTTTCCTCGACTGAATTGAATGTTTTTTCAATAATCAACTAATAATAAGCTGAATGGGATTTTGTGTTTTCTACATCCTTTAGTCCATTGTGTCATGGTCAAGATACAATCTTCTATTGAGTGTCATTTAACTCAGAATTAAAGAAGAGAATAAGAATAGACTTAATTCCCTTCAAGAAAATGCTTAGCTTCTTCAATGACCCTAAACTTCTTTCAGAAAGAAAGGCCTATCTTTTGAATGTCAGTCTTCTACATTGTCATGGTCTCATAGTCACATCATAGTCCCGAGTCATAGGATACCACAGTCTCTGAAGAATTATCAATGAGAGGGCAGTACAGTGGAAAGGTTCATGGTGGGCGTGAGAAGTCTGTAACATATAATCTGTAAAGAATTTCTGAGGGAGAGCTGAAGCAAAGGGTGTCATCAAAATAATGTAGGATCAAAAAAGATGAGTTGTTCCCATAATGGGGATGAGGAAAAACAATGGATAGTCCATGTGCTCTATTGAGATCAGATTCTTTTAGGAGAATTTGAGGAAGGTGTTGAGAGCATTAAATAGACTCCCTGGGTCAAATTTTGGGGGAGGGCATAGACTTACAGAAGGGTCAAGCAATGGGAATAAGGAAATAAATGTTTATTAAGCACCTTCTTTATGTTAAGTGGTTTTTAGAAATATTATCTCGTTTAATCCTCGCATAAACCTTGCAAGACAGGTACTATTTTACAGTTAAGGAAACTGAGGCAAATAGATATTAAGTGATTTGCTCAGCATCACACAATGAGTAAGTATCTGAAGTCACATTTGAATTCAGGTCTTCCTAACTCCAGGTCCACTGCTCTATCCATTAGGCCACCATCTGCATGTAGTATTATGAGGATTTAGGTTGTACTTTGCATTTTGGGTGAGAATATCCACATCATAGCTACATTAGATAGTTTTAGTATTGCATAATATACTTTGAAGAATTTCCTTTAGTAGGGGAACCATACAAAAAACTTGGGGCTAATTATCCACATAGGAAAAACCCAATGAGATGAAGAATGTCCCTTGTTCTAGAGTAGAGGCAGCATGGTAGAGTTGATAGTACAACATAGTGCTGAAAAAACCTGGGCTTGGGTCTCACCTCTGACAAATACTGGCTATGTGAATCTGGAATTGTCCCTTAGCTTCTCAGTGTCTAAGACTATGAGCTGTGGAAGTTTCAGATTTTCCTCTTTTGGTAACTGACAGAGGGAGTTCCCTCACAGAATTTCCTGTGTGGATGAAATCTCAAGTGTGAGCCAAATTTATATGTGCATTTTGATATATGTATGTAGGTATATGTGCACGGGTACACACAGATCACAATAATGGAAATGACTAATTTTGTGCTTCCTTTATTGAGGACTACATTCATGAAATCCAGTGACTCAGAGGTACCATCACTTATTGGTTGTTATTTGTCCTTCTTTCTTGAAGAGGACCATGACATCAGAAGGATGATGCCATGACTTGCAAGTGAATTGGATTGAAGTGAGGCAGGGCTGTGCAAAGTCACCAGCCTCACTATCTTCTCTAGAGCCATCTGGGTCCAGTGGCAAGATATAGATCAGGACAAGTGGAGATGGCCAGTTTCAAAGGGATTCATTTTTCTCTTCAGGTGTTTGTGTTCCTCAGGTGCAGTTACAGTTTTGGTCTGGACAAATGAATATGTGTCAGAAGGGTGCAGTTTTATTTAGCCTGGCATTCACAAGCACTCCACAACCTAACTGAGCTGAAAATGCAGCACACCCAAGCCAGGAGGTGGCTGATGCCACCCCTTTGAAGACAGAATCAGACAGCTGTTGCAAGTTGGGATGTCTCATGACAGCTTCCTGCTTGGCTGGCTTGTCTGTCTTGCTGGCAGTCTCCAGGATGGTGGAAATATTGAAAATACCTATGGGCATGTGGGCTTCAGATCAATTATATCTCATTTCACATGTGACTTCAGAACAATAGGAAGCAATGGGGCAGACAGAAACTTACAATTCAATTTAGTGGGCATCTGAGTGTCTGTTATGTGCCCAGTCCAGTGCCAGGCACTATTGGACAATCTTAAAGAATTATAAGGCAGAGAAGTGTCCCTATTAAAGGGAGAAAAGTGTTTCTAGGAAGCCAGATTTTACATATAAAACAATTAGATGGTTATTTGATACACTGTATGAGCAAGTGTCATAACAAGGAATACAAGAACTGACTGCTCTGTAGGTATTTTGGAAAATAGGCACCATAGAGGGGGTGATGTCTGGCTTTATGGGAGAAGGAAGACCTGGAGGAATCAGTGAGATTTGGATAAGTATCTATGGACAGTTAGCAAATTTAGGGAAAGTATTTTAGAGGAATTAATGAGAAATTCTTGGTCCAATAAGAGAACAGAAAGGAAACCAGCACGGTGGGAGTATAAGTATCTAAGTATCTGCTAAACTGATTGCTATTACACAGAGCTGGGCAAGCACTCACATGGTAGTCAGAAGAAGTACAAAGACACTCTCAAGGTCTCTTAAGAACTTTGGAATTGATTGTGTGATATGGAAGACAATGGCACAGGACCAGCCAACATGGCGTGCCCACATTGGAGAAGGTGTTGTGCTCTATGAGCAAAGCAGAATTGAAGTAGCTCATAATAAATACAAGTTTCACAAATTTAGAGAATCCACCCCAAATGTTCACATGGACTATTTGTGCCGGAACTATGGTAGAGCATTCCAAGCTCATATTGGTCTGATCAGCCATAGTCAGACACACTGTAGCTTGACTTTAGCGTAGTGATGTCATTTTGGTCCTCTTTGAGAAGAAGGACAACAACCTAACCTAAGTAGGATTATGGTGGCTAGAAGAGGTAAGACAGAAGTTTTGGTGGACCTTGGAAAGTAGGCTGAAAGGGGTGGCTCTTATATCGTAGGAAATGGGGAACCACTGAACGGTTTGGAGCAGGGGAGTCTCAAGAAATCTATGCTTAGGAATCGTTTGATTATAGATTATAACTTATAGGCTAGATTGGGGTCAAGAAGGCAGGGAAAGAAACAGCAATGGATGAAAATGAGACAAGTGTCTGCTGTGTTCTAGGTACTGTGCTAAGCACTGGGAAGGAACTCATGGAAAAATGGGACATCATATTTGAGATGTGGTATGATTAGGACCTGGACTGGGGAATCAGAAGGAAGAAAAATCAAAGAGACATTCAAAGAAACCATCCAGGGGTGAGGAACCTGCTACCTCAAGGCCGCAGGTTCCCCACCTTCATGGGCTTTAGATGCTGAGTGGACATCAGAATTGAAAGAGAAAGGATTGAATCCAAGATGTCTCCAAAGGCTGAACCTGAATGATTATAGAGGATGGCGGTTCCGAGCTATTGAATGAAGTCAGCAGTTTATTTATAATGACTCTACCTGTATCACTTGATTTTTTACAACTTCATGTGACAAGGGCATTTGATATTATTTCTATTAAGTAGATTGGGAAATTGATAAGGAGCAAAGTTTCCTCTTGTGTGATATCATACAGTAAATTTGATAAAGAAGAAAATCTGACTCCCCTCCTTCCTTGTTTAGTTCTTTCCCCTTATATCATGATGCCTTCCTTGGATAAGACACAAGAATATTGGTTTTTATTGCACTTTCATCCCCTGTGGGGAGGGATCAGGGAGAGGAATAGAGAACAGGATTGTGATTTCATTGGAGTAGGGAGTCCCAAGTCAGGAACTGCCTTTAACAATGCAAGTTGCCACCTTTACAGCAACTCATACTCTTAGAGAGCTCTGGGAGATTAAAGGACCTGGCCAGGGTCACACAGCCAATATATGTAGAGGTGGGGCTTGAACTCCAGTTTTCCTAGCTCCAGGATCAGCAGACAGCTGCCTGTCATGGGGAAGGGAGGCCTCGACAATATCTTCTCTAAAACCTTCAAGTGTTACATAAATATGGGCTACTGTCACTACTAATGATGGAGGAGAATCTAGAAGCTTATTATGCATAATATCAATTATTAATCATACCAGTGATTATTAATTAATATGAATAACATTATCATATGCCATAATGGAAGAAAAACCTTGAAGAGGCCATTAGCTGCCTCCTCTTGACCAGATGCCAGAAGCTTCAAGCATAAAGACCAGGGGGACTAGAGTTCTGAAATTCCATTTCAAACTTGGGGGGAGAATTAATTGTATACATGCTTTGCTAATTTAGTTCCATCAAGGGAGCATGCCACAGCAAGGTGTCTCTTGCTGTATTGGCTCCTTAATTCCAGCCTTTTAATCTCACCAACCAAAGACAGTCAGTCAGTCAACAAGCATTTATTAAATACTGATGTCTAGTGTCCATGGCACAAGTGGCACATCTATTTTACTTCCTCCTAAATCCTCCCTCCTCCTCTAATCATGTCTGCTGAGTATGTTACAACCTGCTCAGACTTAGCCCACCTCCTCCTTCATTGTACATGAACTTCCCTCCATCTTCAGACTTTGCAGCCAATATCCTATCTCCATTTTGTTTCAACAGATTCCCTGACTCTCACCTGAGGACCCTTTGTTCCTTACAGACATCTCCATCACCAGCTTCTCCTTTCCTTCTCTGCTCTCTATATCCCTCACTCATAGGGCTGAGGGTTGGGGAGGCCATCCTTCTTGTCTCCCCACTCTCTGCCATGTGGATTAATGACTTTTCCTCTTTTGAAGTTATTTCATTCCTACTCGTCCTTGTAGATCAATTGCTCACCTCCTGAAGGTAAAGGCCATTCTCTTATTTCGATGACTTTAGTTAAGTAGCTTATCAGCTTCCTCTTCACATCATTTGCTGATATCCACATCTGAAACTTCAGCTTCCCTCTCCCAAGTTCAGATTCTTTCCAAATCCGTATATGTAATTCTAACTTCTTTTATGAGCTATAGACCCACATTACCAATTACCTGAAAGACTTCTCCTTCTGAATGCCCTACTGGCACCTCAATATAGGATCAGAGGAACAAAGAGGTAGAGCTGGCAGGGACCTCAGAGGACATTTAGTTTAACTCCCTTCATTTTACAGATGAGGACACTGAGGCAAAAAGGTTAAATGATTTGTCCAAGGTCACACATTGGGTGTTGAAACCATGTCCTCTGACTCCAGAGCAACTTCTATTTCCATTGTAACACATTGCCTCCTGTGTCCTGACCTAGGTTTCCATTACCATTTGCCTGGACTACTGAAATTCTTCCTTCACACAATTGCCAGATCAATTAGTCTTATATGCAAATCTGAGAATGTCATTCTTCTGCCCAAAACTCTTCCCAGGAAAATTTAGGAAGGAAAGAAGGAAATAAAAAAGGAAGGGAGGAAGGAAGGAATGAAGAGAAAAGGGAAGGAAGAAGGGAGGAAGAAAAGAAAGGAGGAAGGAAAGGAAGAGAAGAAGGAAGGAAGGAAGGAAAGAAGGACGAAAAAAGAAGAGAGAGAGGAGGGAAGGAAGGAAGGAAAGAATGAAGGAAGGAAGGAAGGGAAGAAGGAAGAAATGAAGAGAAGAGGGAAGGAAGAAGGGAGGAAGAAAAGAAAGGAGGAAGGAAAGGAAAGAAGAGAAGAAGGAAGGAAGGAAAGAAGGAAGAAAAAAGAAGGGAGAGAGGAGGAAAGGAAGGAAACAAGCATTTATTAGGGCTTCCTCTAGGCCAGGCACTGCACTAAGCACTGGAAAAATAAAAATAAGCAAAACTAAAAAGTTTCCCTGCCCTCAAGGAACATACATTTTAATGTTGGGAGACAACACACAATATGTGTATGGGGGGATGGTAAACAGAATAAAGGCACCTTATGGCATCAGGTGGCATGATATTGAAAAACAGAAAGTCAGGAACAGAGGCAGGAGGAAAATGAAGATAAGATGATATGGGCCAGGGGTGGGGAACCAGTGACCTGGGGCCACATGTGGCCCTCTAGGTCCTCAAGTGTAGCCCTTTGACTGAATTCCAAACTTCATAGAACAAACTCTTAATAAAAGGCCTCCAGTCTGCAGGTTCCCCACCCCTGACCTTGAACTTTGCACTAAATGGAGGCTCCAGGAGCAACTCACCAATGAGAGGTGGGAACTTGGCCTTGAGTAGGACTATTTCAGAGTAAACCCGCCACAGGGTAATAGTCTACCCCAGACTAAGGAGGACCTAGGTGTTGAGAGAACTTCCAGGATGAACAGGCAGTGGAGGGAGTTTGAGTTTGAAATCCAGAAAGTTAGGAATGGGAAAATTTTCCACAGTTGGGTACCATCCTTTCTTTCCAATATTATCTTGTTACTACCTTCCATGTTTCCTATGCTTGAGTCAAAATAAAGTACTTTCTGTCCCATGTATATGCCCTTCACTTGCCTACCTCCTTCACTTTACTTATTCAGTTTCCTATGGTAGAATCTAGCTCAGTCACCACTTTCTAAAATCCAACTCAACCTTTAAGACCCAACTCTCAAAATGTACATTCTCCTTGAAATCTCCAATCTTTTTCTATTTGGACAATTTAGCTCAATTTAACAAAAATCTATCAAATGCCTACAATGTGTGAGGCACTGTCAACCCTTGATTTATATCTCTCTTATGCACCGAAGAGGTACCATATTGTATTACAGTGTGTATGCCTTTATTAGACTGTCAGCTCCCCGAGGGCAGGGACTGACTTATTTAATCTATATAGTTTTCCTAGTACCTCATCTTGTCTTCTATGTACAGTGGGGGAGAATGGGATAGGGAACACAAGGGAACTGAATCATAAAGTCCCTTGAAGAAACCCTGCCACAGAAACTATGGGTAGGCCAAAGATGAATTCCACAGTTGTATAGGCTTTCTGGTATACTGGAAAGTACATATGATTTGGTGTCAGGAAGACATGAGTTTTAAAGTCACCTCTTATACTTATTAGCTATTGGAAAAGTCACTTACTTTCTCTCTGTCTTAGCTTCCTTATCTAGAAAATGGAGATATAGTATCTGAATTATGGGCTATCAGTGCTTCTTCAACTTAAGACCCATATGAGGCTCTGAAAAATTTGGCAATAGTGACAGATTTCTGAACATGCAACAGTCAAAAATTAATTAAAAATCAAACATAACGGATCTGAGGTGTTTCTGGAAGTGCTTACCTGTTTTGCAATGCACAGCTACACTATAGTCCTGGTTCTGAACACACAGCACGCACACTTTGCATGTGCATTCCGTCGCATTATATAATGCCAACCAACGCTGCTGGAATGTGAAAAGGAGTCTTGAGTGGAAACAGTTTAAGAAGCCCTGGTCTAGAGCACCCAATGTGATCATGTATATAAAATCCTTTGCACACGTGAAAGCCCCATGTAAATGACAGCTATTGTTTCCTGCTTTGCTATTTACCCAGAGTTGTTTCTACCCAACTCTACCTAGGATCATCTTTGGATAGAAGTAATGGAATTGTTACTCAGAGTACTTTTGTCTACTTCTCTTTTACTGGGTGAAACTGAGGATGAATACTGTGCTTTTATCCTAAGCTTGTTTAATTTAGGAAAAGTCCCTCCAATAATCCTATATTGGCTTTTTCGTATGCAATGAAATCAAATGACCCATTATGATCTGGGAAGTGGGAATTTTTGACTCAGCAAAAAATTAATTGAGGGTTAAGCATAAACCCCTTTTGGTTTACACTCTATCTGAAATATCTGATACCACTTTCTTGCCTTAATAAAGAGTACATGGTGAACATAATTGAATTTTCTTTGAGTGAATTCCTGTGTCATCATTCTGAACATCTCATCTCAATACTACAGGCAGCAGAGATTGCTATGGGAGGTCTAAAAGACTGACCTGTGCTTACATTGAGTACTAGGCATCCTTTGGGAATTAGGTTTTATTGTTTTTGTAACTAAATCTCTGATAGACATACTGAGAAGAGTGAAGCTTGGTAACTAAATCTGTAGTAGGAGTTGGATTTCTTTTGCAATTTAGTTCAGAAACTAATTATTGAATAACTACCATGTGAAAGACACTCTATGAGATCCAGAGGAGGATAGGAAGATAAATAAGTAAAAATCACTGTCCTTAAGGTGGCACATTTTAGTAGAAGGAACTAAGGCATGTGCACAAATAATACAGAGTACAGTGTAAAAAATGCACAAGAATGAATGAGTGAATAAAACACCTATTAAGTACTTGCTGTATGCAGAGTGCTGTGCTAAGTGTGGAGATGCAGAGAGAAAAGTAAGACAGTCCTCATGGTCTAAGAGCTCACCTTGTATGGGGCAGAAAACACATATGGAAATCAGCTGTGTCAGATGGAAATGTCTCCTGGTCCTTAGGATGTAGCAAGTGGCAAAGCAGATGGCTGTGCCTCTCCTTTAATGTCATTTCCACTGATAAAATCATATCAGTTTCTGATGGTGAACCTTTGACAGTGCCAAAGACTTTGGTGACCAAAGCCTTCTTGTCTGAGTCTTCAGTAACCATGATCATAGCTTCTGCAGGAACAATTTGCAGGTGGCATCTCCACAAGGGTTACTTTCCAGGAAAATGTCTGAGGAGAGTCTTGGGTTCAGGGTCCTAGGCTGACTCCATCCATGTCTGAGGGGAGATGATGGTCAAGGTGGTTTAACTTGTCTGGTGCCTTTGCTTTCTCTCTCCCTCTCCCTCCCACCCTTCCCCTTCCTCCTTCTCTCTCTCTCTCTCTCTCTCTCTCTCTCTCTCTCTCTCTCTCTCTCTCTCTCTCTCTCTCTCTCTTTCTCTGTGCCAGTTGATTGGCAGTTGGTGGGGATGACTGGACCTTTCTCCACAGGAGCTGCTTCTCCAGATCATGGCTGTAAGAGCTGGGTGCTTTTCAGCAAACACGCCGAATGTAGATTTTTTTCTAGCAGGTTAGGCCTTCTTGAAAGGAAGGAGAGATGAGGAAGGGAAGCTCTAATGGAATAGAGAAGCTTCTTTTATTTCAATGGGGGACTCTTCAGTTTGTTTGAAGGCAGAAAGGAGGGAGCTAGAAGAGCCTGCAATGTAGGAGAAAGACCATGTCCATGGAGCAGTGCCATGGGAGACTGGAAGGGATAGTGAAGATATAAGAGGAAGGTTTGTCCTTGAGAAAGGAGGAAGGATAAATGAAGGTTCTTGGGTGTATAAAAGAGGGTAGACCAGGATCACAGGAGATTCTCAGAGGTAGATGATATATCTAGTGCAATGTGATCCTGAACAGGAATCCTCTCTAAAATACCTCATTAAGTAATTATCAAGTCTCTTATTGAAGACCTTCAGTGAGAGGGAAGCCACACCTCCTGAAGAAGGTATTGAACTTTAATTGTTAAAAAAAATTTCCACCTTATAGTGAAACAAATTCTGTACCTACTAGGCTCATAGAGTTTGAGCTTGAAGGAAGCTGAGATCACTTCTCTTATTTTACAAATTAATAAACTGAGGCTAAGTTTACATAGATAGTAATCAAGAGACCTGGGATTTCAACTCTGGTCCTGAGATTCCAAAGTTCTTTCCACATCACACACTGTTTCCCCTTGCATGATTATAGATGTGGGACCAAGGAACACAAATCTCATTTCTGTTTAACAGATACTCATGAAAAGCAGTTGTTGCTACCTGCCAAATCTTCTCTCCTCCAGGCTAAAAGTCCTCACTTACTTTCATCAACTCCCATATGACCTCTTGAGTCTGTCATCATTCTCTGGAAAGACTCCAGTTTGTCAATGTCCTTCTTAAAATGTGATGATGTTCACAACTAAACAGCATTTCCAATGTGATTGATGGAGCTCATGGCTGGCATATTTTGCCTTTTGTTTCTAAAAGTTCTGTGCTGAGAAATTTCTGGTTAATTATGGGTAGGTTCCATTGAGTTGAGATTTTACTGTTTTCCCCACCGTGGTGACCAGGTCCTAAGGCTTCTGTGCCTGGAGGCTTTGGATCCAAGTGATGACATCCCTAAGCACCAGCCTCAGTGAATTGTTTTTTCATATTCCCACCACATCGTATGTCTTGCGGGTACTCATACCTCTGTCCCATGTGTTTTAGCCTGCCGTCAGTGGCGTTAAAAGGACCGTTGCTCATATTTCAAAACAGCATTTTAGATGATGTTAGTGTATTGTTTTTAAAAAAGGAATTTGGCTATGAATTTGTAGTGTTACTGCCTTTTGTTTCTTCATGGGCTACACATTTCTTCACTCTGAGTACCCAGGAAAGTAGTTCGTTATTGTGGATTTATTTCTTTTCTCTCTTCTAAAAAGATGAGTCTTATTCCTTTGAGTTAGTGTGGGTTCATGGGGATGGGTGACCTTGAAGGTCATTTTATTGATGTCTGTGTGTGCTGATTGTTTGGCGGTGAGATCAGAGGATAAAAGAGCAGTGCACGTTCACCTAAAGAGGTACGTGCTAAAGCAATAACTAATAAGCTAGGACAAAATGTGCTATTACGTGTCACGATGAAATGAAAATAGAGGTGAGTGTGGTAATGATGTCTCTGTGTGTGCTGTTTCTAAAGGTGGGGGTTGGGGAGGACTTGCTAAGGGGCTCCCTATTGACATAGACTATTAGGTTTCCGTATGCCTTAATAGCTGGAGATGAGACTAATTTTTAAAGAGCTAAATTAGAGACAGATTAACTTGGTGATTGATTTGGAAACCATCGAAATCACCTAGAAATCTTTATGCCTCCCAGACATCTTTGGATCTAGATCTTAAAAGATCTTGACAGGTCAGAACAATGGGCAGAATCTAAGATGAAATGTAATAGGGATAAATATAAAGTCATGCACTGGGTTAGGCAAGAAAACCTTTACAATTATAGGATGGGAGAGATAAAGCTAGAAAGCAGTATATGTGAAAAAGGCCCAAGGGCTTTGGTGGATTTCAAGTTCGATGTGAGTCAGCAGTGAAGTGGCAGCCCCCCAAATGAATGCGTTAGTAATATATCACTCACAGCAAAGGAGGTCATGAGATCATGGCGTTAGAGCTGGATTGAGTTGTAGAGATCATCTAGCTCCTTCTAACCCTCCCCCCCTTTTTTTTTGCTTTTTGGAGGGGGAAGGCAGAGTAATTGGAGTTAAGTGTGCCCAAGGTCACACGGCTAGTAAGTATTAAGTGCCTGAGGTCAAATTTGAACTCAGGACCTACTGACTCCAGAGCTGGTGCTCTATTCACTGCACCACCTAGCCATCCCAACCCCTTCTTTAAAAAAAAATTAGGAAGCTGGGACCCAGAGAGATCACATAGGTAATGTGGAAGACTGGGATTTAGAGGGGAGGGGAAGTGCTGAGCTCTTTACCAATTTTATCTCACTTGAACCATGTCCTCTAGCTCCAAATCAAATACTTTGCACTGCACTGCTCTCTCCCGATCTCACTCATTCCTGGTCAGACTGCATGTGGAGTGTTGTGCTCACTTCCGGACACCATATTTTGGGAGCGATGTTGGCAAGTTAACGTGTGGCCAGAGGAGGAACACCAGGAACTCAAAACCACGCCATAGGAAAATTAGTCATTCAGCCATTTTTCAGTCATGTTCAACTCCTCATGATCCCACTCGGGGTTTTCTTGGCAAAGATGCTGGAGCGGTTAGCCATTTCCCTTGTTGACTTATTTATGAATTTGCAAATGGAGTCACAGACCCCTTGTTAAAATTCAGCAACCTGCTAAGCGTCTGGAAGCCTAGAGGTAAAGAACTATAGAGCTCCATTATGTCTAAGGTCCCTTTCAGTGTTGGAATTCTATGATTCTTTGTGAACCCCATGCAGCTTTATCTTTCTACGTCCTTCCTATGGAGAACTTGAGAATATTGAAATGAAAGAATGTGAAAGAAGGACTGAATGAAAATATACAAATCCGGCCATATACAAAAGGGGATGGGGGAAGAGTTAGGTCAGTGGCTGGCTAAGTGATTTGTTTTTAGGGGTGATTTTAAAAAGACTGCCAGACCAAACTTCCCACCAGCAGATTTTTCTTTAAGGGCATTTTAGAGATGTGTAAGTGCCTTTTGACTGAGTGAAGGCATTATGTCCTCTGAGAAGGGTAGCATCATACCTAGAAAACACATGAGCAGGGATGAATTTAATTGATAAAAATCCCCTTGTGACTCAGTTGTTCCCCAGAGACAGGCCTTCAGAAAAGGAGACATGGGAAGAATAAATTTTGATTTGATGTTGATTTTGGTTTTTGCTCTGAGGAGTTGATTGTCTGACTGCTCATAGACAGCTGATTCTAGATGACTCCTAAGCAGTACCCAGTTATTTCTTCTTGGTAAAGACACAGCCACTTTTCTTTCTATGTGATATCTGGTCCCTACAATAACCAGTGCTTTCCAAATCTATTTTGAAAGAATATTTAGGCCTGAGGCTCTAGATCAGACAAATAGCTGTTGTATTCTTTAATTTTTTAATATTGAACCATATCCTTCATTTGTGAGTCTTGCTTATCTTCTTTTTTTCTGAGCATTTATTTAAAATATTTTCAGCTTGGCAAAATTTGCCAGAGCTGCATTTTATTGGAACTACTTGAAAGAATTCATACTTACCTCCACTCTGTAACAGGGGGAAGAAATCTGTAGATATCCATCAAGTCTACATATCTTTTAAAAGTTGTTTGAGGAGCTCCCTGTGCATCCACAACATCATTCTTTAGCGAGCTCCTTCTGTTCTTCCTCATGAGAATTCTTTGTTAACATATCATTCTTGAATGAGCTGCCTTGAAAGGTGGGGTTCCCTTGACTTTGAGGTCTTCAGGTACAGGCAATATGATCATTTGCTGGTGTGTTACAGTAGAGATTATCTATGTGTAAGAATTGTATTAGATGGCCAGCAAGATCCTTTATAACTCTCAAATTCTGTGATTCTGCGGAGAAACTACACATTTAGAACAGGAATTCTTAACCAGGGATCCATAGACTCCTGTGGATAGATTTCAGGGGCTCCACGAACTTGGATGGAAAAAATACATCTTTATTTTCACTCACTTCTGACTAGATTTATTATTTCCTTCAAATATGAATGTGGGCAATAAACATAATTCTGAGAATTCCACAGTTTTATGGACCCTGAAGGTTAAGAACCCCAAAGGTTATTAATCCCAAAAATTTAAGAACCTTTAATCTAGGAGCAAGTCAAATGTGAGTACATATAAGTGAATAATATCTCTGCTAATGTGGACTAAGTCTGGTCCCACTTTAAACAAATGCAATGTATGGAAATCTTAATTTGTAAGACAAATATTAGGAGTTATTTTTCATAATATAAATGAATTGTTTTCATTTTTTTTTTTAAAAAAGGTCTTAGCACAAGTTCCATAAATAGCCAAATTCACTTATTCAGTTGAACAAATGATTTGATTTTCAAGAGATTGACTTAACCACCACTTATTGGTCATAAATCTGTTCTATATATCTATTGACTTGTATGTTGGGCAGCCCGTTGGAGTTCTGGACCTGTTATTTGCTCCACAGTGACCTTGAGTAAGTCCTACTCTGGCTCTACTTATCACTTTCTCAGTTTGTGAACTAGGTCTCTCAGTACCTGCCCTACCCACTTCATAGATTTGTTAATGAGTTAAGTGTTTTAGAAATGCTAAACTGCTATAGAAATGTACTACATGTCAGATTAGAATCTGGGTCCAATACCTTTCTAATATGCTGGCATTTGATTTTCCCACAATTCATAGCAAGATCCCTTTGGTATAGTCCATGTGCACCCAATTGTGCCTCTCAAAGGTTCTTACATTTCTTTCTGAAGACAAAAGGCTGGATGCTCTCTTCTCCTTGGAAAAGTCCGAAGCAGGAAATTGCCTGATGTAAGATAACTTTCTAATTGTTTAGGGGGGAGATAGCAGAGAAGAAACAAGATGATGTTTTTAAAAAGAGTTTTTATTAAATATTTAATACTGACTGTCAACATAAATGACTAAACTTGCTTGGGGAATATTTACTATTAATCAGTTTCAACACAAAGTATCATAATATGTTCAGTCACTCAAGAAAAATAATTCTGTAGAATCATTTCCCTATTGGGTTTTCTAGATAGGTAACTAGAGATAACATTTATTTGTGCTTAAGCCCAGACTATTCTCTTGATCTCATCCCCAGGATACTCTCTTTTCCTTCATTTTCACCCATGTATCTCTTAATCACTCTTCCAGCTTGCCCCATGTCTGGAATGCTCTCCCTCTATATTGCTGCCGATTTGGAAACCCAAATTCCTTCCAAGGCTCAACTCTGGTGTCTTTTCTAATTCTCTCAGGTATTAGTATCTCCTCCCACCTCTTGCTAACTACATGTTTATTTTTTTAATAGGTGCTTTAACAGATGCATCCTCTCTGCGTTCCCCCAGTAGCATGTAACCTCCTGAAGTTCTTTTTATTTGCACACCTAATGCTAATCGCTGTACCTGGCACATAGTAGGTTTTTAATAAATACTTGTTGATTGGTTCCTTTACACTAAGTAATGAGCACTCACATCTTTGAACACTTAAATGACCATCCCTAAGAATTAAAGGAAATCACCTGACCCTATTCTTTCAATCTGATGTAAGAGCAATCTCAAACACAGTAAAGTCTCAGAACATAATAAATGCTTAATAAATGTTTGCCGACTGATTGATTACTACTTCTAGATGAATAAGTAGAAAAGAGAAGTTGGGGGACGTAGTAATTTGGAAAGAAAACAGCCAGAACTATACCATGGCAGGCCTGAATTCAACTGGATGTGGGGAACTCCAATGAGGAGAGTGGAGGCCAAGGTTGGAAAGGGAGGATTTGGTCTGAAGGGAGCCAGTGGCTGAAAGACTAACCTCAGAGCCCAATGGATCTGTGAACTAGCATGAGGGAAATGTCAATATAGTTTCTTTTATCCAATGTATTTTATTTTATGCATCTAAAACAGGAAAGGATCTAGATGCTTCACTGCTCCTTCCAAGTCCCTGACATTAAGGAAAAAGAAAGGTGAGGAACCCATTGTGTAACTCAGTCTGTGCTGGAAACATTATTCTCTCTGTGACGTTTCTGGCCAAAAAATACTTGGGTAGAGTATAAGCTTCCTGAAAGTTGCTACTGTTTCATTGTCTTTATGTCCTCATCACCAAGCATAGAGTCTGACATGTAGTAAGTAGTCATTAAACTTCTTCTTGAAGAAACCCAGTGAAATATTTCCAGTCCAAACGCAGGCCTTTCTGCCATCCAGAGTACTCATGGGCCATCCTCTCCACCACTGTGTGTTCATCAGGAATGCAAGTTCATTTTAATTATAGTCATAACACCATATAATTAGGAAGATAAATAACCTTGACTTCTAGTATTGTGTGCAATTATACCTCCATTAACAAAGAAGATATATTCAAGGAACACATTTCATTGTTGGAACTTTTGACACTGAGGTTAAAAATCTGATTAGGAGGCCTAGGAATATGTTCTAGAACCTGGCTGCCCTTACCCTGGGTTAGCTCATGGGGAACTCCCTTTCCTACCTGCCCCATCTGGACAAGGGAAAGTGCACCTTCTGAGCCTTCCTGGCTCACTCCCTGGGTTTTCTCTTTCCGAGGAATGCTCCCCTCTTGGTGATGAAATTTCACAAAGCCTCAGTTGGGTGGTTCCATTTTTCCAGGTTTGGGGCAAATTTAGACTCCCTTCCCCCAGATTCAGGACCAGTACTCCACATGCCCATGAGGTATGTGGACCCATGATAATACTAATGCTGCTCATCAGCCCTTGGGGCCACTGATCCCACATTAAGGGGATAAGAACATCCTTTAGTCTCTTCCTTGCCCAGGTTAGCTTGTTAAAGGAGTTTCTTAGGTTGAGGTTTGACACTAAAAAGATTCATTAGTTGAGGAATCACTGGACTGCATTCCAAATCTAAGTATAATTTTCAAATTCCTCAGTGTTCTTCATCATTAGTGCAGATAATTGAGAAGTGACAACAAATGGCTTTATCACTGAAAATTACCTCTGTGTAGTTTAGGAGAGGCAATCCAGTTTGCCTAAATTCAGTCTGAGGGACCAGGGGCTTAGAATTGACAGTACATGCTGACCCTTATGACATCATTAAAATATGCTCTAGCACCCTATGCTATAATGGCCCTGTCAAGACTAGTCTAAGTTGGAAAGTCAAAGTGTCATTATACTCCATTAGTCCAGACAAAGACTGAGTCACATAGCCCTCTGATCAAGCTTGTTGTTCAGTTGTTTAAGTAGGGCCTGACTTGTTGTGACCCCATTTAGTGTTTTCTTGGCAGAGATACTGGAGATGTTTGCCATTTCCTTCTCCAGCTCATTTTACAGATAGGAAAACTGAGGTAAACAGGGTGAAGTGACTTGCTCAGGGTCACACAGCTAGTAAGTGTCTGAGGCTTGATTTGAATTCAGAAATATGAGTCTTTTTGACTCCAGGTCTGGTGTTCCTCCTACTGTACTACCTAGATGCTCATGATCAAGCTGGGAATGTGCTTTTATCCAGGTCCAGGCTGGCTAAAGTTGAGGGGTAGAAGGATAGGAGGAGGGGGCTATGCTTAAGTAGTGAGTTAACTCTCATATTTGTTTCAAGGTCATGAATCCGTAAAATAAAAGCTTATTTACCCAGAGGAAGCCAAGAAAACTCATGGGACATTTCCTATAGACACCTCTTTCTATATGTAATTTGGCAGGTTCTTAAAAAAATTGATTTCATATCCAACAGTCTGGTGAGTTTCAGTTTAGAATTTGTGTTTGGTTAGAATTAGTATAAAATTACAGTGTTTTATGCTTGTGGCTTAGTAGTCTCTTTCTATTTGAGCTGGGGAGGGCTAGGTATCTCATTTGAAAACTTGAGCTGTGAAAAGTGCACTGGAGGAGGTGGCTGCATTGCATATTGAGAGAGCAGAGTGGTGTCTTTCTGAGGGGGAAATAGATGTTGTAATACAAAGACAGCTAGTGGAATCCTTGGAGGTTCCAGCAGGATGTAATTATGGTTCTCTAAAAAAAGCTTGCATATGTTTTTGAGCAAACTTAACAGATGCCTGGATGTCATGTCTGTATTCTTTGGGGAGTCTAGAATGACTAATTTTCTTCAGCAAGGTTGCATAGTACATTAAAGCTGCCCATTGCAAATCAAATCCTATGGCATAGTTAATAGAAGCTTTCAACTATGATTCAGATTAATAATTAATAATCTAAGAAATCTTTATGAAACAACTACAATTACTACATTTAATTTCTGACCAACATGGTCTGTGTTGGGGAAAATAGATGGCTGGTCCTGTCTGTATGAGATCTTGTTTAATATACTTCTTTTGGCTTCGAGGCAGGTGGAATAGTGGTTAGAGTGTAGGAGTAGGGATGGGAAAGATGGGAGTTCAAAATTTGCTTCTGGAGTTTATCAGCTATATAACGAGAGACAAGTCACTGAATCTCTTGGAGGGTTAGTATTTCTCATCTATATAATAGGCACAATAACAATGCCTATCAGAACTACCTCCTGTAATCACTATATGACTCAAATGAGAATGCGTATAAAATTTCCCCTAAATTCGGAAGACTACATAAATATTATTACTGTCTTAAATTTGCAGCGATGCCTTCCTATAAGTGCTTTGAACGCTGTCTGGTTCATTTCTGGTGCCTTAGCTCTGTCAGTGACTCTACTTAAATTTTTTTGGAAACCGATATGTACCTGGCTAATTGAATTGCTGTCATCTTATTTCAGAATTAAATGTGTGTTGATTCTAAATAACCATTTAATATCATGTCACCAGATTTTGGTCTCTTTCTTTCCTTAATCTGATATATATCCTGTATATCCACAGAATCCCCTGTGAAACTCATGTCTTCTTGGGGATACCCAGAGTATTGAACTGGCCTAATCAAGAAATTGAATTATCGTTAAGTCAAGTTTCCTTTTTGTGAGTTCTTTCAAATCCATTTTCTTGCTTCCAGCAGACAGAGATTTAAGAGGCTTGATAAATTTCTGATTGGACAATCGGCCTTAAATGCTTCTGTTGACTAAAAAGGTGCCGTTGACTAAAAAGGTGCCATAGACTTCTCTATTCATGGTCTCTTTCACAGCTCCAGCCTGGATGCTTCAGGAACTGAGAACTTTGACCTTAAGGATCAAAGCAGAAGCAAAGATTTTCACATGCAGGAATCAGTCAGTATGTCAGATGCTCAGTTTGCTGGACTCTGGGAGCAAGCAGCAATTCAAAACCATTGATAACCTGAATTCAATGGTTTTCCCCTTCTGACTGTCACTGGCCCAATGCCCCAGTGCCGTAATGGCACTTCACCTCAGTGACCTTTCCATTGCTGGGTATGATTAATAATGTATCAGGCATGATTTCCTGTTGTATTTGACCTGAGTGTGTGACCAGCAGTCTAATGAGGAAATGGTTAAGTCTGCTTACTGAATGAGTCCTTCCACTGGGTTAATCTAGGGAGAAACTGATAGAAAGCAACGTGATTGCATTTCATTCCAAAGACCTCTTTGTAAATTCCAACTATGAATCTGAATTTTTCTTTTAAACACACTTAGACAAAGTGTAGCTCAGATCGTGTCTAGTGGTTTGAAGATTTTCATAGCAGCATTGTTTGTAATTGCAAACAAAACAAAACTAAAAACCTGGAAGCAGCCTAAATGTCCAGCCATGGGAGAATGGTTCAATAAATTGTCATATATTAATGTAATGGAATACTATAATGCAATCAGGAATGAAAAGTATGAAGAATGCAAAAAAATCTGGAAAGGCTTTGGTGAAATAATATACAGTGGAAAAAAAAGCAGAGCCAGAAGAACAGAAGGAAAAAAACCTCACTAACAATGAATGAATAAAATAAAAGTGAATGAGAATGAATTGATGGGAAAAAATCCTGATAGAGACTTAGACAGAATAACTGAAAAAATATATTTTATGTATTAAAATTAGTTAAATAGCTGCAAATCAAGTTGAATTAGTTGATTAGTAAATGTTTAATATGAAGTTTACAATAAATCATTTTAAAGACTCCTGCCCTATATACAACCATGTGGCAATAAAAGCTAGCTATGATACAATGTGAGAAGCAGGTGTGGATGCCATCCCTTGACACAAGCATTATTAAAAAGCTTCACTGTATATTATGAGCCAAATGGAAAACAATTAAAACTCTTATTAGAAGATTATTTGCTTTCAAAGAGTGAGCTGATAATTTACCTCTGCTAAACTTTTCTAAATTCTTGTGGTCTGATGATATTTTACCAGATCTACTAAGGTCTACTAAGCAAAGGACTGTGGGAAGTAGTCAAAGGATCATAACAGCACCAAGAACAATATTGTGTCCCCATTCTCTGACCCTGCCCTGCTCATTCTGTGCCAGAGCACAGCTCTCAGCTTTTTTTTGTTTTTTTGTTTTTTTTGGTGAGGGGTAGGTTTTGTTTGTTTTGCCCCAGGAAACTCAGCTCCTGTCAAGACAAAAAACATGATCAGATTTTGGGTAAACTCTGAAGTTCTTTGGGAAGAAGTCTTTTCTTTACTTTCCATCCCGACACCCTCCACTAAGAAGAGATAGTATGACAATCAATAGAGTTTTGGTCATGGAACTAGGAAAATCTGAGTTCAAGTCCTGACTGGTTTATATTGGCTGTGTGTCAGGTATATGCTGGTAAATGTTTAACAGTTGGTTCTCTGGGGATGGGGGAAAGTCTGCACAACATACTTTTAAGTTTAATCTGCATTATTAATATTTTCTTTTTTTAATTAACTTTTGTTTATTTTTAGTTTACATCATTCATTTCCACAAGATTTTGAGTTACAAATTTTCTCCCTGTCTTTGTCCTATCCACCACCCCAAAACAGCGATCCTGCTGTATGTTCCTTCCCCCAATCTGCTCTATCCTATATCCTCCCCCATCATCTCTCTGACTTTCCAATAGGGCAAGATGGATCTCCCTACCCCAGTGCCTGTATATCTTATTTCCCAGTTGCATGTAAATATTAATAATTTATAATAATAATAATAATGATTTTTTTACATTACTTTGTTAAATCTAGATCCACAAAATAATAAATCGAGTCTTGATTTTTGTCAATTTCCTAGATATAAGTGCTAACCTTGACAGTTGCCTCTTGAGACCTGGTTTGAGCTGCCTCCACTGTATATGGCCATCTACAAGTCACCTAATCTTTCAGGACTGTAGACAACTGAATGCATGTAAAATTATAAATTGCAGAGAAGGTGCCAACCTACATTAGTAGAGTTAGTAGTTTCTCTGTCTAGAAGTTCCCTAGATCAATGAACTTCCTTGTCCCTATTTGTTTCTGCTTTTTTAAAAATTGTGAATAGGGCTAGGGATTTTAAGATTCAGAGATGAAGAAAGAGTATATTCTGGGTAGAAGTAACAGCAAAAGCACAGAGTTATGAGGTGGCAGGTCAAGTTTTGGAAACAGTTCATAGGAACATGGTCTACATGAAGGGAAATAATATGAAATGTGGTTGGAAATATAGGTGAAAATCATGTTGTGGAGGACCTAAAATGCCAGACAGAGAAATTTATATTTTTTTCCTAGTGGCAATAAGGCACTGAAGATTTTTGAGGAGGGCAATATATGGTCATACCTGTTTCTTAGAAAGGTTATTTTGACAGTTGGGTGGAAGATAAATTGGAGAAGGGAGAGGAGGCAAACTGATTCTCCATTTCTCATCATTTACTATGTTTGTTGGCCTATAGAGACAATGCTGTTAGAATGTAGTCTCTTTAAAAGGGGGGAAATGGAGGCATACTCTAAAAGTACGTGAAATTAAAATGCATTCACGTTGGGTATGAACCAGACCGCATGGCCAACAATACTGTCCTTCTTACTATTCTTCAAACATGACACTACATCTCCAGACCCTATTCCTTTTCATTCACTGTGCTGCTCATATCTGGAGTGCTCTCCCCCCTCCCCACTGCTTCCTCCCTTCCTTGGCTTCCTTCAAGACTTAGCTTAAATCCTACTTTTTGCAGGAGATCTTTTCCAGTCTCCCCCTGTTACACATACACATACTGCTAGTGCCTCTTCTCTGAGATCACCTTCTATTTACACTGTGTATATGGTAGATGTAGGTTTTTTTGCATATTGTCTCCCCCATTAGACTGTGAGCTCCCTGAGAGTAGGGACCATGTCGTTCCCTTTCTTTTATCTCTAGCACCTAGCACAGAGCCTGGAACCTAATAAAAAATTATTAAATGTGTGTTAAATAACTGTGTGGTTTATTTTCCGACCAAGAGAGCTGGTAACAGCTTGATTTGTGTGTGTGTGTTTTTTTTTTCTCCAAAGAGATAATGGCTTGCATGGTAAATTACTACAAACTCTGGCTCTTACCCTAGTTAGTTCACAAAGCAAATTGAGCTGTGCTAGGAATACTGTCTCCCCAAAGTGTGATAGCAGGAACACTGGGGACATGGCAGAAAAGTTCATGGCTCGGGATCATCCATCCCTATTATTAGAAAGGCAGCTCAAAGCACATGTTCCCTTTATATGAGAGGAGTATTTGACTCAGAGTTTTAATTAGATAGTTCCTTGGTTCAAGAGCTTTATATTTCTGAGAGGTAATGAAGTCAGGCCCAAGAGTGTTGAAGTAGTATATCATGATGGGAAATGGTTTCAGGAATCAAGGTTCAGGATTTGCTGGCCTATTCACTATTTGTTCATTCATTCAACACTATTCTATCTACTTCAGTTGTCTAAAATATTGATCATATGGACAATCCCTCCTTTTACCCCCACAGAAATTTAGCGAGTGGTGTTCAAGAAGTACTGAAAATTTCATACCATTGTGGCCAATGTGGTGATGAACCTCTCTGAAGTTAGCTGTGCTGTTGCTTAGAGAAGACATCTTGTCACCCTGTCTATCCTCAGAGACTCTTCAGGGCCTGTCTCCACTAAAGTCCTTCTTCAGTGCCCCATTGGGGTCTGAAAGTGGCCTTGGGCTTTTGATGGCTATGTCAACAGAGTGCCATTGATAGTGGAGAATGTAAGTTCTCAAAGGGCAGGGGCTGTTTCATTCTTATCTTTGTATATCCATAGCCCAGTGCTTGGCCTTAGAAAGTGACATCTTTAGCCATAAGAAATGCTTGATGATGGATTGGTTGATTGATGATAGCCAAATCAGTTCACAACACAGAAATTGTGACAGCTCAAGTTTCTAGGCTACGTGCATTTCACACATGAGCCTCTTATATGATATGTCTCTTGAGCTAGAAAGCCCTGTTCTTTGCATCTTCTCCACAAGTCTTTCCCCATCTTCTCTAGTCCATATAGATTTCTCCTTCTCTCAACTCCTATAACATGTATGGCAGCTCAAAACAGATTATTTTTTTTTTATGGTAGAGTTTTACTCTTTGCCATGAGCAATCTTGGCATACTACAACAAAGTCAACTCATGCATGGGGATACAATGGCAGATAAAAGTTCAGTGGAATTTCTGTACCCCCAGTGAGAATACCTAGGCACACTCCTTGAGAACCTGAGTTCTATGTACCAGAGATTGGCACTTGATGAGGCATGCCTTTTCCCTGGTTCTTTCCCATGTGTATAGTTTATTTCAGCAGCAAGGTTGCAAGCTTCTCAAAGGCAGTGTGGTAGAAGCAATAGAGCATTGACTTTGGAGTCAGGAATTGATTTGGTTTGAATCCTGCCTCTGATGTTCCAGGCAAATCAGTTAAGCTCTCTGAGCCTCAGTCTCCTCATCTCTGAATAATGTTCTTCTCTACCTTAAAGGATTGTGGTGAGGATCAAATGGGATAATGTGGGTCAAGTGTTTCGCAAACTTCCAAACAATATTTGTTGTTGATTTTTATTATTTTGTCTTTTGTTTCCCACAACAAATGGCATCTCATATATAGTAAGTCTTAAGTAAATTCTTATTGACTTCACATGGTTTGTATTAGCCAAATTGATGCCTACTTTCCTTCTCCTGCACTTTACTTACATCCATCCTTATACTTGGAATCTCCTCCCCATCACTGCATAGGAAAAGCCTGGGAAGTGCAAAACCCAGCACCCTGCCCCCCCCTATATATACATATATATGTCTATATATCTATATATAAGTATATGGATGGATGTATATGTATCTCTGTGTGTTTATGTGTATGTATATTCACACCTATACCTTTGCACAGACAGTAGAAGTTAGCTCATTGGACTTCTCCTCCCCTTCTGGGGACTGGACATGGGGGTTCATTGATCTAGGAAACTTCTTGATGAAGAAGCTACCTCTCCTAATGTAGGTTAGAACCTTCTCTGCAATTTGTAATTTTACAAGCATTGGGTTGCCTACAGTACTGAAAGGTTAAGTGACTTGTAGATGGCCATATACAGTAGCGTGCTGGAGACAGTTCAAACCGGGTCTCAACAGGCAACTGTCAACACGAGCACTTATATCTAGGAAACTGGCAAAAATGAAGACTTGATTTATTATTTTGTTGGTTGTCTAGATTTAATAAAGTAATGGAGAAAATGTTAATAATGCAGCTTAGATTTAAAAGTATGCCATGCACACATTCTACTTCCCCCACCCCTTCCCACAAAGAGCCAACTGTTAAACATTTACCAACACATTCCTGGCTTCTCTTCTTTCTAGTGTCCATTGAATAAAGCTTCTGGGTCTTTCTTCTTCTAGCACTTTGGTTTTCCATCTTCATCAGTCTACATTTACAGTTCCCCTGACCCCTCTCATTAAATTACATATTAGAAATATCCATCACTGTGTATCATTCAGCTGAACAATTTTCTTTTCCTCCACATGAACTGTGTGTGCTGAAGCTTTGATGGGACTGAATTCAGCTGTAAAATCACTGGAAAGCACTTTGCTCTGTGCGTGTTTGTATTTTTCCATTGCATAATAAATTCCAAAATTTCCCCACCAGAGGCAAAGCAAATGAACTGCTTTAGAATCATATAGCATTCTTTTCCTTTTGGGTGACAGCATATCCCAGTTATTTTTATTAGACATTCTTTACCAGATTTGTTTTATTAAAGTCACAAATATAGGCTTTAAAAATTCCAGAAGTGTTATTATTAACTATTTGGTATTCCATTTTTTTCATTGTGTAATGGTTGTTAATAACTTTTGTTCAATCTGACGACTTTTGCTCTTTACTAATAGCTAGGTGATGCAAGAATTAGACTGCCAGACCTAGAATCAGGAAGATCTGAATTCATTTTTTAAAATTTTATTTATTTTAGTTTACATCATTCATTTCCACGAGATTTTTGAGTTACAAATTTTCTCCCCATCTTTCCCCTACCCCACCTCAAAACAGCCATCCCCTTGTATAACCCCTCCCCAAATCTAATGTCTCCTATGTCCTCCCCCATCACTCCTCTAACTTTCCGATAGGGCAGGATGGATCTCCCTTCCACAGTGCCTGTGAATCTTAAGTTCCAGTTGGATGTAGTTAATAATAACAGTAATAATAATTGTATACATATGTATATATATATATATACATATATATTTTTAACATTTGATTATGGAGCTTTAAATTCTAGAAGATCTGAATTCATATCCAGCCTTATATATTTACTAGTGGTGTGACCCTGGGCAAGTCACTTAACTTTTGCTTATTTCAGTTTCTTCATTTGTAGAATGGGGATAATGGTAGTATCTACTACCCAAGGTTGTGAGGCTAAAATAAGATATTTGAAAAGCACTTTGCAAACCTTAAAGTACTGTATAGATGCTAGCTAATTTTACTAATGATAATCATTGAAATTGGGATTTTGAACTAACTACTGCATTTTATCATCTGTTGCTTAAATCAGTGACTCTACTGTAGCCATGAGTACATAGGCAATAGCTAGTTATGTGGGTTCTGGAGGTCAAAACAACTAATGCCACTGCTAAGATGTATCAATAGAATTAGAGTGTCCAGAATGAGGGAGATTATGGTCTGAGTGTCTTTAATCCTCATCCAAAGTTTTGTGTTCCATCCTGGGTGAGCCTGAGCCCGTCCAGAGGACATTGGCTAGAATAATGCACGGACACCAAATCATTCCTGTTAAGAGGATCGGTTGGAAGGGCCATGTAAAGTTAGAAGGCACAATGAAGATTTAGGGGAGAGATGCTATCTGTCTCAATGTTTGAAAGGTAACCATACCAAAGCAGAATTAGACGTGTGTGCTCCACCATGGGGGAAAGAGGGAAGACTGACTTGGCCTGATAGATCAGGCAGTTACGGATGTTTCTTAAGTATTTGCTATATGATGGAAGCTCTTTTAAGTGCTAGGAATAAAAAGAAAGGCAGGTTGGCGCTGGAGTTTGGGTTGCTTTTAACTTGGAGACCCGGGTATTCTATGATTTGTTACCATAGGGATTATTACATTCTTTGTGACTGTATCTCCAGCACTTAGCATAGGGCCAAGCACATAGCAAAGGCTTCTTGATTGATTGATGAAGTGCCCATAGAAGAATATTGGTGTTACAGAGCTTCATTTTTCTTTGTCTTGAACCATTTGAGATCATTGCAAGATATGTATATTGTGTCTTTATGTGAATATTTATATATGTTTATATATCTGTCTATCTAAATACATGTGTGTGTGAGAGAGAAATTTGGCAGAGAGCCAGCCTTGAAGCCAAGAAGAACCAAGAAGTCTTGTCTCTCTAACATATACTAGCTGTATAATGAAATCATAGTTCTAGCCTTTTTCCTTATTTATTCTTCTCTCTCCCTCCCCCTCTCTTCTGCTCTCTCCTTTTTCTCCCACTCCCTTCCTGTCTCCCTCTTCTCTCTCCTCCTCTTTTCCTCTTTTTTCTCTCTTCTCTCTTCTTCTTCTTCTTCTTCTTTTCCTCCTCCTCCTTCTCTTTTTCCTCCTCCTCTTCTTCCTCCTCCTCTTCCTCTTCCTTCTCCTTTTCCTTCTCCCTCTCCTCCTTTACCTTCTCTCTCTCTTCTTCCCTCTCTCTTCTCTCCCCTCTATCTTTCCCTCCACTATCTTTCTCCTTCCTTTCTCCTCCAACTCTCCCTCTGTCCTCCCATCATTTATTTCATATGCATGTGTGTAAACACACATACCCTGCCAGAGCACACTTTTGTGGCTTTTATTGCCAAATGCTTTTCTGATACATTTGAGTAGGAGAGTGTTTTTGTAACTCTGGGCATAATAACATCTAAAAATTGTGAATGCTAATTCCTAAGATTTGTGGTGCCTTCTAATCAGATATGGTCTGGTTTCTGAGGTCTTTCCAATCTTTGGAGAGAATGCATCTATATGTTCTGGGCTAAGAGGAGTCCATAGATCCTGAGCAGCACAAAGACAGAGCAGAAGCACGGTTTCAGGAACTGTGGTGATTGCTTATGATCCGTGTGAGCTTGGCTTGGGCGCGTTATTTCCTGTTTTTCAGCCTCAGTTTACTCATTAGCAAGATAAATTATTTAGATGATTTGAGTTCCTTCTAGTACTCAATTTATGATGTTCTGATGGAATAGAAACAGTCAGATTTCAGCTGAATATGAGGAAGAACTTCCTGGTAATTAGCACTGCTCCAAGTGAAAGGGAGTATCTTTGGAGATAGTGCATTCACTGTCATTGGAAGTCACCAAGTAGACCCTGGGTGGCCATTCATCATGAGCATTGTAGAGGAGGTTTACGCTTTGGGAAGTGGTTGCACTATATATTTGAGAGCTTTCCAGTTCTCCCATCCTGTGACTTGAAAGGTTTGTGTTCAATGATCACTGTGGTCCGAGCAGTAAGTGTTGGCTGCCTAGTGAGTAGAGAGGCTGGAGAAATCAATAGAAGATGAATATGAGACCTTCTCCATTGGACAACAAAGGCAGTCATAAAACTGCTGGTAGCATTCCGAGGAGAGGAGTGTGTGGAAGGTGTGTGCTGAGAGCTGATTCTGGCAGCATCGTTTTGAATAGATTAAAGAGATAAGGATGGGGGAAATGCCATGGCAGGTGGAAGAGCAGGAGAGAGAGGTAACATCAGACAAGGCAGAGATGGCTGGTGCCTGAACAAACAGTTTCTCTCCAGAGAGAAAGAAGAAAGGTTTCTTATGTGCTTCTGTCTGAGACAAGCTCCCTGTGCAGTGAAGTGATACATATGGCAAATGTGTTTATGGGTGAGGGGCGGGGAGAAGGGAAGGAAGGTGCACACTGCTCTGCCCTTTCCTCATGTCACACCCAGAGCTGTTCTTATTTTCCTCAGTTATTTCTTAGTCTCTGATGCACAAAGTTTACACTTGTGGTTTCTGGCAGTGTTTTCTTATAGCCTGTTTCCTAATCCATGACCCATCTTTTTCTTTAAGATCTTATTGGTATTAAGATGTTTCTACCTTCTGATCTCCCCCAGCCCACACCCCAGGCTTCTCCCTCTGCCCCCTGCCTTTGTTTATTTCCCTGGCAATATGCTTCTCTTTGCAGCAGAGGACATGTTCTCCCTGGCAGCTGCCTGTCAGAATCTGGCTGGAGATACCTTATCAGCTCAATAGCAGACATGTGGTGACAACAAGGTGGGAAGGCTATGAATCTTTGATACATACTGCTAGCAAGACAGGAGCATGCATTTCATGGAAATTTTGCTCACTATGATACCAATTGTAGCAAGAAAAGCTTCTCATTCAGACTGGCTTTTAAAAATTAGAAGTGTTACAAACTCAAACCCTGAGCCTGATCAGAGAGGCATCACATAGCATAACCATCCACTTCCCAATCTAGCCTCTAAAGCTAACCACCACCCCTTCTAGTCTGGAGGTCATAGACCTCAGAGCTGCCCTTGGCTGCCCTTGGATCCACAGCTTCCCCCTAGGACACTTGAGACAAACTGGCTTCTTAGACCATAGCTGCACTTGAACAGAGATGATGAATATTTATCTTTGGACTTCAGTGCATATATGATCTCATGGATGGGGGTACTCCTTCCAGCAATGCAGATTAAAGTCCATTTATACCCTTTGTGACTCTTGTTTCTCTCTCCTCCCCAATCCTCTTGGGGGGAATCCACCCCGTGTTTTCGAGGCCTTCGGTTGACGTTGTACTATGCCAATTTTAATGCATACAAAAGCCATCCAAAAGTAGAATGTGTGGCCTCAGATGTAATTGGGTCCCCATTGCTGTAAATCTCCAAGTGAAAACTGGAGGATGACTTGGCTTTCAAGGCCATGTTGAACTAGCTGACCTCTGAGGTTCTCTCATACTCTGAGTTTCTGAAATCCTGCCACTTGTACTTCTAGAGACTTTCAAACATATTGTGAAATAGCCATCATCAGAACTCTATGGCACTACTAATCGGTAGACTAGAATAGAGTTCCTGGACACTGAGTAGAGCATAAGAAAGATTAGCACTGGATAAATCTAGTGAAAATAAAACCTGGGGAAAGGATATGTGATATAATGAATGTCTTTTGGGAAAACCAGCAATATAGCAGAAAATTAGCTTATCTCATACCATATATAGCACAATGAAAGCACTGATGAAAAATAATAGATGGATGGCTTATGTTTATTGATATCCACAAAGAATTAAAAATGCCAAGAGATTTATACTATATTGGGTAGATTTTCTATGAACACTGACAAAAAAAAGACAGGAAGAGTACCTATGCCAGTGGAGTAACTATTGAATCATCAAAGGAAATGAAGGGGGGACTTTTTTTTTTAATCTCTAAAACAAATGGAAGTATTGTTAGAATGAAGATAGATATGCTACATTATATGAAAATAAATTTTGCATTACAAAAGCAATATCAGAATCCTATTTAGGCATTCTAGCACTCCGAGGTTATATTTATATAATATAAATATAATGTGTGTGTGTGTATATATATATATATATACATATATATATATATAAAACATTGACATAACAAAAGAATATAATAAAGATAAAAAGGAAAAGGAAATTGGGAAAAATATTTATGGCAAACATAACAGATGAAAATTTAACATCCACAATGTATAGGAAACATTTTTTAAAAATCAAGGATTTTCTCTATCTCCAATTGAGGTATGAACAATAAGACGCAAATCTCAAATATTATTTTAAAAAATATTCAACCACATTGACAAATCAAAGAAGGTAAAAAAAGATTTTGAGGTACTATCCTTAGATGCACCAAATTGGTAAAAAGTGATTAATGATAAAACCTGAGGGTAGAAGTGTTCTGGAGAAACTTGTCTGCTCATAACATTGTTGGTGAAATTGTAAGTATATGGAATCCATTTGGAGAGCAATCTGGCAGCAAGCTGCAGAAGTTACCAAAATAATTAGACCCTTTTGACCTAATAAAGCCATTATTAAGACTATTCCCTGAGAACTTTACCAAAAACAAATAGAAAAGGAACTTTCTGTTCGAAGATGCTTAGTGGAACTGTTAGAAAAAACACGCAAACCTTGGAAGCAATCTAAATAAATGTACAACATTTGAAGAGCTAAATAAATTTGTGATGACATATAATGTATTAAAATCCTGTAATTGGATGAGGATGGTGACTGGACTTATGGTTTTAGTAGTATAGAGAGCTCCTAATTAGAAAACCTTCCAGAGAAGGACTAGCTTATGTTCTGCTGAGTATGACTTAGAGAATGTCCTGAGAGCTGGTTGTTGTTAAGTCACATCTGACTTTTTGTAACCCCATTTGGAGCTTTCTTGTCAGAGATACTAGAGTGATTTGCCATTTCCTTCTCCAGCTCATTTTACAGATGAGGAAAGTGAGGCAAGCAGGGTAAGGTGACTTGCCTAGGGTCACACAGCTAGTAAGTGTCTGAGGCTGGATTTGAACTCAAGAAGATGAGTCTTTCTGACTCCAGGCTTGGCATTCTATCCACTGAAATACCTAGCTGCCTGCCCTGGGAATGTTGAGAGGTCATACACAGAGAATACGTGTCAAAGGCAGAGTCTGAACCTAAGTCTTCCAAATACTGAAGGCTGAACCCTGTCTGTTATCCCATGCTTCCTCTTTGTTACACTGGTGCACTGTTAGGAGGAACAGGAATCTGGGAGGACCTTTAATGAGCTTCTTGGTCCTCAGTTTCCTCATCTATAAAATAGGGGTATTGTACTAGAAGAATTAGAGGCAGCTTGCAGTGGTGGATAGGATGTTGGAACTGGAATCAGAAAGACCTGGATTCAGATTTCATCTTGGATAGTTACTAGCTGTGTGACCCTGGGCAAGTCACTTAGACTCTCCGAGTCTCAGTTTTCTTATCTGTGAAAGGAGGGGGATGGATTCTAAAGTGTCTTTCATTGTAATGAATCAATGCACAACCCTAATGCAGAGTGACTAAGGCAGATCCAGAAGCAAGGAGAACTGAAAATGACTCATAAAATAATAAATTAATAAGGATAAATAAACAAAGCCAGATAGCCAAAAGGGACTTGGAATGTTTCACAACTTGATATGGACATTTATTTGTTAAAAATCTATTCATGCGTAAATAATTATAAGGTAAATTTAATTGATTTTTATTGATCTTTAAAGCTAAGCTTAAAAAAACAAGACCAAAGAGACAGACAGATTGTTATTCTGTGATGGAGAAGAAACATTCTTTAATGCTTTTTCAATGGCTGTATAAAAGCTCATTAAAACAGAATCCATTGCATAAATAAATGGGAATTATCTGAAGTTGTGGTATTCTTCCTTCCGTTCAAGTCACTTACATGGAGCCATTGCCTTAAAAATAACACACACACACACACACACACACACACACAACTTTGTCTATCTGAAAGCATATTTTTAGCCATTAATTTGTTATAAGGGGAAGTAAATTTCCTACCCCCCCACAGTCCTTTGATAAATACAGCCATTCTTGATGTCTTTGGTAGTTCTACTAACATTTCTGAATTGTTTGAAGGTTCACAAAGCACTCTATCTCCAACAGCTGTTTGAGGGAGACGGGTCAAGTATTATTTTTCCATTTTACAAAAGAGGAAACTGAGGTTTTATGGCTTGTCCGTTATCCAGTAGTGATACCCCTCTGAGACTCTGTTATTATATCCCAAGTTGCACTGGGGTCTTGTCGTAGAATTCCATTTCAGTAAGAAGGCAGTCCTCATGCCAACTTTGAGTTCCTACTTCCCCCCTTCCCACAACAAAGGAGAGAGAATTAAGCAAGCCCTTCCAAATAATGAGAACAACATCTTGAAAAGCAGATTTAATTAATATCTTACCTTACATTTGAGTGCGTTTAGAGCATCATGGATAAATACAGGCTGAGCAGTTTTCATTCCTCCAGAACTTGTCACTCTGGAGCCAACTAAACCTTTTGTCTTTTGCATGGTTCTTTCTCCCATATTTGTTATTTTTCAATTACTTGCAATACAATAAACATGAATCAACCATATTTTATTTAAACAAATAAAAGCAATAAATCATACAGTGTGTCGTTTCTCGGTTCTAGTAAGAGGCTCACATTTCCCTGAGTTTTGAGAACCACACATCAATTTCAGTGGCCTTCAGTGTTGTTAAAATAAGCCTCTGTTGGTAGCTATTAAGCTACTGATACTCATTGGTATCACATGCATCATTTGTAACCTTTTGAAAGTCTAATACAGCTGGTTGGATATTGCGCCACATTAGAAGAATTATGAAAGACTTCTGAAATTCCGAAGCACTGTCGTTAAAGTAGCTACTGGGGTAGCTGAATATTTCTATGTAATTTTCTGTGAAGTGTACATTTGAGTGTGGAGGTGTACTGTAGCTAAATTCCTCCAGAAATCTCTGAAGTGGATGATTCTTCATTCTGGCTAACGAGATGCAGCCATGCTTTCAAATTCCTGGCAAAGGCACCAAAACCAACGTATTTGAATTTTAACCTATTGATGATTATTTAGGAAATCATAAACCCGAGGGGTTGTGAATCCAGTAATGTGATATAACAGAAAATTTTCATAAATAGAACTTGGGGATACTAAACAAATGTGTGAGTAAGAAGATGCAATTGGATAAATTATAGTGTGCCCACTGAGGCCTGCAAGCTTCTTTTTTTCTCTTTTAAAATTCTAATTACTTAGTTTATATATTATATTCTTTTCTGAATGTATTCCTCTCTCTTCCCCTACCCAGGAATCTATCCTTTGTGACAACACTTATAAAAGAAAGGACAAAAGCAGTTCAGCAAAACCAATAAACACATAGATTGTGTCTGACCGTATATTCAATAGTCCACATCCACAGTCCTCCATCTTTTCAATAAAGACAGGGAGGTACAATTTTTCTGTTCTTTTCTGGAGCCAGACTTGGCCATTATAATTATACAACATTCATTTTTGTCTTATTATTTTCATTTACCTGGTTCTAGTTGTGTATATATTTTCCAGGGTTCGGCTTACTTTACTCTGTATCAATTCAAATGAATCTTCCCATGTTTTTTTTCACATTCATTGTATCTTACATAGTCATCGTCCATTAAGTTTGTTTACTATTCTCCATTTGATGGACATCTATTTTGTTTTTTATCTTTTTTTCTTTACCACAAAATAAGAAGCTGTGAATATTTCACTATACGTGAGACCTTTCATTGTGTCTCTGACTTACCTGGGAATTTGTCTGTTAGTGGAATTAGCAAACTTGCTAATGTTGTGTGGATGTTCTTCTGACATATCAAGCATAGGAAGTGGGAGAACAATTGCGAAGAAGAGAATGAAATGGTCCAGGAGAAAGGGGTGGATACTCATTCTCAGAAGGGCAGATTTCCACTTGACTTCAGAGGATGGGACAACCCACAAACTTTGGGGGACTGGATTTTATGTGTGTGTTTTCATGCTAGCACTCATGTAGAGTATAGGAGAAGTGGTCTGTCTGGTCAAGGGAAGTTCTCCCCAGTGGCACTTTGTGAAATCATACCATAGGCCTGAAGCACCTGATCAGGTTTTTGCCTGATTCACATTGTACAGAAAATAGGTTGACAGGGTTTCTTGTCATTTTCAATTTGTATATCATAAGTTGCCAGTCCTTGCTATAGGCATGTGAGTGTCTACGTGTGTGTGTGTGTGTGTGTTGTTTTAAAATGTGGAAATCAACCATATAAGTGGAAAAGTTATATTTTGGGATAACTTATTTTGAGCTCTTGTCATGAATCCTAAAAATGCTTCAGAGGGGCAGTCTGGGAAACGACACTACTTTATACACAAGGAGAATTTAGCATCACGGCAAGGAGAAGGATGGAGCTGGCTGGGACCATGTTTCTCCTTTAAAGTACTGGTAGAGGTGGAGGGTAGTTGTTTTGAGGTGATTATAAGCCTTTGAAATGATCATTACTTTTCTTTCTGTCATGGAATCACAAGGAAAAAAGTCACGGCAGACAACATAACTTGCTTTTTTGATCTCAGTCTGATAGATCAGATAATACAATATATGTAATATTCCTGAATGTCAGCAAATCTCCTGTAATATTGTTATAGATAGAGTGGAAACAGATGATTGAATAATAAATCCCCTCATTTGTGTATTCATTATTCTGGTTCGCACCTGTTTGTGGGGGTTTTATTTTATTTAGTTCAGACTTATCATATTATTGGTACGTAGAATTCCTGCTGAGGAAACTCTAACGCAAAGCAGCTACCATTCTGCAACTTATGTTCTTATAAAGTTGCCCATGACCCTAAACATTGAATGACTGGCAATGGCACACAAAGCTGTGGCAGAGAAAGAAGTTGAGCCCAGGTCTTTCTGACTCCAAGCTTGACTCTACACAACACACCATGTTGCTACTGTATGAGGTTGCATATCTAAGTTGTCATAACGCAAAAATATTCACTACTATACTGACCACATGTAATATTAATTCCTACCCAGCAGCTACCCTGTATTAACACTAGCATCTATTCCTATCCATCTCCACTTGTCTCAACAGTCTTTGTCGATTTCTCCATGGTTGTTTTGGCAAGTGCTTCAGGAGAAAATGATATGAATCTCAAAGGATTTAAAGAGGTCCTTGGAAATTCAATAAAGTCCTCAAATTTTTTTGCAATAATTTTTTAATATTTTTCAACAGTGACCTCTATGATCATGGTACATAAGTCAACCATGATGTCAAGAATGTTTTATTGTGCTAATAGAGTTTTATTGTAGTAATTATGACTGCTTATGATTTGTCTTTATTGTGATAGCTGGCACACAGTGGTATATATGACCAACATTCTATTAAATGTAAACTGAAAGAAATTTCTTTTCATGTATTTTTATTTTTCATGATAAAGTCACAGCAAATATAATTTTTTCTCCCACTATTTACTATGAAATTTTGGTTCTCATTTAAAGTGCATTAACTTGAAGTTGTCTTTTTTGTTATCAGTTATCCTTGGATAAGGAGGATCTCCTGTATTTAGGTGGGTTAAGAACTGATTGAAAGGCTGGGTCTGCAGGGTGCTGTTTAATAGATTGCAGTTGTGCAGAAGGGTCCCATCTAGTGGAGTGCTATGCCCTGAATCTTGTTCCATTTAACATTTTTATTAATGAATTGGATGAAAGCACAGATACCATGGCTATAAAATTTGCAAATGACATAAAACTGCATAGGATAGCTCTTATGCTAAGTGCTAGAAGTGAGACCTGAAAAGATCCTGAGAGAGACTAAAAATATGGGCCAAATCTAAAAGGGAATTTAAATGGGTTAAAATTTAGATGGTGTGAAAATTAGTGAGATAAATATGAAGGCCTGTAACTGAGTTCAAGAAATCATCCATATGGGTATAGAAGATAGGGGGAATGTGAGGCTAAATTGAAGTTTACCTAAAAAAGAACTGGGAATTTTGGTGGACCAGAGAGTCAGTAAGAGGCAACAGTGTAACACAGTAACCAAAAAGCCAGTATGATGTTAGACTGTATTAACTGAGACCTGGTATCCTGAACACAGGAGGTTACAGTTTCACTGCTTTCATTGGCCCACCTGGAATTCAGATCTAGGTCCATTTTAGGAAAGATGTTGGCCAGGTAGGATGCATTCAGAGAAGGACAGCCAGGATGGTGAGAGCACTCAACATCATGTCATATAGTGATCAGTTGAAAAATTGGTTACTATTTAGCAGGAAGAAGCAAAGACTCAAGGGACTAACAGTAGAAATTTTCAAATATATACCAATATTGTCACATGGACACTTGTTTTATTTAGCTCCAGAAGACAGAACTAGAACCAAATAGATTGGAAGGAATAGAGAAAAAAGTGGTAATTTGATTTGAAGAAAAACTTCCTAAAGATTTCAAGATGTTTGTTTGGTGGTGGGCTCTAAATGGGCAGCTCTCAGTGGAAGTAAAAGTCTTCAGGTCAATGTGGGATGTTGCAGAGGAGATATATGTGCTAAGTATAGGTTAGACCTCATAACCTCTGACTGTCTTTCTTTCTCAAATATTCTATGAGTTTGCATCTATTTGTTTTAGAATTTTTTCCAGTTTAAAACTATGAAAAGCATGATAATAACTGCTTCCAGCAATGAGACTCTGGTGATCACACACACAATAGTCACACCCACTTGGGAAGCATTTATTAAACACCTACCACGTGCCAGACAACAATGCTAGGTGTTGGGTTACAAAGATAAATGGAATGGTTCCTTCTTTCAAGGAGCTCATAGTCAATGAAGGGGAGAAAATGAATGTACATGCAGAATATAAATGAGATAGCCAGGCAGCAAAGTAGGTGCAGTGATGGATTTGGAGTCAGGAAGACCAGAGTTCAAATCCAGACTTGGACATTTACTAGCTATGTGAGTCACTTTAATCTCTGTCAGACTCAGTTTCCTCATCTGTAAGGTGGAGATAATAATGGCACCTGCCTCCGAGGGTTGTTGTGAGGATCAGATGAGATGTCTGTGAGATGTTTTACAAATGGTAAAACATTGTATAAACACCTGCTATTATTAGTTATTCCAGCATATACAGAATACATACATTCACGTGTACACATACACACAGGGTTGCAAAAGTCTAGGAGACTTTTGGAACCCACACATATGTGCATGTATCCATATATACACATCTACATACAATATGTGTATATGTATGAAAATATATGAATATATGTTTATATAGGAATACTATGAAAAGTATGACAACAACTTCCAGTAGCGACAGAGACTCTAGTAATTATACACACAACAGACAAACATTTATTAAGCACCTACTGTGTGTTGGGCACTACACTGGATGTGGGGATACACAGACACACACATATATATATGTGTACATGTGTGTATGTGTGTGCATATGCATGTGTATATGCATGTATATGTGTATATATCTGGATACAATCTATATCTATATCTATCTATTTATCTTTCTATCTGTCTATCTTTCTTTCTACCTTTCTTTCTTTCTTTCTCTCTTTCTCTCTATCTGTCTATCTTTGGATATAAAGGAGTTTGGAGGGGAGAGAGCATGTATTTTGGGAGGAAAGGAAAGAATACCTAGGAGAATCAGAAAAAGGGAATACTTCATTCACAGAGGAAACCTCAACCATCTGGGAGGTTCAGGAAACATGAGGAATTTGGGTCAATTTATTTTTCCTGATTCACTAAGGATTTTGGTCCTGAGTTCTCCAGTCTGAGGTAGCAGCATAATTCAAACTGTGGAAGACCCAGAGGACTTAGCCCATTAGCCCCAGATGGGCTGCAGGCTTGTTGCCTTGTAATACCTGGACAGCCTTATCGCCAACATGGTTAGGAGGTGGTATGTGTCTTTGGGTCACAGCAAAGCCCAAAGGCCATTTAATGCTTGTAGGAGTCCTGAATGAGACCACAGATCCTACTGAGGAAGAGTTAGAAAACAGTTCACTCTTCACTCTTCTTACTGATAGTCTTTCTATGTTTGCATCCTCAGTAAATAGAACTTGGCAAACATTTCATTTTTGTTCATGGTTCAGTAACATGTCATGCCTTAGAGTATCCATTATCACTATCACCATATTGTCTTTTTTTTTTTTTTGGAGGGCGATTGGAGTTAAGTGACTTGCCTAAGGTGACACAGCTAGTGTGTTAAGTGTCTGAGGTTGGATTTGAACTCAGGTCCTCCTGACTCCAGGGCTGGTGCTCTATTCACTGCACCACCTAGCCGCCCCAACCATATTGTCTTTTAAGTGGAGAGTTAGTGGGTACAGTATAAAGGGGTGAAAGTAAATTGGTCTCAGGATGTCCCAATGATTTATTTTTTTCCTTTTACTAAATCTCTGGTATAAGGTCTACTCTATGCTCCCTTCCCTTAAAAGATGACTCTGTGGGGAAAGAATTAATTAGATATTCTTGTTATAGTTCCACTTATGTGTATGTATATATATATTATTTTCCAAGATTTAATATGATATATATATATATAGATATATTGATATATATGTATATATGTGTGTACATATGTACATATATATGCCTATATATAGATATACATTGATAATATCATATATATATGATATAGGAAAAGGAACATTTATTAGATGCCTGCTGTGTGGCAGGCACGGTGCTAAGGGCTTTACAGATAAAATCCCATTTGATCTCACAACCCCCCCGGGAGGTAGATACTATTATATCCACATTTACGGTAAAGGAAGCTAAGGCAGAGAGGGGTTAAGTGACTTGCCCAGGGTTACACAGCTAAGAAGTGTATGACGAGTTTTCGCCACTTATAGGGTCAAGTGTGACACAGTAACCATAAAGCTAATGTGATATTAGACTGCACTACTTGAGACATAGTATCCAGAGGAGGGGAGGTTATCGCCCCACTGCCCCAGAAGACCATACTTGGAGTGGATTTGAACTCAGGTCTTCCTGCCTTCAGGCCCAGCACTCTATCCACTGTGCCACCTGGTGTCTTCTCTGATATTCAGATAGATCTGTGTTTGCAGGCGTTTAGAAGTTCCCTCAGACAATGCAGATGGTCTGCCCGTATTGTGTGACTTGTCCCACATTCTCCTGTAATTTCATCACAAGGCATCTATTCAACATGCCGGCTACCTTTCTCCTGACATTTTCAGGCCATTAGTGAAGCACATGTATTATCCAAAAGCATGTCCCTCACAATCATTGCATGACCAGACCAACTCATTTTTTGACAACTGAAAAAAATATAACCCACACATATATTCATATTTTAATATCCCTTCAGGATATGTGTATGCATGTGAATGAGCATATATCCACACACTTTCTTTTAGTGTGATTTCCATTCAAATAGGAATCTTATTCTTTGCAGACCATGAGGCCAACTGGCCAACTTTCTCTGGATGTGTAAAGTATCACAAGATAAAGGACATAAATTTCTAACATGAAGATAGCTGTGATGTTCTGGAATATAGAAGCCATGAAGGAATTTGCATATTCCATGTTGTTACATTTTCTGGAGGTACTAGCTTATGTGATGACATTTGTTCTCTGTCTTCTCAGCCATCTTAATTGTGTGAATTTCTGTTGGATGTATTTAGACTTCCGTGCTTGGTGAAAATGGGCTCCTGTGCTATATAAGAGTGAATTGGATTTCCTTTCCCCGATTGTTTTCAAGCCAGACCCAGTTTTCTCGAAACTTAATTTTCAAATATTAACCTTGGCATTAGTCAACCTTTAAGCAATTTTTCTAAGTTATGAAGTACAATAAGAATGCCAAGTAGTACTGTTAACAAACGTATAGTTCTTCTACTCATTCAAAAATGTTCTCAACCTTTCCTTTTTCAACATTGCTTCTTTTAACTCCTTAGTAATAATTATCATACAGCCGTACTGTCTTTACTAACATTTGCATTGCAAAGCTTCTTTCTTTTCACAGTGCTTAATTGGTTGTGCAATGTTTCAATTAATTTCAAAAGTATGCATGAAGTGCCCGGCACTGTGGGAGGTGCTGTGGGAGCTATTCAAGGAGTAAGGACATGGGGATATCTTTCCTGTCCAAAAGTACTTATAATCTAATTGGAAACACAGCACTACTCAAGAGCACAGAGGGAAAAAATCAGATACACATACATATAGTATATATAACACATGCATATATAAAATATGTACACATGCAAAATCTATATGTTACCAAATATATTCTATATGTGTATATAACTATATTGAGATGTATATATCTACATACATGTAATTAAGAATAGGTTGTGTGCCAGCAACTGATAGCAATTAGTTGTGTCCCCTTTGTCATCTTTTAACCTCCATGGGTCAGAATTTTGCTCTCTTAGACATAGGAAATCAATTAATTTCTCCCTGGCAGAATAAGAAAGCCTGTAACAATTAAAATATTCAAAAGAATCTTGCTTGGACAGAATTCTAGTAGACAAAAGTCACAAGGGAATGAAAACTCTGCAAACAGAGAGGGTTATTCTCAGTAGAGGAGTAAAGGTTCAGTCTTAAAAATGCCAAGGAAAAGAGGGGAAAGATTATGGTTGTGTTAAAGAGGTTGAGGTAGAAGACTAATTTGAAATGTAACTTATTGCAACTCAATGAATCTTGCTCTAAGTTGTATGTTATATTGAAAAATAGAACTCAGTAGTCAGGGAGAAGTTTAGAGCCATTAGAGGAGTTCTATCATTTCTCATAAGCCATGCAGCCTTCTCTCCTATTTATTTCTGGATCCAATTCATTGTTTATTCACAGTGTCTAAGATATACACACACAGACACACTCACACGCACTGAGTAAACACTAAATGTTTTCAGTCTAACTCTATATTATAATCTGGACCAATGGTTCTCAAGCTTTTTGGTCTTGGAACCAAAGCCTTAAACATTATTGAAGATCCCAATGAGCTTTTTTTTTTTCATGTGGGTTATATCTGCTGACATTTACCATATTAGAAATGGAAGCAATAATATTTTTACAAAAATAGTTTTGACCCACAGAACCCTTGAAAGGGCCTCAGAGATCCTCAGGGATCCCTGAACCACACTTTGAGAATCATTCATCTGGACAATAGATACTTTTCATCCACTTTTTTCCCCCACTATGTGGAAGGTTAGGCCAAACTCATTTGAGTGGTTAAGGATCTTGTCCAGGAGTTTGCATGATGTTTTCTGGCTTAATGCATCAGTATAATTTCATTTAAAAACAGGAACATATGGAGGACTTTATCATTTATTGGGTTCCCCTCCTCAACTTGTACTTTCTTCTGGAAAAAAGGCTCATCTTTTCAATAGCAATATTTTTCTGTTGTCATATAATCATGAGTTAGGGAGAAAACTTCATAATCTCTGAATATAATTTTGAATACTTAAATTCAGTGTTCATGGCTATTTAATAAAGATAATATTTTTTAAAAGTGTGATTATGGGAAACTATAATAGCTCTCAGTTACCTATGTCTATTAAGACGCCTAGTTTTTCATATCATGGGTTGTTGAATGAGGGAAGGTATGAACTGCACACCAAATACTTAAGAACTCCAACATATAAGGGGTGGGAAACTTTACATCATTTAAAACATCCTACTAGTAGAAGACTGGGGTTAAGTAAGGTTAGCTGGGCATGGTGGCACATTCCTGTAATCCTTGCTTCTGGGGAGGCTAATAGATTGCTTGATTTTAGGAATTCTGAGCTGTCCACACTAATTCTGGCATGAATATAATTAGCCCCTGGGAATGGAAGCCTGCTAGACTACCAAAGGAAGGACAAAGTAGCCCAAGTCAGAAAAAATCAAGTAGATTAAAGTTTCTGTGCTAGCTAGTATTGGGATTCGGCTCATGAGTAATGAATGGTTTCGTTTCTGGGGAAGAAATGAGACCCAGGAGAGAGAGACAGAGACAGAGACAGAGAGAGAGACACAGAGAGAGAGAGAGAGACAGAGAGAGAGAGACAGAGAGAGAGAGAGAGAGAGACAGAGACAGAGAGACAGAGACAGAGAGAGACAGAGAGAGAGACAGAGACAGAGACACAGAGACAGAGAGACAGAGACAGAGAGGGGGAGGGAGAGAGGGAGAGGGGAGAAAGAGAGAGACAGAGAGACAGAGAGACAGAGAGAGAGACAGAGACACAGAGACAGAGAGACAGAAACAGAGAGGGGGAGGGAGAGAGGGAGAGGGGAGAAAGAGAGAGAGAGAGAGAAAGAAGGAGGAAGGGAGGAGTGGGGTATGTAAATTATTGAATAGTAGGGTATATGAAATCCACTTTCTTATACTTATGTGGATATTGGGCTTTCTCAGAATGGTTTAAAGGCTGTAAGTTACTGTTGCAAACACTTTCCTAGCCTTTGGCAGACCCCCTGCAAAACAATTTCTTTCACCAGCTGTTTCCAATCCTGGGATAATCATCCTTACATTTGATATCCCAAGTTTGTCCACTTCAGAGCTGAGTGTCAGTGGACAAATTGAACATTTTCTGTCTTCTTCAATTTCATACTTTAAGCATATTAATCCCTAGATTAAAAAAAAACAACACAATACAATGTTTGGTTTTTGTTTTTTTCCCCCATCTAAATTCTGTCTTTCTAAACTGAGTAAAAACTACCATGACAGGTAAATGGTGATGGGGTGAAGGAATCCTGGTGTGGTGCCCAAAGAGAAAAGAGCAGGGTACATAAGGGCACTGGGTGATGGGGTGTATGACAGAGAGGTCTGAAGGGAAGGAGGGGACACCCAAAGGACACAGAAACATCCAAAACTGACTTGTTAAATTTTCCGAGGGCCAGCCCTACTTTTTTCTTTACTGTTTTTTCTTATGTGGACCAAGAGGAATGAAAGCAAACATTTAACATTTCAAAGGTTAAATAGCATTTCTTCCAGTTCACCACCCTTTGCCACCCTGGTCCTAGATCTGGTGGAGAAAGCAGTTGAAACTAATTAATGAAAATGAGTCTTGAGGATTAGCAATGAGAGGTGACCTGGGCTCATTAGCACCAATTATTAAAAGCTAACAGCTCTGAGAATCCCAGTCCTTCCTTTCTTCACAATGAAAACATGTCATGCTTACATTGGGGAGGTTTTATGTGTTTATCCAGTATAGAGGTTTTGCAGTTGAAAGGACCAAGCACTATACGAGTTGAACATATTATTTTCATGATTATGAATTTGGAGGTCATTGATTAGATAGGATTTAGACAGCAGAGGAAATCTTAACTAATGTCAGATGTTCAGTATCATATCTCTCCTTGAATTAAGCATTGCACAGTAGAATAATAGAATCATTTAGAACCTCAGAGAAATCGAATTCAGAATTCATACCTTGTATAGACAGACCCCTGACAGGTACAGGATTTCTCTCTATCTCGTCCCTAACATCTGGTCATCCAGCTTCTTCATTCAACAACTCCCATCATGGGAAACTCACTGTGCCTTAGGCATCACATTCAACTCCAGTTCTCACTTTAAGATAATTTTTCCTTACATGGAGTTGAAATCTGCCTTTAGTTAATTTCCACCATCAGTCTTTTCCATCCTCTGAGGCTGGGAGTAAGGGGAAGGTCTAACCTCTCTTCCCTGTGACATCTCTTAGAATATCTGAAAGTATGGATTATATTCCTCTTAAATCAGAAAAAAAATCTTGATTATCTTGAATCCTGATGAGAGCATTCAGTTAGCCAACTTTATTTTTCTTGATTGCACTTCAAAAATAAAGACAAATGACGACAATATAGGTACTTCCCCAGGAAAAAGCTACATAAGTTAGGGACGCCTGTTTCAAAGTTTCTGGTGTTCATGTTGCCATGGAATTAATTAATTAATGACATGGTTTCCCATCTGGCTTAATGGAATACCCAGGGGGACTTACTGGAACTGAAGTAAGACTCCCAGGAGAGGGTCTTCAGGGATTATGGGAATGGATTAGAGAAACAATTTTATGGTGTAATGGAAGAAGTGCTTGATTTGGAATCCAAACATCTGGGTTTCAATCTTGGTTCTATTACTATATGTGTGATCATGGACATGCAGTTAGAGAATATTGGAACATCCCTTGGACTCATTTTTCTCATCTGTACAATTGTTGTTCAGTCGTTTTTAGTCGTGTCTGACTCTCTGTGACCGCTTTTGGGGTTTTCTTGGATACTGGAGATATCTGGATCCTGTACGAGATACTGAAGTGGTTGGCCATTTCCTTCTCTGGCCTATTTTACAGATGAGGAAACTGAAGCAAACAGGGTTATGTGACTTGCCCAGGGTCACATGGATAGTAAGCGTCCGAGGCCAGATTTGAATTTAAGTTATCCTGACTCCAGGCCCAGAGCTATATCTGCTGTGCCACCTAGCTGTCCTTTTATAAATAGGGTTGGAAAAATGGCATATAGTGTAGCTGTTTTCTAGCATTAAATGTTATATCCTAAGATGGAAGCACCGTTTCTGTAAATTTCCACTGGCCTCTTACCTTAAGGGGTATTGTAAGTTCCTTTTTCCCACCTTTCCAAAACAACAACAACAAAGCAATCCTCAAGGACCATAAACCTGATGGAAGTATGAAGCTTGGAGAAATCCAAATCTAGGCATAACAACGTCAAAGAGGATCTGGAAAATAACGATGAAAACAATAAGGAAGTAATGAAGGGATGCACATCCTTTCTTTTCTCCCTTCCCCATCCATTGTGGTGGCATCAGAACTATAGAAGAAGGTAGCCTATGCTTGGGCAGAAGGGGGGATGGGTTTTAATTAGGACCTGCACCTTTTCAGAACCTGGATAGTTCTCACTCTTTTTGGAATAGCAGCCTTCAGAGTCTGAAGTTTTTGAATTGTAGGCTCTCCAAATAGTTAAGATGCAGTGGGTTACAGTATTGCGTCAGAAGAATTTGGATTTGAAGTCAGAGAATATGGCTTTGAAATTTAAAACCATGGCAGAGTGGGTGATTTTTTTTGTCCTTCCCCAAAGTCAAGACACTTTTATCTCGCTTAAAGTGTAGACTCATCTCCCTCCTGTTGGGAGAGGTAAAAGGAATTGAGGAGAACCTCTGTACACTCCAGTAGTTTGCCAGAAGAGACAAAAGTGAGGCTTCAATGTGCAGGAAAAAGAATCTGAGGTGGAGGGATATTTTGTCAGGATATTTATTAGAACGTTGTACAGAGGAGAAGAGAAGGTTAAGGACAACTGTATACTTGCTTGACAGTGAATTTCATCTGAGGGTGAAGAATTTGGTTAGCCTCCCAAGACTGATAAACTAGAACCACAGAAGCCGTCAGGTGAGAGATCATCAAGATGGTCTGATGGCACAAAGGCAAGAGAGGTCATTGGTGATGCAGTCAGAGGACCTGGCTTCAGATCTGGCCTCTGTTGCTTACTGTCTATTTTCAGCAAATCACTTAACCTCACTGAATCTCAGTTTCATCATTGATAAAATAAGGAAGTTGGGCTAGCTGGCCTTGAAGCCTTTTCCAACTCTACATCTAGAATCCTCTGACTTGGGATTTGGGCAAATCACTTAATCTGCAAAATGTGCCGATAGTCCTTTTAAACTACAAATCTATAATTTTTATTCACAGTGCAACTCACTACATTCCTATACGTACCCAAGAATTTAATTTTATGGAGGAGAACCTCATTGCAATGCTATTTGCTACTAATTTTACAGATTTATATACACTGTGGGTCAAGTCACGTCCTCTATAAAACAGTAACCTCGTAGATAGTAAAAGCTTGACATCCTGTGGTATAAAAGAAGCATTAACCCATCTCTGAACTCTTGAATTCTTCAGGATGGAAGACTTTTCAAGTGATTAGGATTCAAGATTCCAACTAGGATCCTGAACTTGGCATTCTGACTTCTCCAGACCTGCCTTATCCCTGGCCTAAGTAAAAATGAGTCCATAAGTAATCTGAGGTTATGTGACAAAAGTTGAGTGTACAAGTTCACGGAACAGTTATTAATGCAAATTCTATATTTCAGGAGAGAGATGATTTAAAAAAATCATTCAGTGCAAATTCTTTGTTTAAAAATGTATCATCAATATGGAGTGGGAAGTCTTTGAATTTGTTATATCTCACATTTGAGATCAAAAAGTAAATTGTTCCTGGAAAAAAAATGCCCAAGCAAAGAAAAATATGGAAAAATCTAAATGCAAAAGCCTTAAGGTAGCAATCCAATTATATTGCTTCTCTCCACAGTCTTTTTCCCTCCTGCGAAAGGCAGCTCTCACTACAAGGAAGAGAAATACATTTTAATTTGACAGCTGACACAACTCCCACTGCAAAATTAAAATGCATTTTGGCAGTTTCTCGAAATTATATGTTTTATTGAAAAGTATTATTTCATGATACAGATGTAACCCATATCTGATAAGTGCCAATAAATGGACAAAGGGATTCACACTTTCTTTCTGAATAAATGAAGCAAAGAGTAGGAAATTGGAAATATTTTAAAGCAACATAGATCAACTCAGTTTAGCAATGACTTAATGTAGTTTTAAAAAATGCAACAAGCTGATGATTTAAGGCTCCTAATTGATGTCCAGAGGTTAACTTAGTGGCTGGAGCACACAGGTCTGGCACCTTTAACCAAGGTCTCCTGGATGACCTGAGGAAATTTATGGGTTTTCCTACCAACACTGAGAGAGATCTGCTAGAGAGCTTGGAATGCAAGCTCAAAAGAAAAAAAAAAAGAATTATAACCATATTACAAAGCTAATGGGGGACATTGAGGGCTATAAAAAGGATGGAGGGGATGAAATTAAGTTTCAGATCCTTTGTTCAAAAGGTTTCTCCCATATCTTTCCATGGTATCTTTTAGTAAGGAGAAGCCATCAGTGTCCACGTAAGGATGGTAATGGGCCAACATTGCACAAAGGGATATCAATCAACATTTATTAACCCCCTATTGTGTGCCAGACACAATACAAAAAGAGTGTCATGGATAGACTTGGAGTCAAGAAGATCTGGGTTCAAATTCTACCTCAAACTCTTGTGAGTTGTGTGACCTTGGACAAGTCACTTAATTTCTCTGTGACTCAGTTTTCTCAACTGTAAAATGAAGAAGTGGATTGGATGGTGTCTAAGGTCTCTTTCCAGCTCTCAATCTATGATATATTGATTAGTCCCTCCTTCCTTGTTCCTGAATTCACTCTGCTTACAGCAGCGGTTCTCAACCGGTGGATTATGTTCAATTTAAATACATTCTGCATATCAGATATTTACATTATGATTCATAACAGTAGCAAAATTATGGTTATGAAGTAGCAATGAAAATAATTTTATGGTTGGGGGTCACCACAACATGAGGAACTGTATTAAAGGGTTGCAGCATTGGGAAGGCTGAGAACCACTGGCTTACAGGTTTCAACCTAATTTTCAGTCGATAGAAAGGTTAGAACAGGTGTATATGCATTTAAATTAAAGCAGCTCTTAGAAAGTTGATTTACAAAGTAAACTAAGAAATAAATGATAATAAAAAATCATAGTTAAAAATATAGCAAATCTTTGATTATCCCACATCCTGATGGAATTTGTGATTCATGGAATCTTCTGGCAATTTCTAGGTCAACCATTTTAGATATGTCATTGTTGGTGAAAATCTTCCTTACTTTGTAATTCCACTTCCCTGCCTTAGTAAAAAGAAGCTGAATTATTACTTGATGATTGAAGATACTGCAAACATTCATTCTTATTGTCAGCGCAAGTCACTGCAAGATTTCTCCTACTTCTGTTTTGGTTGAGTTTTCTTTCTTGTGGTTTTCCCCTTTTGTTCTGGTTCTTCTTTCACAACATGACTAATGTGGGGAAATACGTTTAATATGATCATACATGGATAACCTATGTCAGACTGCATGCCATCTTGGGGAGCGGGGAGTGGAAGGAACGAGGGATTTAGAACTCAAAATCTTATGAAAGCAAATGTTGAAAAATAAAAAAAAAATGAAGCATCTTGCATGTTAAAAGCAGCAACAACAACAGTAAACTCTTGTGTGGGCTTACATTTCAAACTGTAGCCAACAACTGTCACCCCTTAGAACTTGATAGCCCCACTCAACTTCATTTCCTTATTGTTGGCTGCAGTTCCACAGACACACCTCTCCTCCCCTCTTCTGTCTTATACCAGCCTTTTATCTTCACCAACCTGCATAATCTACTCTATAAATTGACTTTTCCTTCTAATTGTTCCATTTATCTTTTCTTACTTACCTCGCCTTGTCTTGACAGTTGCTGTCTCCTTTTCCTCCTTGAAGCTTCATCTTCCAGTCCTTCTTCCTTAGTCTTATTGATTCTCCTTGGGGGCAACCCAGTGGTATAGTGGATAGAGTGCTGAACCTAGAATGAGGAATTCAAATTCAACTTCAGATACTTAGTAGCTGTGTGACTCTGGGTAAGTCACTTAACCTTGTTTGCCTCAGTTTCCTCATCTGTAAAATGAGCCAGAGAAGGAAATGGCAAACCACTCCCGTATCTTTGCCAGGAAAACTCCATAAAGGATCACAAAGAGGACAAGACTGAACAACAAATTTTTTCCTCCTTAATCTCCTTGATTCTGCTTTTCCTTCAACTTTTCACAGAATCTGCAGTTGAATTTTGATTGGTATATTAACTTGGAGATTGTTCTTCCATTCTTCCTCAATTTCTGCCTAATTTCTCCGAACTCTTCCTCCCCAGATTCAATCCCTGATTTTCTTCATTTGTCCAAAGCCCGCTAAACCATCTACATAATTTCTTTCTTCTTATTTGACTCCAGTTCTTCTCTCTTTTCCCTCTTATCCCACACCTTTCTCTGGTAAGAGCAGGAAATGTGTAGGCTGTGATGATGCCCGCTTTGCTGATGCTCCGGTATTGACTTTCATAATACTGAACCAGGCTGGTCCTCAGATAACAATTTGCTACCAGGGCTGCTCTGGAAGCCTTAAACCCTCTTCAGCTTGGCAGAGCTTGTGTTGTACTGGTAGATTCTACAAGAGCCAAGGTTCACTTTGACAACAAACTGAGTCATCAGTAGGGTCAGAATGTGGGATGTTTGAAAAACTCTCTTAAGAAAAGTGGCTTAAAAACCCGATCATGCTCTGCCTTGAGAAACACTGGTAGTAGGATGTGAAAGGTCCAGATTGCAGACACATTACAGGTTGTATCTCTGCAGGGAAAGTCTACCTTTCATGCCCCATTGTTTTGAGGCAGGTGTTTCTGTCTTTCTTGAGCCTGTCCCTAAAGGCATTTTCTTTCCAAAAGAGTGTGGGTTGTGGTGATGCTTGACTTTGGGCCAGTCTGGCTCACTGGCAACCTGAACAGCAGTCCTCTGCCTCTGTGCTGGGAGGATTGGACCTATGTCAGACATGAACAGAAGCTTTGATTCATCAACCCCTGCTGCCTTATAGGACTCTACCAAAAGAAATCCCTCATGCTTCCATTTGTCCCTTCCTCTCCTTTCACCAGTGCTCTCCTCCCTTTTGTCTGTCCATTCTCCTTTCTTCTTCTTGTCCTCTCCCAAGTCTCCTCCTTTCTTGTCTCCTTCCTTCCCCAGTAATAGGGTCATAGATTTAGAGGCCATAAAGCCCAACTCCCTCATTTTACAGAGGAGGAAACTGAGGCTGAGGGAGGTTAAGTGGCTGTCCCAAGGTCATACAAATAAGCAGCAGAAGCAGTAATCCAGGTGGTCTGACCGACCCCAGAATCAGACTCCTATATGAATCTTACCTTTCCCCCCCTCCTTTCCCCTCTGCTTCCTTCCTGGTGTCCATCCCTTCTTTATCTTCTCTACAAAGAAAAAACCAAGGGGTGGCTGGGCGGTACAGTGAATAGAGCACCAGCCCTGAAGTCGGGAAGACCTGAGTTCAAATCCAACCTCAGACATATAACAATAGCCATATGACCATGGGCAAGTCAGTTAACCCCAATTACCCTGCCCTTCCCCCACCAAAAAAAAGCAAAAAAAAAAAACCAACAACCCCAAAAACAACCAAAGAGGGGGGAAAAACCCAAGAGAACTGGTTTTAGGACCTTTAGGACTTTTAGAGATAGTACAGGAAGCCACTTAAAATTTTAAGCTTTGTGACATCAGATCTGTATTTTAGGAATGTCAGTTTAGCGGTTCTGTTCTTACCTTCTCTATCCTTATTTTCCCCTCCCTTTCCCTCCCGTCCTCTCCTCTCCTCAGTATGAGGCTGAGTTCACAAATGGAATAACGTGGTTCAGGTAAGTTTCCTGCACAACTTAAGAGGCCTGAAGGGAAAGTGTTCCCCTTCAGCCTACCTGAAAAAAATTGGCTTTTTATGTGACACCAATCGGTGTGGGACAACGTGAGAACCGGCTTAATCCTTTTATGCCAATATAAGGGTAAGAAATTTCTCTCCTTGCTATTTCTTGTATTAGTTAACCAATTCAAGCAAACAAAAGTCCTCATTCAATGATCATTTGTTGTTTCAATGCACCACTTTGCATTTGGCACCTAAATATTAATCAATGATATTTTCTGAGTTAATGAAGATTTGCATCCTTTTTGCAAATCTAGTTTTCCAATTATGGCAGAAATCTCTTTTTATTCCCTCTTTCTGTGTTGCTTTTTCCTTTGATATCTCTTCTGATGGCAACATAGTGTAACACAATGACAACTGTTCTTGGAGTGAGGAGAGATCTGTGTTCCAATCTCACCTCTAATACTTGTAACTTGTAAGACTATGACCAAGTTACTAAAGTACCCTTCCTCAGTTTCCTTGGATAGCAATATGTACTTCATAGGCTTGAAGGGGAGGATCAAAGGAGGTAATAGCTGTTAAATGTTTTGCAATTCTTATAGCTCTATTAAATATTATTAAATAATAATTTTACAATAATATAAAGAAAAGCAATAATGATAATAAATAATAAAAATTAATAAATAATAATATAAATTAAAATATTATTAAATCATAAAAATAAATAAATATGAAATCAGGAGAATCCTCCGTTATTGCCTCTGACAGAACTGGTTTTGATTGACAAGCGCTCCAATATAGCTGCAAAAAGAAGACAAATCCTGGGAGCCTTAGGCTACATTAATAGAAGTGCGGTATTATCACAGGATTTCTGTATTAACTTATGCAAATTTAGCTATAGGAGTCACTTGAAGTGAGGGATCCCCTGACCACTCCTTCCCTCCCAGCTGCTCTGCCCAGCCTATCTCTGAACATTCTTGTTCTGCCTGGACCCCTGTCCCTTAGCCTGCCTTCCTTCCCTTCTTCCTTCCTTCCCTCCTTCCCTTCTTCCTTTCCTTCTTCCTTCCTTTCTTCCTTCCTTCCCTCCTTCCTTCCCTCTTTCCTTCTTTCCTTCCCTCCTTCCTTCCCTTCTTCATTCCTTCCCTCCTTCCTTCCCTCCTCCCTCCCTCCCTTTCTCCTTCCTTCTTTCCTTCCTTCCTTCCTTCCTTCCTTCCTTCCTTCCTTCCTTCCTTCCTTCCTTTCCTCCTTCCTTCCTTCCCTCCTTCCTTCCCTCCCTTTCTTCTTCCTTCTTTCCTTCCTTCCTTCCTTCCTTCCTTCCTTCCTTCCTTCCTTCCTTCCTTTTCTAAAAACAAAACAAAATAAACCAACAAAAAACAATCTCTCCCTTAAAAAGAAATCTAATCCCTCATTAGTTCCAGTCCTTGTCTTTCTGGCAGGTTCCTATTGCGAGGAAATAAAATTGGCCCAATCAGTCAATAAGCATTTACTGAGTACTTACTATGTACCTTGCTAAATTCTGGGAATACAAATATAAGTGAAAAGAAGTGCAGTCCCTAACTCCAAAGTGTCCATTTTAATGGGGAAGATAACAAATAAAAGGAAGCTGAAAAGGGGACAAAGACAGAAGAGAGAAAATGGAAAAGCGTTTCCAGGTATGATGGAGAAGTCCAGAAGGAAGGAACCTGGTGGGATTTGAGCATATAGCCTGAGCCCTCCTTAAATGGAGGTCTGGGAGGAGCTGTCCAGTCAGACTCCCAGAAGCGGCAGGGACACTGCTGCCTCCTATCTTACCTACAGCTTTTGTGATAGGAGTGAAATCTTCAGCCTGACCACTAGCAACCCAGGTCCTGCTTGTGCTTAGGAATCTTCCTGGTGTTTTCTTACTTCAGACAAGGACCTATATGCCCTGGAGTTGCTGTTGGCTCTGAACTCCAGAGTTGCAAAGTCCATCCCACGGTTTCACTCCTTTCTCAGCCATCCATTGACATTCATTGGTTAGATTATGGGGGAGGAATTTTCTCCTTAAATTAGATTCTATCTGAATAAGGAAATAATGGCATGCCTAGCTAATTAAAATGGGTGAGGGCATTAGTGAAGAATGAGATGGAATTAAATTCATGGCTGGAAGACGTGAATTGTAAATGTGTGAGTGCTGATGACCGTTTGTTAGCCTTGTTATGCCGCTCACACCTTCCACTGAAGAGGGATGGCCTTCTGATGGAAATGGTTCTAAAGCCAAGGAAATTAAGAGATTTTCAAGTAGTAGGTATTTTTTCATTTTTATTTTTTATCATACATGATTTTCATGTGATGTACTGATTTAAAAACCCAATCCTACTCATTAGATAGAACTCTGTCACAGCATCCTGAATGCAAACATGTATCCACTTCATGCTCAGGACATTCTTTTCCCTTGGCTTCCATAACATTGTTCTTTGTGGATCCTCCTCCTACCTGCCTCTCTTGGGACCTCTTCTTTTCTCTCCTCTCTTTGCCTCTCTTGGTGATGTGATCAGTGCTCATGTGTTGACTTATATTTTCTATGCAGAAGACTTTCAGACCTATATTTAATTTCTTGAACACAAGTCCCACATTCAGTCTTGGTCCAGACATGACTGCCAGATGTTTTCATTTGTATGTGCTCAAGCTGAACATATCCCAAAGTAGATATTTTCCCCAAAATCTGACCTTTCTCCAAATTTCTAGTCCCAACTCTCCCTATCCTGTCAGTTTCTGAATCTTATCAAGTCTTCCCTCCACAACATTTTTTCCCCCATCTGTCTTCTTCTTTTCACTCATACAGACTCTTCCTTGGTTCATTCCTCATCATCTAGTACATGGATTCTTGCAATATCCTCCTTGTGGCTGACCTATCACAAAGTCATGAAGTTTGTCATTGGTGCCTTATCATCTTCCCTTTCTGCTTTCTATGAAAGTAGTCTGACATCCCCAGATGCTCCATTTACTGGGGATTAGGGCACAAGTGAGTCCTCCATTTCTTTCTCCATTTCCAGATTTTGGATAAGGTTGGCTTTCACCAGTGGCCATAAACAGAACTGTAACCCAGTAATTGTGGCTCTAAGAGTAAGAGGCATCACAAATTCTTGGGGAAAGTGGCAGGAAACAGACCCTTTAGTTAACATATCCATTATGTACAAAATATAAGAAATAAGGCAAATTCAGTTTATCAAGAGAGAAGACCCTGGGACACTGTTGGGGATGTGGGAACCTGTCCTGTTGGGGAGAGAGAGAGAGAGAAAGAGAGAGAGAGAGAGAGAGAGAGAGAGAGAGAGAGAGAGAGAGAGAGAGACCGACCTAGCACTGGGATGCTGTGAGGTGAGTGATGGACAAGATAGGGACTGGGCCAGGGAGAAGCTAATTTGGGGAATGACTGCCTTTCAGAGGGAGCATGTCATCTAATAGATGTCCATTTTGACTATTTTTGCTAACTTGGTGCTAAGTTCAGTTGTTTCTACACTGCTGAATGAGTACAAGTACTGTCAAAGCAAAAATATAACAAATTCAATGGTTTTACAGGCTTTCAAAACCATTCTTTTATATTTTGAACCCTCCAGAGCTCAGTGCCTTGAGACAAAGTGCTATTGCTCCACCCTAGTTCTGGCTCTGCTGAAAAATCCCCAATAATTTGACCAGTGCCAGATATATTTCTGAATTCCTTCAGCCCCCCAAAATAACACACAGACAAGCAAAGACACAAAGGACCAGGGTGTATACCTTGATTCAGAAACCAGTGTTTTCCCTCTCCCATATTTTATCTCTCAGAAACTTAGACTCAAAACACAAGAGGAAGCATACTGAGTCATGGGGCATTGCAGAATGGAATTTGGAGGTTGAGCAAATCTAGTGCTAATTTGCCTAGAGATGAATCCCTTGGAATCCTGGCTTTTCTGTGGCTCTTCAGAGGCTCTTCAGCAGACTGGAGAGGGGTTTGGTTTCTTTATAATCAGCACAGAAGGCTGTCTTGTCCTGGTTCTTGGAGTAGCAGCTTTATTGCCTCTTCCAGATGGGAGAGACAGCTCTTGTACAGGGTAGCCACAGGCATGGGACATGACCCCTGTGTAGCCTGCTGGCAGCTACTTCCAAGGTTTGCAGCTGCTCTCAAGCATATAAGCATCTTCTGTGACCCTGCCAATATTGAATTGACACTGCCAACACCTATACACACTTTCATAGAATCCTACAAGAGACTTGTGCCCAGCAGCATCCAAGGAAGGAGAGAATGTCAGAGCCAGTGCCTTTCTGTTTTCAGGGGCCTCACTCTCCCCCTTCCCCAACAGGGGCATGTATCTAGAACAAATTTGCTAGCCATCTAGAAAGGTTGGTGTCTATAACCAGAGCAAGATACTTTTCAGAGCATCTCAGAAAGAGAAAACATTAAGAAAGTTTGCCTCTGGACCCATTTCTGAAGGGTATTTGATAATTGGCTCTTTCTTCTCCTGTGCCCTTGGGTTCCAAATTTAGGGAGGCTTATATGGACTTTGGATTTTTCCAAAACATCTGAGTGTCTTTGAAGACCTCTCTTGGTCTGTTTTTGGTTTGTCTGTTTTTGTTTTTTGGCATTCAAGTAACCCAGAGTCAGGATCCTACATATGGAGCCTGAAGGGTCCTCAGACACCATCTTGTCATTTTACCAGAGAGGAAACATAGGCTCAGAGCAACTAAGTGACTTGGTCCAGGTCCCACAAGTAGGGTCAAAGTAAATATTTGAGTCTGGGTTCTCTGGCTGCAGAGTCAGTACCCTGTCCAGTATACCATGATACCTCTTGAGCAAACTCAAGTGACGGAGAATTTTGACAGCTGCTGATGGGCATTGGCCTCAGCTTAGGCAATGCACTAAGTGTGCTGTGGTTCCTCGTCCCAGAGCATGGAATCAAGGGATGTGACTAGGGAGAGTTAGCTTCAAATCTATACAGACTGGCTAAGAACATGATTTCAACTTTGCTGACATTTTGCCTCAGATGGGTTCATTTTGAGTCTCATTTTGGTTATAGTTGGCTGTCAACTGAGTTACTCTTTGCTGAGTTATTCACTTATAATCAAGGTGTTAGCAAATTGACACTTATCCAAGTGCCTCTTCCTGAGGTATTTCTGGTTTCAGAGGTAGCTCTTGGAGATGGAAAAGCCAGCAATACACAAAAGAATGAAGTTGTATTTGGTAGAATGGTGGACTGGAAGGACTCCACTCATCTTCCCAATAGGCTGCTGCCTGCTTATGCTACAGGTACGCCAACTTTCAGTCTAAGACTCTAACAAGGGATGTTGCAGTGAGCTTACAAAATCCCAGAAGGACAGGACTGAAGGAATCTTCCCAAAGTCATATTGTTTCAACTATTGGATTTCTTTCTAGGTTGAAAAAAGCAGAACACTTAGAGTTAGGAGACCTGCATTTTCATTTCGGTTCTGGCACTTACTACTCATATGACTCTGAGTGAATCCCGTCTTCTCTGAGCTTTATCACTTAAATGAGGATAACTCGGTCAGTAGAACCTCTCTCTTGGGGCTGTTGTTAGGCTCAAAATGGATGGTGTATGTAAAGCATTCAGCTATTTTGAAATTACTTTGCAAATGTCAGTTATTATTATCATCATCATCATCCTTTTTGATCAGAGGGAGGATGGAGATATGTCTGTAGCATCAGCAAATCTCCCATTAAGTGTTTGGTGATTTGGTGCTACTTTTGGAGAAGGATGGCTGGCTATTGGCCAGATAGGCCCCCTGGGACAGCTGAGTATTTCCTTATTGCCTCCAGACATCCTTATAGTTGATGAGTGAGTAGTAGTTTTGGGCATGTCCCCAAACCACTGGCAAACACCATTCTCTGAACACCAATTCATTTCTTCTTAATCCTGAATTAGATGCCAACTTCAGGCAAATTGATTTTTTCCTAGGGCTTTAGCTGGGTTATTGGCTGTTTTGTGATATATCAACCTCATAAAATGATCACTTTCAGTTAAAATATCTTATTACTGCAAAAAAGACGTTGAATCATACTTCCAAGGTCACTAGTGAAATGTGATCTTTGCGGCTAATAGGCTGTGCTCCTGGACACTGAGAAGTGGATGTTTGGAAGACAAATCATGAGCCAAAACAGGATCTGTTTGTCCCTTGTGTCTGTAAGCCAAGTGCTTGCCGTTCGTTTTGTAAGCATGCTTGCTAGGGAGATCAGATGATATGAACTTCTTTCAAAATCATGATTTTGACTCCAAAAAGACATCCAGGCACTTTTTATTTCAACTTTGCCTCAATCCATAACCTATTTCCATTGCTCAGTAAAGCAGGAGAGTCTTTTCCTTTGATGCGAGCTTTTGAGCTTGTCTTTGGCACTCAACATGGAAATGTTTGGGAAGCGGATATGGCCAATGAGAACAGGACTCCAGGGATGTTCTCCAGCCAGGGGAAACTCAGGGAAACAGACTCATGAAATTTCAAAGCAAGAAAGGATTTTGGGGACTCAAGAGGTGTTGAATGATCTTGAGCTTGTTTAGAAGAGAGAAGATTTCCATAGATCATTAGAGATAGCCGATTCATTTCAGTTATAACTGTGCTAGTCTCTAGGAGCACAAGGACAATGATTCTAGTGAGGGTGGGGGTATAGCATGTATGCAGTTTAGGTAAATATTAAGTATACACAAAGAAATTTCAAGAGGGACAGATCATACAGTCCAACCTCTTTATTTTATAGATTGAGAAATTGAGGCCCAGAAAGTTACAGTAACTTCCTAGAGCAGATCAATAGGGATAGAACAAAGACTGGAACCCAGGCTTCCTTGTTTTTCCAGTCCAGTATTCTTGGCACTATACAGTTTTGGCTATCTTAACATCACTGGGTTTGCTCATAGAATCACAGCTTTAAGACCAGAAGGAACTTTAGTGTCCATTTAGTTTACCACGCTCACTTACATGTAACATGTGACTGGTGTGAGGGAAGGCCATTGAACTTCTTGAGAGGCTCAGATTCCTCATCTGTGAAATGGAGATAAGAATACTTCTACTACCTACCTAAGCAGGCTTGTTTTAAGGATTGAGTGGGAAAATGTACTTTAGGCAGTTTGCAAACTATATCAGCATGAACTGTCTTGATGTATAAGGACTGAGAGGTCAGTAGGAAAGAGGTGTCCTTGGCACTCTTTTGGGCAATCATCCCTATTGGTACTTTCCAAATGCCTAGTGTTAAAATCTGAAGGTTGTAAGGGTTTATTCCATCTCTGAAATACCATGTTGCCAAAATCAACATCACTGAAGAGCAGATTGTCTCTAGCTAATTGAGATCAAAATAGCATATAATGGATTTAGGAAGCAATCAATACTTCTAGAGACTTCTGTGGATCGTAGTCCATAAAATATTAATTATCCATATTTAGCCTTAAGAATATATTTTACTTTTTAATGCATTATTTAAAGGGGCTTCTAATGTTAAGTGACTTAAGACCTCTGCGTGGAATGGTCATATTTATTTTTCTTTGGGATGCAGATGTAAAAATGAAACAACATGGAACTCCAACCAGTCATGCTGTGTGCTTGGAACAAACAGACCATAGAACTCGAATTTACTCTTGTAAAACAGCCATTTTATTCATGTTTTGATGGGTGAATAAATAACTTATGTATGGCATTTTCCACCTAATAAAATGTTTCACTGCCAGATTTACTGGACAAATTTATGAAATCACAACTGTAGAGTTCAGCTTTATTTAGTTGCTAGGGCCACACAGGGTCTGAGTGTGGCTTGTCAACATAATGAATGGGGCCTTTGCTATAGAGCTGATTTAAAACCAAAAATCTAGAAGGTCTAAGGGATTTCATTTTAAATTGTATCAAAATCCCCCACTCCAGACTGTTAGCAGGGTATTGTTTGAAGGAGTGACTGTTGTGTTTGAAATACTGCTAGGTCTCTAACCCACATTTCCTCAGGCTCAAAGAATCATTTCATCTAACCCTTTGTTTAGCAAATGGGGACCTAGAGAGATCATAGGATCCTGACTTAGAGATGGTCACCTAGTCCAATCTCTTCATTTTACAGGTGAGAAAACTTGGATGTAGAGTGAAATAAGTCAGACTGACACTAGGAAGTGTTAAAAATGAATTTGAATTCAGGTCTTCCTGATCAAGCCCTGCAACCGTCGGTGATACCCTTGACTAGGTCACACAGCTGATATTGGATATGGGACTAAAATCCACGTCTCCTGAGGTCCAGGCCCAATATACCCCATTTCCTCTGTTTCCAGAAGGAGGAGAAAGGAGGGGCTGCTCATTCTTTCATCCTGTTTATCCTTTTAAGGTTCAGTTCAAGTGTGACCGACCCCCTCCAGCAATTTGTCCCTGGCAGCTAGGTGGGGGACAGTGGATACATAGAGTGCTGAACATGGAGACAGGAAGACCTGAGTTCAAATCCAGCCTCAGACACCAGCTTGCTATGTGACCTTAAGCAAGCCACCTAAATCTCTTCCTCAGTTTTCCCATCTGTAAAATGGGATACATGCACTTACTTCCCAGCAGTTGCTGTGAAGATAAAATGAGATCTTTGCAAAGTGCTCTACAAAGACTAGTTATTGTTATCATTTCAGCCCACATTTCTAAGTCTCATTTCTGAGCTTTGCCTTTTATTTTCTGTGCATTAGTCTGGACCTTGCTGCTTAGAATATAAGTTCCTTGATAGCAGGGACCCTATCTTAGGCTCCTTTTGGATCTCCCACAGCGCTGAGCACATAGTAGGCATTAAATAAATGCTGCTGGAGACAATGTATTATTTATTCCTTCGATTCCTAGTGCTGAGTAGGCAGTGAAAATAGTAGGTATTATTTGCTGTGCGACTCTTTGCCTCAGTCTTTCCCCTGTAAAATGGGTATACCATATAGTTATTGTTGTATCCAACCCCCTTTTGGGGTTTTCTTGTCAGAGATCCTAGGATAGTTTGCTATTTCCTTCTCTAGCTCATTTTACAGGTGAGGAAACTGAGGCAAATAGGGTGAAGTGACTTGTCCAGGGTCACACAGATGCTAAGTATCTGGATTTGAATTTAGGATGATGAGTCCTTCTGACTTCAAGCCCTCTGTACCATCTAGTTGCTGACCTATAATACCTACCTTACACAGAGTTGTGAGGATCAAGGGAGATGGTGTATACAAAGCAACTTTGTGAATGTGAAAATGCTACATAATGACTAATAATAATAATAATATGTTTGTTGAAATGAAGGTTCTCATTTTTGATTGGATAATCAGGGAGGATAAAGAACCTATCACATTAAACCAATTAAGTCATTGTTTCTATTCTCATGGAGTTTATAGTATAATGAGGAGAGATGAGACTGATATGTAATTAACTACATATACGAAGCAGAATGTGAAGAATGTGAAAGGGCGGTCTGGGGACTGTGCTCTGGGAAATTTTGATAAAAGAGATTCCTTTTAGCTTAGGGAAGTGGGAGAGGAGGGGGACTTTATGAGGAAGCTTGTTCTTGAGTAGAGCCTTGAAGGGAGGGAATGATTTCAAGAGAGTCGGAGGGTCCATTTCAGGCATGGAGATAGAGTGAGCAAAGGAATGGAAGTGGGGAATGGCAGGAAAAGAATAGAATGTGGCAAATATCCTAGTTTGGGCATTGCATAAAGGACGGTGATATGAAAAAAAGGGATTGAAAGGTAGGTTGCAGTTAGATTGCGAAGAGCCTCAAATGCCAGGGTAAGGCACTTATAGTCAGCTACTGGAGGTTTTTGAATGAAGTAGTCACATCATGAGAGTGTTATATTAGGAACTGTTTTTTAGGCAGCAGTGTGAAGAATGGGTTGGAATTGGGGATAGACTGGAGACAGGAAGGCAGGTAGACAGGTATTATTAGTGGTTCAAATGAGAGGGTGTAAAAACCCAAGTGGGTTGGTTGCAAAAAATTCAGATTCAAGAGATATTACAGATAGAAAATTGCTAGTCACTAGGCATTTGCAAAGCACCTACTGTGTGCCAGATATTGTACTAAACACTAAAGATGGAAAGGAAGACCCAAGATATCCCTGCCCTCTAGAAACTCACAGTCTAATGGGGGAGACGGTATATGAACAAATACATATGAAAAGAAGCTACATGCAGGATAAAGGGACAGAGGGAAGGCACCAGAAATCAGAGGAACAGGAAAAACCTTCCCAGAGAAGGTAGAAATTTAGCTGCGACTTGACAGGATTTGATACATGATGAGATCGAATCAAAGTCTCTGTAATTTGCGCTTTAAACATTTTCCAATTAGCCATTGGCTTTTAGATCAGGACAGAACCTTCCTCCTTAGGTTTCTCTGTGTCCGTCCGTCTGTCTCTCCTTTCCCTCTGTCTCTCCGTGCCCCTCTCTGTCTTTGTCTCTCTTCCTCCGTCTCTGTCTTTCTGGGTGTCTCTATGTCTCTGGGTTTGGTTTTTTTTGTCTCTCGCTGTCTTTGTGTTTTACACAATATCCTTCTCTCCTCGATTCCTTTTGCTTTTACATCACAGTCATTTTTGGATATTGCCCCCTCCCTGACTTAGGGAATTAAATCCTTTTTCACAAGGAAAATTTATTTTAAAAAATAACCAAAAAGACTAACAATGTATATAATGTCCTGACTTTATAGTCCCTTTTTCTGCCGAGAGGAGAGTAAATTCCTTATTTTAGAAATGAAGAAACTAGGCCCAGGCAGGATAAAGATGCCCAAGTCACACAGGCACTTAGGCAGCAGAATAGGACGTTTCCTCTCAAGGAGACATCCAATGGAGAGTTCAAATCGAGGACCCTGAGCTTGAATCCTATCCTTCAAAGAGTAACCCTTTAAGCTTCTTTCTTCTTCCATTCAGAATCCCTGGGGGGAAAAAAGCATAAATTGCTTTTTAAAAATCCCATTTTGGTACCTTACTTTTGGCTCACAACTCTCCACATTCAAATGCCTAACTCATCTTTCTTCTTGCTCTGACTGTGATTTGGGGAGCACAGAGCTATGAACCAGAACAGGGTAAAAATACCATCTGACTTGTCTGTCCCCTATATTTCATGTTCTTGTTCTTGGAAGACAGAAGTTGGGGTGGGGGTGGGAAATAAACTGCCTTGGAAAAGGACTGAGTACTAATTTAAACTGATAGAATATTCCAAAATGCCCTTTAGGTTGAGAGAAAAGCTATTTGTTTCACTGCCTAGCCCAGGAAACAAATGCTGTGGCAGATGTTGCAAACACCCTGCCAGAGGATTGATTTTATAAAATCCAGCTTCAGAATGTTCCCTTCTCTGTTCTCCTTAAGAAAGGAAGGCCTTTTCTGCTGTGAAGGCTGCCCTCTCTCCAAATCTATGTGCTGGAAAATTGTTTCCTAGGTAGGACGGATCCACTCTGTGTCTAGGCAACTTGCTAGCTATAAGATGGGATTTGATAGCATCCAGGCAGTTCACCCACCTCCAAATGTTGTCCACCCCCACCTCCTGCCTGTGGTGAGGACTGGATTTCCATCATTGGAATATAAGCTACCTGAGGACAGGCATTATTTTGTTTTTTCACCTTTGTCTCTATAGCACCATCAATAACACATAGGGGAGGGGAGAAGAGATACAGATTTGTGATTTCTTTGTTGTGGGGAACTTCTGGTGTGGAAATTCCCTCCACTGATTCAGATCAACAATTTATTGTAGCTTATAAATCACTGATAATTATTCAGAGCACTGAGATCTTAAGTGACTGGCTTTTGATAACAGGTCCTACCTGTCTGAGGCAGGGCTCTCTGGCTCTCTTCCCACTATGTAAGTGTCTCTTACCTAATATAATTTGGGGGCTTCTGACATACTTCTTGAATTGAATTGGTCACATTTCTTTAGGTCAAGGCATTGTGTCTCTAGAAGAAGTGGGAGGAAGACCCATATGTACAAAAATATTTATTGCAGCTCTCTTTATGGTGGCAAAAAACTGGAATTAAGGGGATGCCCATCAATTGGGAAATGGCTAAACAAGTTGTGGTATATGAATGTAATGGAATACTATTATGCTGTAAGAAATGGGGAGGAGACGGTCTTCATATTCACCTGGAGAGGCTTATACAAACATGCTAAGTGAGAAGAGCAGAACCAGGAAAAATCTGTACACAATCACAGACACATCATATGTGTGATGACCAACTTTGAAAAACTGGACTCTTCTCAGCAACGCACAGCTATAAAACAACTCTACAAGTCTCAGGATGGAAGGAGATATTTACATTCAGAGAAAGATCTAGAAAGAACAGAGTTTAAATGGAGACTTAAGCAAGCTACATGCTATCATTCTTTTTCATTTCTTTCTTTTTTTGGTTTTCTTTCTTTTTTCCTATTGTTTTTTCCTATTGTTCACTCCATTGGTTACAGCCCTTCTATACAACCAGACTAATGTCCAATGTGAAAGTATTTACAGATCTTATACTTCAGCAGTTCTCAACCTGTGGGTTGCGACCCCTTTGGGGGTCGAACAACCCTTTCACAAGGGTCATAGGGGTTGCCTAAGACACTGCTCCTCTATCTGTCTCCAGGCAGGTCTGCCCACATGCAGATACACCCACATAAGAGTATTAAAGGGTCACGGCATTAGGAAGGTTGAGAACCACTACTATACTTGATTATATACTGCTATGGGTGGGGAGGGGCAGACAGGGAGGGGAGAAAATTTGAAACTCAAGGGATTGTGGAACTGAATCTTGTAAACTAAAAGTAAATAAACAAATCAATCTTTTCAAAAAAGAAAGTCTTAAACTTACAAAAAAGGAAAAAAAAAGAAGACCCTGTGAAATATCAATAAGTTAAAAGTGGGAAAGGGTGGCACTTTTAACTTAAAGTGCCATAAAGTCTTAGAGTTGAGAAGGAACTCAAAGGTCATGTAATCCAACTCTTATCCAAGGCATGAATTAACTCTATGGTGTCTTTAATCAGTGGTCACCTAGAATCTAATGGAATACCTCCAGTGGCAGGTAACTCACTACCTACTGACATAGCCCAGTTTTGTTGGAAAGCGCTGCTTTTTATGAAGTTCTGTGTTATAATAAGGCCAGCTCTCTCTATTTACCCATTATCTCTTCATTTGTGCTTAGTCTACTTGCTTGTATAGAGTAAGATCCGTTTCCCTTTGTCTTTGTATCCTTAGCACGTGGCATATAGTAGGTACTTTAATAAATGTAAGTTGATTGATTGGTTCATTGTTTTTAGGAATATTTTTTCCTGGCTCTGTGGAAGATGAATTGTAGAGGGGAAAGATTGAAAGCAAGGAGATCAATTAGGAGGCTGTCATGGTGGTCCAGGAGTGAGAGATGATGAGAACAGATGTTTGTTGGGTTAGTCACTTTTACAATCCTTAGGCTGTATGTCAAGAATTGCTCCCAGGACAAGTATTTCCTTTGAGTCAAAAGGCCAGTGGGCCCAGAGGACTCACATGACTTGTCTCCCATCTGCATTCCCCCCAGCCTGGGCTGATACCCCTGGTTTCCTTATATCCTCAAGCTCAAGATTGCTCCATCTGCATTGTATGAACATCCTTTCTTTATCAAAAATCAGCCCAGGTCTTACAACTTCTAATTTTTCCAGGATGTCACCCCATCTCCCACCCCCTTTACCCCCTCCCAATGCCACTTAAAGATAAATCATCATGTTACTGGCAATACTGCCTAGCTGCCCAAATCAGATTATAATTCTGTGCCCCGCTAGTTCTGTCCAATAAGCACTTCCCAACCAATGTAGTCCCCCAGTCTCTGGCTGGCGCATGATAATGCTTGTTCTTCTTTGTTTCATTGTTTAAATATGTGTCTGCTATCTGGTCGGAACTGATAAGTAAAGAAAATTGTGTAGCTTACACCAGACATTCTGTGACCTCAGGAGTCCCCCAAGATGCATGCTCAGAGCAAATTGTCTGAAAACCCATTTATCATGATGCTGACCAGGGACTTTGTTCCGATTTCCCTATAAAAACAGCCCCATGCCCGTCAGTCCACATCTGCCCAAATCACACTTTAATGAAGAGAGCGTTAACTAACTCTGGTACCTACTGAGATCCCCACATCAGAAATGTCATTATAGATGCAGACACCTGCGTGTGAGATGAATCATTTTCCTAATGGTGGATTGCCCCTGAAATCCAGCACACCCTTGAAGCTTTATTTATTTTTGGCTTAGGTAATTGGATAGCATTAATTATTTATATTTGTTTCAGTCCAGCAGGAAGTGGGAGGGGGGGGATGGGGAATAAATGACCAGTTAAGGCTATAGCAATCAGCTAAATACACAACACACACACACACACACACACACACACACACACATATACACACACACCCCCAGAAACACACATATATGTATATGGTCTTTGATTAAGTAGGGGTCATTATATGCAGCCATTCTGGGTAATTCTTTCTAGAAATATTTAATGAGGTTTCCTATAAACTCTTCTGGTTTTTTCATTATTGGGATAGAAAAGCAATTCATCTCCGATGGGTGCATATATACTTCCTCTTGTAGAGTGGCTCCAGTGGCTCCCAATCTCTGTTCTACTCACCTGGATTCTGGGAACCTCTTGTCATGTTTGGTGCCATTCTGGAGCTGTGAATCCCCCCAGGCAAAGCATGGGCACCCACAGAGTTTCCCAGCACCATTACACTTATAAAATATCAAATCTTGCTCTGGCAGTCAAGAGACAGGAAATAGATAGCTCCCCTGCCTACACTTGTCTTTCTTTATGTGTTAGGAAGCTAAAGGTTACCCTATTAATTAAATGAGGAAAGAACAGGGACAGTCCAAGGGTCACTACCAAAATGACTCAAATTAAACCTCTAATAAGGATTTTAAACCATGTAAGTCACACGTGTATATTTTTAAAATTTCCTTGAGCCTGAGCTTTCTGTTCATGGTGCAAATAATTGGCAGACTGAGCCTCACCAGTGTCTTCGAGATGAAGCCACCACTGGATTTCTCTGAAAGGTGCCTCAGAGCAAATCACTTGACACAACCATTGTGATACTACCTTGGAATCCAATGTACTTTACTAATTAGCTCCAATGTTTAAAAAGATAGAGGCATCATGATATTGGCAAATGACTGGGCAGAGCTTGGAGTTGGGGAGACGTGGGTTAGAGTCATACTTCTGGCACATACCAGTTGAGTGACCCTAGATAAAACATTCAACTCCTTAGTGCCTCAGGTAACTTTATGTGTTACAAATGAGTTGCAAGTCTGCATCAGGTAAGGAAGATTCCACACAGGGAGTTCTGAAGTCTGATGAAATTACAGATCCAGACTCATTCAAGCTAATTAAAATATAGAGTTATTCCATGTAGCTTAGTGCATAGAGGGCCAGTCTTGGAATTAGAGGAGCCTGGGATCTTGACTGAACATCCATGGGTGACCATGGCAAGTCCCTTCAATACGGTATCCTGAGAGATTCTCATAGAATGTAAGTTATAAAGGAGTTGTGGATCTGCCTTGGTAGAGAGAATCTCCACACCAGGAATTCTCTGTTCCCAGAAATTGAAATCACAGGTTCAGACTGCCCCCACTCTATGGACACACATTGTGTATACATAAATAGCACAATGGAAAGGCAGGTGCCGGACACAGACCGGTCTTTCACTGGTATGAGCTCAGATGAAGAAATTCTCTCACTAATTCAGATTGTCATCCCTCCAAATTAGGATCTTAGAGCACTGAGAAGTTGTGGTTTCTCCAGGGTCACATAGCCAGAAGGAGTCAGAGGTGGGATTTGAATCTAGGCCTTTCTGGTTTCAAAGCTGACTCTTTATCCACTAAGTTGCACTGCCTTATACAAACATATAAACGCACCCACATATAAAATATACTTATGTATGTATGTATGTATACATCCCCCTAGCACACTTTCTCCTCTATTTATCTCTGTAATTGTTTATTGTCACTACCTGGAACCTTATCCTTCCCTACTAACCCCACCCACCCAATCTTCTTGCAGTATTGGTTGAAATCACTCCCTGCATTTTTTAATGCCTTAAATAGCCCTTTATTGCCTGGAGAGGGCTCATCTACCTCAAAGTTAGCAGCCAACACAGAGTTCTGGGTTGCACTTGTAGTCCCAGGCTTCATTCCAGTGGCCCATCTGAGAGGAACAGTGCTAAGCAGGTTGGTCTGACTTTTGGTCACCAGCCATTTCAGTCGTGTCTGAATCTCTGTGACTCCATTTGGGGTTTCCTCAGCAAAGATACTGTAATGGTTTGCCATTTCCTTTTCCAACTCATTTTACAGATGAGGAAACTGGGGCAAACAGGGTTAAGTGACTCTGCCAGGGTCACACAATTAGTAAGTGTCTAAGGATGGATTCGAACTCTGGAAGAGGAGTCTTCCTGCCTCCACTCCCCCCCCCCCCATGCACTATTCACTTCTCCATCTAGTTGCCCACTGTCACCCCTAGGAGATGAAAGAAAGAGAAAAGCTAATAGCACCCTCTCACCCTGTTTAGACAGTGCCTAAGTGAGAACTGATCGGGGTCCTAGGGCTGCTTTTGCCCTGGGCTGAGCATGAAGAGGGAGCAAGCAGAAAAGACCAAGGCTAACAAAGCTAACGAGGCCATCTGCTGTTGGCCACCGTGTAACATGGCGCCATTTTGGTGTACCTCAGTGGGAGAATTGCAGGATGTTGACAGTATATGCCCATTCCCCCTGATCAGGCAGAAGACCATGAGATTAAATAATAAGAATAATATCAATAATCATGGCTAGCATTTAAGCACTTGCATGTGTTACCTCATTTGATCTTCACCATTCTGTGGCTTACATGCTAAGGCAGAATTTGAACTCAAGTCTTCTTGACTCCAGGTTCAGTGCTCTAACCATTGTGCAACCTAACTGCTGCCCAATAACTAGCATTTGTGTCGTGCTTTAAGGTTTATGAAGCGCTGTACAGATGTCATCTCATTTTATCCTCACAACAGCCTTTTGAGGGAGCTTCTGTTATCATTCCCATTTTACAGCTGAGAAACTGAGGCAAATACAAGTTAAATGACTCGTCCAGGGTCAAACAGCAAGTCAACGTCTGAGGCTTGATTTGAACTCAAGTCTTCCTGACTCTGGGTTCTGTGCTCTAAGCATTGTACATCCTAACTGCTTTCATATGTCCTTGCATCCCTGGTTCCTAGACCAGTGGCATCAAACTCAAAAACTTTTGTTGCTGGTCAGTCATTTTCAGGTGTGTCCAACTCTTCGTGATCCCATTTTGGTTTTGTTGGCAGAGATACTAGAGTGGCCCTTTCCTTCTCTGGCCTATTTCAAAGATGAGGAAACTGAGGCAAACAGGGTTAAGTGACTTGCTCAGGGTCACACAATTAGTAAGCGTCTGAGGCCAGATTTGACCTCAAGAAGAGGAGTCTTCTTGACTTCGTGCCCAGTGCTCTATCCACCGTGCCACTGAACCGTATAGAAGGATCCCTGCAGGCTGAATATTGCCTTAGAAAACCACATATTAACATTATTTATGTCGTACTGTATTCTGACTTATTTTGCTCAATATTTCCCAATTATATTTTAATTTTGTTCAGCAGCACTTGGGAGTGTTGCAGGACAGGTATTGGAAATCTCTGACCTAGAACAATGCCTACCTAGCACAAAGAAATGATTATTGCATTAATTCATATACTTACTGAAGTACCTAGGAGTCAGAAAAGAATCCTCCAGCTGGGCCCATTGGCCATTTCTAGGTCTCCTTGGGGTATTGTTGAGGTGGGAAAGGAGGTGAAGTCACCTTTTCTATATGCTTGGGGGGAGGGTGGACAAGTCAGCTGCTTCCCCTTTTTTTTTCTGTTCTCTTTCAGAGAAGCAGAGATACATTGTGATCCAGTGGGAAGACCACTGGCTTTGGAGTCAGAGTCCTTGGGTTCAAATCCTGACCCTTCCACTTTCAGTGTGATTGTGGGCAGCTCACAACCTCTAGAGGCCTCTGATACCTTGGATATACATATAAATAAAGGAGGTTAGAGAATGATCTCTGTTCTCCTAGCAGATTGAATTCTGTGTGTGCATTAAAGGATGCTTTCTTTCTCTTAGAACACATAAAAGTCTTTTCCATCTCTGTTATGGAATGATTGGAGGTCATTCCTCAAAGAGAAAGATGAGCCTTGGTCCCCCATAACAAAGCCTAAAGGATGAGCTCCTGAGAGACTCTTAGGTCCAGGGAATGTCTCCCCCACATGCCCCTCTTCCCCTCCCCCACTTCAATTTCTAAATACAGTCAGAACTTAAGTACCCAGTGTGCTCTGGGCATAGGGGGCCTCTGGTTAATGAAGTTTCTGGTCCACTGAAGCAAAAAGAGAAGCCTTTTTTGCTTTCATCCTTTGTGTATCTTTTTGAAATGTGTGTGTTCTCTTTCCTGCTCAGATAGGTAGAGTCTGGTGAACAAAAATCCTTGTGTGGTGACTGAAGGTCTTTTGGGACTCAGGTCATCATGCTGCATGTCAGCTCTCATTTGGTAGGCTAGCAGCTGTAGAAGGCATAAGGTATGGGACTGAATGGGGACTGAGCCCAGTGCCCCCCCTGGGACCACTGACTTCATTCAGTCCAGATTTCACAGTGTTGGCCTCCACCTAGATACAGGGGCCATTTGGTTAGATGAAGAGGTTGGGGGAGTGAATTCTGATTAGCAGAGACTTACCTAGACCTCCCTGTGCTGGTTTCTCCTATATAGCCACATTTCACACTCCCCATTTCCTTGACTCATTTCAAATAGTTTGAATGTGGAGACTGATAGAGAAGGATATTCCTCAGAGTTACGGACCAGGCAGGGACAAGTTCCAACAATATTGCCAGAGATGGTCTAAGGGCCCACTGTAATCGACCCTTATGTCCTTATGTAAGGACTCAGAGTAGGTGGGGTCTAGTGCAGAATGTGTTTAAGGGAATGGCAGAATCCAGATTTAATCAGGAGTAAGGGGTAGTAGTGGAAGATGAGGTATGTTGAGGATAGACTCTTTGTGGAGGGCTTTGAATGCTAAACTAAAGAACTTTGATCTGAACTCAGCTCTCTGATCAGGTGAACCACTGTCAGTAACATCTTTGGGAGTAGATTAGGGCCAGCGGTCGAGGGATATGGCAGTGTTGGGAAATATTCCCTTCCCTTCACTGGGAGAGGGCATGTAAGAGACCATTTAACTTGACTTTTTAATGTTATTGGCTGCTACAATTACTTTGTTGGTTATTTGGATTTCAAATGATTTGAATAACATGGACAACATTCAAAGTCACGTGACTGTGGAGAGTCTGGAAGTCCTTTGAATTCTCTATAATTAAACACCCAAACAACATTTTGTTAAGTGTCTGTTAGGTGCCAGGCACTGTCCTAGGCACTGGGGATACAAAAAGGAAAACAAAGATCTCTCCCCTCAAGGATCTTACATTTTATTAGGGAAGATAATGTTCACATATAGAAATCTATGAAATATGTACAAAATAAAGACAGTTTAATTTAGGACAAGGGGAAGATAAAAGGAACTGGGGGATGATAAGCTCATACAAGTATAGCTGTAAGGGACCTCAGAGTTCATTCAATTCCAGACTCTACCTCCCTCTCGTTTTACAATTGAGGAAGCTGATATCCAAGGAGATAAAGTGACTTGTTTAAGGTAGTAAATGCTGAAGGCAGAATTTCAACCCAGGTCATCTGGCGAGGGGTCCAGAGAGATGGCACAGTGGATAGAACATTAGACCTGGAGGCAGGAAGATCTGAATTCAAATCTAGCCTCAGATGCTTACTAGCTCCATGACCCCTGGACAAGTTACTCAACTGCTATCTCCCTTAGTTTCCTCAGTTGTTGCTTTTAGTTTTGTCTGAGTCTGCATGACCCCATTTGGGGTTTTCTTGGCAAAGATACTGGAGTGGTTAGCCTTTTCCTTCTCCAGCTCATTTTACAGATAAAAAAATTGAGGCAAACAGGGTTAAGTACACGCCGAGGGTCACAAACAGCTAGTAATAAATGTCTGAGGCCAGATTGGAACTCAGGAAGATGAGTCTTCCTGACTCTAGGTTCCTGCACTCTATCTGCTTTACCCACCTAGCTGCCTTTCTCAGTTGCAAAATGGGTTCATAATGGGACCTACCCCTCAACGTTGTTGTGAGGAACAGATGAAATATTTGTAAAGCATTTAGAACAATGCCTGGCACCCAGTAGGCACTTAATAAATGTTTATCCCTTTCCTTTTTCCCCTACAGAGTTGGTAGTTTTTGATAGTTCAGCTGAAGAGATTCTACTAGGCAGAGGTGAAGATGGAGGGTATCCCAGATACAGGGCATGGCCTGTCCAAAAGCACAGAGATGGGGGATGCAATGTCCTGTGTGAGGGACCGGCTCCAAGTATCTCTGATTGGCCGATGCACAGAGATTATGAAATGGAGTAATGTTCTCCACCCATAATTTAACAGCATCACCATTTCCTCCCTCCCTCCCTCTTTACTCAATGACTTCTTCTTCCTTTGTTGGAATACAAGGAACAAAGTGGCTCAAAAGACCATTGTTTTTTCATGGCTAGAGGTATATTTCTTTCATCTTCCGTAAATCTCTTCTGCCTTCTCCTCTTCCCCTCATTGCATCCCATTTATTATTTATAGTTCAGCTCTTAGTTTAATCCCAAGGTGCTCTGCAGAGCCTCAGTAATGGAGATAGAAAGAGAGGGGTGAGGATGAAGAGGAGACAGATGTTCAAGCAGTTAGGAGATCGTTGCTCCTCTCCTTGGAGAGAAAAGGTCAGAAGCAAGCTCGGGCTTATCTCAGAGCAGGCCAGCACATGGATGCTCTGCTCAGATCTTATACTTATGTTGCTCTTAGTTTTTTAAAGATGGAATCTAGGTGGTACAATGAGTGGAGCTCTGGATTCAGGGCCAAGAAGATCTGAATTCAAATCCTGTCACAGACACAGATCAGCAGCATGATCCCTTGGCAAGTCATCTGACCTATCTAGGACTCAGTTTTTTCACCTCTAAACTGAGACAAGAGAGAAAGGAATGAACATAGGAGATATGGTAGAGGTAAGATTTATAATAATTGGCAGTTGGGTGTGGGGTTTGAGGAAGATGGAAGAGTCAAGGAAGATTCCAACATTAAGACCATGAGTGTCTGGAACAACAAGAGTGCCACCCACAAAAATGAGGATGTTTGGAGGAGGAAAGCTTTTAAGGAGCAATATTAATGAGTTCCATTTGTGGTCTATTGAATGTATGGTGCCCAGGGCACGTCCACATGTAGCTACTTATCAAGAAGTAACACGGAACTGGAATTCAGGAGAAAGATGAGAGCTGGTTACATAAGACTTGGAAATCTGTATAGAAATGATCATTGAACCTACGGGAGATATTGAGATTGCCAAGGGATAAAGTATAGGGAATGGCCCTGGCAGAACCATATGAGATGCCCAACATTAGTCAGTATGATGAAGATCCTGCAAAGGGTCCTGGGAAGGAGCAGACTCACAAGTGGAGAACCAAACTGATCAATGGCACAGAAGCCAAATGAAAGAGAGAGTACACAGGAGAAAAGAGTGGGAGGGGCTGGCAGCCTTAACAACTGTGGAGAGGCCAAGAAGGATGAGGATTCTGACAAGGCCATTGTGTTTTGCAGTGAAGAGATCATTGATCATCTTAGAGAGAACAGTGACAAAATCAGAAATCAAATTGCAGGGATAGGAAAGTCAGAAAGCCAGGGTAACAAGAATAGACAAGCAGTCTTAGGAGTTTGGTGATGAAAGGGAAAAGAGCCATAGGATGATAGCTTGTGGGAATGACAGGTCAGAGCAGGAGGAGGAAGGGGAGAGGTCATTTATCAAAAGGCTGCCCTCTTCACTGTGTGCCAAAGTTGCTCCGGGTTCTCATTCTTTCTCCCAGTTTGTTCCAAAGATCCCTGGGTTCCAAAGATCCCTAAAGGGGATGCAGGAAGGGGCAAGTTTTGTAGAGCGAGAAGTGAGAGTCTTTCTAGAGAGAGATAAGGGCTTCAGGATCTTAACTGAATGATAAGCTTGGTTTCCCACCTCTGATGTCACAACGGAGGCACTAATTATTGAGACTGGAAATTTTCAACCAGATATGAGGAGCTGGGAGGAGAGGAGGGAGGTCAAGAGAAAGGGCAAGGTGGGGACATTGTAAAGAGAGGACCTGCCACAAGAAGTCTAGGCCCAGAAAACCAAAGTTTTCATGGGCCACTGTGCTTGTTTCCATGTGTCTGCTCTGTAAAGTGGGGACCTCCATCGGTGATAGGGTAGCCTTCCTCAGCCTCTGTTTGCCACATGGCATATGAGCCTGGCTGCTTACAGTCATTTGTTAAAAGCCTTTCAACATCATCTTAGAATTTGACATCTACCTCCCCAGCTCTCAACTTCCAGCTGACTAGGGCCCTCCAATCCAACCCTGGGTATGTGCCAGCCCAGGAGGGGAAGAAGTGAATGACAGGAGAGAGACACCTGTGAACACACAGCACGTATACACATGCAATCTCTCTCCAGTCGGGGATAAGGTTATTGTGTCTGGAATCACAATTCGGCCAGATTCTAACCCATTCATGAATTGTAATGTGTTGCTTCCTACAGGGAATGCCCTGACTTCTCTGTTCTCCTTAATTGTTGTTGTAAGGCCAAACTTCAGAGGGAAAGAGCACTAATGATTTTAAGAAATCTTCTTAGCCGCCCATGTCATAGCAAGCAGGTTCCATTTTACTAGCTGGCTGGGCTTTCAGCCAGATCAGTTGGAGGGCAGATAATGCATTAGTGGTCCATTAGGGTTGCTAAAATGTGAAGTAATTGCAAGTGTAATACAAACCCAAACAAAAAATGTACCCTGCACTCCAGACAAAGTTTGAGGCTGCTAATTCACCCTATGGTAAGATTCCAAAGTTGAGAATTCATGTTGTATAGACTATGCTTGCATGTGAATGAGGAAGGGCATAGAGCAGCGGTTCTCAACCTGTGGGTTATGTTCAATTTAAATACATCCTGCATATCAGATATTTACATTACCATTTATAACAGTAGCAAAATTACAGTTATGAAGTAGCAACGAAAATAATTTTATAGTTGGGGGGTCACGACAACATGAGGAACTGTATTAAAGGGTCACGGCATTAGGAAGGTTGAGAACCACTGGAACAGAGGATCCTTCCAAAGGCAGCCCTCCCACCATGTACCCAGGTCATGGTAAGCTCCTTCTCTTCCTTAAAGTTTAGTCAAGGGACCCCTGGACTCTGTCTGCCATGATAGATATACCCTATGATGCAAAATTGGAGTAAGGATTTTGTAGTAGTGCTTTCCTTCTAGGACATTTGTTCACACTGTCACTAAGATGTAATTTCCTAGGACTTTTGTCCTATGATCTGTGATCCCTAAGAAAGATTTGGGATCGTAAATGATGTCAGCACTCTATAAATCCAATGTCCTTTAAATTCAGCACCAAAGGACAAAGTCCTGGTCACCTTATGCTGGTAATGGTTCCAAGCATATTCCACTCACTTTATGATCCTGGACAAGTCACTTTAATTCTTGAATCTCAGATGCCATATCTGCAAAATGGGGATAAGAATATTTACATTATAGACCTCGTATGTGCTCTGCCTTGGCTCACAGGGTTGTTATGAGGAAAGCGTTTTATAAACCTCAAAGTGTTATATAAATGTGAGTAGTTAAGTTGGTGTCTTCTATTATGAGCCCCCCTCCATCATCAGTGTTATGCAGCATCCTTGGGGCTCATTCTCATGAGCCAATCCACCAGTTAAAATATCTCCAAACCCTTTGGTCCCTTTCCCTCTCCAGTGGTATTTAAAGAGAGTAGTCTGGTAAACTCACAATGCTTCTGACTTGATTCAGGAATTCTTGTGTATCCAGCCTAAAGGGACAGAGAGCAATAGAACCCCCATGAGCTTACCTCTTTCAATGCATTCTTTTCATTTCATCCTGGTATATACCCTGGGGCTGGAGAAAAGAACCTAATTGTCTGAGAAGCTCTCTCTTCCACAATTTTTCAATCTTCAGTTTAGTAAAATGTATATTAGAGACTGTTACTGTGCTGTGATTCAAAAACTGACTGTGAACTTACCAAGATCTAAAAACAGACGTGTCCTTCACAGCAATAATATGTGGATAATCTAAGCAGAAAGACCTTACTTCATCTGAATTTTCTAAATAATTTAATTTCCTTGACTTTTTAAATAGAAAAACCTTTATTAATCATCAACTACTTACTATTATCAATCATTAATTAATAATCATTTGCTATTACTAATTATTAATTAATTATTAATTGTTAACCATTAATTAATTATTAATCATTTCCTAGGTGTCAGACACTGTGCTAAGCACTAGCACTATAAATACAAGCATGACAGTCGCTGCCCTCAGGGAACTAGCTTTGTGATCATGGGCAACATAGAAAGGAGAATTTGAGTTGGAAAGCTGGATGGGGGAGGGTGGGGAGAATGGCCAGAGTATGGGCAACTTGGTTTGGAAATGGCCAAGATGTGGTAGAGCGCTCTGGTTGAAGAGCTCAGCGTCTCAGGGCTATTCTGATTCCTTTGGAGGGGGATGAGGAGGGGGAGAGGATGGCCAGAGAACAGACTTGGAATGGCCAAGAAATGGCTTGGTGTCCTCTAAGAGAATTCTGACCATGTTATTTGGCTAGGAATGAGTTGTGCTGACAAGAGAGAGCTACCTAGTTTTTTCAGGATAAAATTTTAGGCTTTAACTTGTACTTCCCATAGAGATTGATCCTTTCCCCATTTCTTCTTCAGGATCTGAAGCCAAGGGTGCCTGAGCTCCACCCAGCCTGCTGCCTCTCTGGCTGCTAACATAGAGAGAATCTCATTTTCTCTTTAGCAGATATTCCAGGCCATTGGCAGCTGTTTGAGCAGCAGGCTGTAGGAACCTCCGCTGCCTGTTGAGCAGGGAGGACTCAGCTGTCCCCATGACCAATATATAAATTAACCCCAGTTTGAGTGAAGACTTTAAAAAAAAAATCACAAAGGATCAATGTATATGTGGCTTCTGTGTGTGGAGCAGAATCAGGCCAAGCCTGAGTGGAGTGCTTTAGCCAAATAGAACTACTTAGTGAACATTCTTGCCTTTTCTCTGTCTCTGAGCCAATGCCTGGTGCTCTTCCCCTCTTTGAATATTGCTTCTCCTTCCCCACCCCTATCTCCCACGACCTCCCACTGACATTTCCCTAGTCCTTCAAAACTCCCTGGCTTTGTGACCAGGGGCAAGTCACCCTATGTGTCACCTCTGCAACAAGAACTGGATCAGAAGTCTTGTATTCAAATCCCATCACTGCCACTTATACTTCTATGACTTTGGACAAATCCTTTAACCCCTGTAGGCCTGAGTTTCCTCATTTATAAAATGAGGGACTTGAACTAGATGTTCTCTAATATCTCTTACAGCTATGGTATATGGTATCCAGTGATTCTATGAGACCCTCTAGAAAGACCCCAGCCTGAAGTAATTCCTCCTTCTGAAGTCATAAGACATAGCAAACCCTCTCTTGTAAATAACCAAGCTATTTTTTCTATGTGTTTTATCCCCCAAACTTTGATTTGTCCTAGAAATAGGACAAATTATTCTTTCTATATCTGATTTTCAGGTACTGACAATTTTTTTCCTTTAAATAAATTTTTGTTCTTTTCTTTTCTTTATATAATCTATAATTCCTAAAATACCCTTTCCTCTTGTCCCTTCCAAAGAGTCATCTTTTATATCAAGGGATTTTTAAAAATTCAATAAAATGAAGCAACATATTGAAAAAAAATACAGCTATTTCTAAGGGTTTTCTTAATTTTGCTGCTTCTTATAAACTAGACTCAAAATCTGATTATCCTCCCCAGCATGGGGGCATTTTTACTCGAAGTCTGTGGGGTGACTATCTCTGAGGTCAGAGTCATACTCCTTGTTCCTGACAACACCATGTTCTCCCAGAGCTTCCCCTGCTGCCATCTTTGAAAATGGCTTGAGCTCCTATTGGACCCATCACAAGAATTGTCTGACCTGATATGTGCCAAATTTGGGGTGATGGCATTCATTAGCCTGCAGCTGAATTTAAAGACCAAGGCAACTTTTTAAAGTTTGAAGTGATTTTGTCTCAGTCTGGTTCCATGTCATAGGGCCAAACTTGTAAACACCATGGCTATCTCAAGTCCATTTAGAAAAGCTGAATGAAGGATAGGACTTGAGGTCAAGGAAACTTTGGTCAAATTCCTACCACTAATACTCCCTGACTTCGTGACCAGGGGCAAGTCACCCTCTGGGCCTCAGTTTCTCCATCTGTAGGATTCTAATACCTATATTCTACCTCCTTAGGTTGTTGGGAGGCTCAAATTGAATAATTAAAAATTTTAGATGCCATTTGAAATCCAGTTGTGATTGTTTAGATTGCCACCCCCCCCCCAAAGGATGACAGGTTAATGGTGGGTCTTTATATCTATAAATGTATATTTATATCTTCCCCTTTGGGATGGTGAAGGAGATTAAAATCATATGCAGCATTGTGCTAATCCAACACTCTTAGAAATCTTTTCATTGCCTGAGTCATTTTATTGGGCAAATTAGAGACACTGAATTTGGAAATTTTGCCTTATTCTGTGTTTAATTAATTTTTGTGTAATGTGCTGCAGGCACATTAATATCAATACAACCTTTTTCTGCTGGGTTTCTAATACTCATATTTGGAAGAAATAAACTTCATATTTTACTTCCTTTTATTTTCTCATAACAAAGGCTATTGGTTCTCTAAGCGTTTTTTTTCCTGGGATGTGGGCACATAAAAGAAGAATTAAATTTTCCCAGCAGACCTGGGTTGGCATGTAGTTATGGGAGTATGTTTTTAATGCATGTGCCATGCATGACTGTTTCAGGCTGCACTTGAAGAAATGCTGGGTTAATTCGCTTTCTGAGGAGTGGGCAGATGGTGGGATCTGCCATAGACTCCAGAGAATTAGAAATAGGATTGTTCCAGAGCCTGTCGTCAAAAAGCATTTTGTCAGGAGACAAAAATTTCAGAAAGCTAATGTTCATGGCAAATGTCTGTGCTGCACAAGACAGAATACTTAGGTTCTCTTATTCCCTCGCTTCCCCTCCGCTGCCTGCATGCCATCCCAGATTTTGAGACTCACAGAAACTTTGTGTTGGAAGAGACTTCAGAGGTCCTTCAGATGGCATCTAGTCTTACCCACATCTGAAAAAAGAACCTCTGGATCACGTTTCTGACAAGTGGCTTCTGGCCGTTCTTTGCTCAAACACCCCTCTTAAGGGGAGCCCACTGACTCCCAAGATTTCAATTGTCCCTTTTGATTGATATTATTTCATTTTTTATTTTTTGATTAACAATAATTTCAAATGAATTTTCCCTCTCTCTACCCTGTTGAACAATTTTTAAGAATTGCCCCCTAAATAAAGCTCTTAATATATAATTGCATTGTCCAAAGTCCTGCAAAACAAATTCCCACATCAGCCATTTCTGAAAATACGTAACATCCCTGCTCTGTCAGAAGGTGACATGTTTAATCTTCATTCTTCTGGATTCCGCTTATCATTGCATTGATCAGAGTTCTAAGATCTTTCAAAGTGGTTTTTTCTCTATAATGTTGTCATCATTGTATAATTTTTTCTCCTTGCTCTGCTTGTTTCATTCTGCATTTCCCCAGTTTCCTTTGAAACTATCCACTTCCCCGTTTCTTGTGGAATAGTAATATCCCATTGCATTCATATAACACAATTTGCCATTCCCCACAGGGAGGGCAGCCCTTTAGTTTCCAGTTTTTTGGACTACCATGAAAATAGCTGCAAGAGATATTTTTGTACCTATAGACCCTTTTCCTCTTTCTTTGATGTCTTTGGGGTAGAGCTTTGTAGTGGCACAGCAGGGTCAAAGACTATGCAGTTTGTTAACTTTCTGAGCATAGATTCCAAAACATTTTCCAGAATCATATTCTCCTTTTCAGTAGCTTTAATTGTTAGGCAGTTTTTCTTGCTGTGGACACTAAATCTGCTCCCCTCTGCCTTCCACCAATTCTTCCTGGTTCTGACTCTCAAAAAGCAGAATGATTCTTCTTCAATATAACAGCTAGTCAAATGCTTGAGGACAGTTTTTCATGTTTCCCTTCACCTATACTCCCAGTATGGATAGATGAAAAGAAAAAAAGATTGTGGTTGGAGGATCTGGGTTTAAATCCCTTGTTTTGTGTGACCTCAGGCCAGTTATTTCTCCTTTCTAGGCTCAAGGCTCTTCCCTTATAAAATGAGTGTATAGAACTGGAAGATATCTGAGGACCCTTCCAGTTCGAAATTTGTGATCCTGTGATTAATGATACATGCCTCTTGCTCTTAACAATCACACATTCTAGCTGTATGGACTCTTCCAAGTGGACAAGACTTTTTACGATTTTTTTTCCCCATTTATGCTATTCTTAGCTTAGAACTAGAATTCTTGAAGTTCAGGGATGGAGAAGGTGGCAGTCTAAGAACAAAGTGGCAAGGAATGAAGGTATGTTGATACTTTGGCTTGGCCAAGCTGGGCATAGTCAACTTTATACTTGAGGGGTGCATCAAGACACTCACAAGCTTAGCTATATACCCCCAATATGTTTTTATGGGATAGTGTTTCATGGAGGAGATTTATCAGAGGAAGAATGGAGCCTACTGGGGTACTAGCAATTGTATAATCTTATAGCAGTCATAGCTGCTTGGAGGTAATGACTCTGACTCAGGTAAGCCTCTCATGGAAACATAGTTCTGGAGTTGGAAGGGATCCCAGAGGCCATCTAATCCAATATTTTACAGCTTTGAAAACTAAGGCTAAGAAGTGTGAAATGATTTGCCCAATGTTATACAGGCGTTAAGCATAAAAGATGGGATTTGAACTCAGATTTTTCTGACTCCAGAGCCAGTGCTACATCTATGGCACCATGCTGCTTTGAGAGGTTGGGGTGACTATGCCTGCATTGTTAGGGATTTCCAAGAATCCTCCCTGAGATTCTTTGTTTGCAATGGTTTAGCTTTTATGTTGCCATTATTTGGATTTCAGTCTTCCAGTAAAGGTGAATCAGAGATGATAAGGCTTTTCTCATCATCAGCCCAAATTGGATCTTTGATCTAACAATTGTCTGAAACTGCCCTTTCAACCTTGGAATTTATTTGCAAGCCCAAATATAAATGTTGTGCCAGCACCATCCATCACATTCTTCCCTCTTCAGTCTCAATGGAGAGGCTGATGCAGATTGTTCTCCAGCTCTGGGAGCAGCTGCGTGAGTGGCAGGAGGTAACTCTGATTCTATAGTCACAGCGAGAAAGATGCACTTATGTCACCGTGGCTACCACACCTTCTGTACCATAAATGGCTACAGCTCCATCCCTGCTTGAGTTTGCTGTCACACTGACACCCCTTTGCAAGGGTTCCTATGAAACACACTGGTCTACCTTAGTGAGCATGAACTAATAGTAAGGCAGCAGGGTGTAATGGATGGAGTGTCAGACTTGAACTTGGACTTGGAGGCAGGAAAATCGAGATTAAAAGCCTTCCTCAGACATTTAACAGGGTGTGTGACCTTAAGTAAGTCACTTGACTTGGATGGATTAACTTTGCAGCACTTAGCACCAGTGCCTGAAATGTAGTAAATATATGCTTGTTGACTGACTGAGCCTCAGTTTCCTTACAGATAATGAGGAGGTTGAACTCAATAACCTATAAGATCCCTTTTCTAACTCTATGGTCTTATGGGAATACAGGAAAGAGAGCCTGGTACTTTTGCAAGGTTGCTTTTATAATAGAAAAATTAAGAAGAGCCTTGAAACATTGAGTAGTTTCCCTGTTGGAACAGTGGAACCCCTTTTGAAGAATAAAAATGCTTTAAATATTTAAGGGAAATATCTTAGCCTTAGTATGCTAACTGTGATGAGAAAGATAAGATGCTAAGAGAGGAGGTATCTTAGAATGGAGGTTACTGACTTTGTAATGAAAAGATCCGGGTGGAATCTTAGCTCTCTCTCTCTGTGCCCTTGGACAAGTAATTTTTTTTTACCTTTCTGAGCTCCAGTGTGCTAATCAGTACAATGAAGGAATTGAATTCAACGGTCTGTTTCTTCTAGCTCTTAATTCTTTAAAAAGAAGGTGAGTTTCTTTAAGACACAGATTTTTGGATACTTTTCAATTTCTTGAATACACCAAATGTCTTCCCTTGCTTACTCTACTCTCAACTTTTAAAAATTGGGTTTCTGCCCCCATTACTGCCTTAAAACTGATTTCTGTCAGGTCGTCCCTAACCTACTACTTGTTGAATCCAATTGGTTTGTTTCCCAGTCTTCCTGCTCCTTTCTTTCTCTGTTGATATGCCTTTCTCCTAGGTGATCTTTTTTCCCCTGGGAGGTCCCCAGTTCTGCCTAGTTTTCCTTATACTTAAACAGGCAATCCCTTTTTTCTCCAAATAGCTGACATTTGTATAACTCTTTTTAAAACTTAGCTTTTTTCTTTCTCTTTCACCTTCTCCCAATGGGAAAAAAGAAGAAAAAAACCAAAACCTTTTTAACAAATATGAGCCCAGTGCCTTTCTGTTAGAAGGTGGGGGACTGTGCTTTGTCATCAGTTCTCTGAAATGACAGTTGGTTATTGTGATGCTCTAAGATTTCTCAAAGCCATGGTGGGTAGGTGGCGCAGCAAATAGAGCACTGGCCCTGGAGTCAGAAGGACCTGAGTTCAAATTCGGCTTCAGACACAACACAAAAACTAGCTGTGTGACCTTGGGCAAGTCACTTAACCTCAATTGCCCTACCCTCCCTCCAAAAAAAGCAAAAAAAAAAAAGATTTCTCAAATAAATCCCTCCATATGTTACCTCACATCATCTTCATAATAACCTTGTGGGTTGGACTGTAAATACTGGTATCCTTATCTTATAGATAATGAAATAACCTGAGATATTAGGTACTTGATCATTGTCATGTGATTAGTAAATATTAGTGGCAGGATTTAATAGGTGGGATGGAGCAAACATAAATGCTTTTTAATTGAAAAAAATATTTTTTTTTAAAAGAGAGCTGGATCAAATTACCTCTAAGGGACCTTTCAGCTCTGAATGGAGATTCTGTGATCCTTACCTTATATATCAGTCCTCTTCATGTACTTTATATGCAGCCAAACCAGAATATTTTGTACTTTCAGTATATATTTCTTACACCTGTGTGTCTTTGATCACAATATTCCCATGCCTGGAATATCCTCTTCATTAATTGAATTTCTGCCCATCCTTTAAAGCTCAACTCAGATGTCATCTCCTCCTGGAAACTTTTCCTAATGCCCTTGGTTAACAGTGACCTTCTCCTTCTAACCTCACATAGAAACCTTTGCTATGGAACTCTCTTATTTCCTGATATTCTCTTATTTCATGATAGTGTAATATTTTGTATTTGGCTCTGTATGTTGGTTCCTTGACTCCCTATTAGACCGTAAACTTCTTGAGTGTAGAGACTATGTCTTATCTAAACATTTTATTTCTTCCAGCTCCCGCTCCATTATTCTGGCCAAGTGATACTTAATAAACATGTATTGTCATATTAGGTTTTTGTTTCTTCTATGATACCCAGAATCACTGGATTTTGCAGTATAGACAAGAATGCGGTTGAGAATTCTTGTTGAGCACTCAGGAAATGAAATTGGATCAGAATGAGGTAGGCCTTTCTTGGGTAGAAAGAGAAGAGACCTTTCAATAAGCAGAATAGGTGAGGGACTAGGATGGGGAACGAGACAGGGGAGGATGCTGAGCTGCAATGTGGAGACTATAACCTGCCATGCCATGCCACTGGAGAATGGAAATTGTATCTTCGACATAGTTAGGATGTTATAAATACTTACTGTGCTCTTTGAGTTGGCCAATGCATCACCATCCTTCCAGTATTTTATTTGATTTAAAAAGTGTTGGTAGAATTTTTTTTTTAAATCAACATGTCATTTGCTACCATTCTTATTTTTTGCCCAGCTGGACAAAATCACATTGTGCAGACTAGCTGAAACATCACCTTCGGTGTGAGGCCTTTCCTTATTTCTGAGCCCCTCCCCCCCATCATCTTGTTTCTATTCTTTTGTATAATCCTATGTTTGTGTGTGATGTCTTTCCTAATAGAATATAAGTTCCTTGAGGGTGGGGAGTGTTTCACTTTTCTCTTTGTCTCCCCAGCATTTGACACATAGTAGGCACTGAAAAATGATTGATTTTTTCAGCATGTCCAGTATTGTAAGTCTGAAAATTGTATCTTCCATTTGACCTAGGTAACTTTTGAAGGATTTGGGCTGGGTCTGAATCTCCATAGCTAAAGACTTTAAGGAGAGGTACCCAGAGAGGCCCCTGTGGTATGGAATAAAAGGAATCTTCTTGAGGGTCTTGGTATAAAATAGACATACTAATTGGAGGACAGACTGTGCAGGGCAGGAGAGAAGCAGTTTAACTTTTTATGTGTGTCATGGACCCCATTGGTAGGCTAGTGAAGTCTATTCATCTCTTCTCAGAATAATATTTTTAAATTCATAAAATAAAATGCATATATATGTATATATACATATATATGTATATATATACATATGTGTGTGTGTGTGTATATATATATATATATATGTACGTATATACATATATATATATATATTTTAAAGGTTCACAGATCCCAGGTTAAGTATCCCTAGGCTAGAAGGTAAAAGGCCCTTTATGTCTATTATATTATCTGGTACTCCCAATGATATCAAGAATTTGGTGTTGCAATTATTTTCTCTTTCATTTTACCAGTTAATATCTTGTCCTTCCCCACAGGAAAGAGAGCAGGGTGGAGGGCACGGAGCATGTGAGTGTAATGTCAGCACCATGGCCAGAGATAGTGGAAAGCTTAGATCAGCCGAGTACTACAGAAATTACCATGTCTTTCTTAGCCGAGCAAGTCTGTGTCGCCATTGAGGGCATATAGGCTAATGTATACTGCAGAGATTACAGAAAGAAGAACACACCCTTCTTCCAGTTATAAAACTGCCTTCTGTCGTTGAAATATTGTGGCCATTTTGGTTCCTTGTAGGGAGTGATACAGATTCAGTGTTTAAGGAGGATGTGGGAATATTATTTGGAATGCCTAGAACTTTCCTTAGTGTGAACATTTCTGTGTTTCTCCATGAATATTGAACTTTGTCAAGGTGACCGATGGAGTCCTAGGTATACTAGTGTTTCCCCTTCTATGGGCATCTGTCTTGAGTGTTGTGACTACAGTTTGTCTATATGTTGTATCTAATTATATGTGTCATGTACATGTTGTTTTCCCCAATAGAATGTGGTCTCCTAGAGGACAGAGGCTACTTTGTGTTTGTCTTCATATCCCTAGAGACTGACAGAGTACTTGGGGGGCACATAGTAGTAGATAGTCAAGAAATGATTGTTGAGTTGAATTATTTGTTGTCTAGACTTGGAAAAGTTGTAGAAAAATATTAATGATGTAGAAAAATACAAAACTGTGCTATGCATACTTTTTTGGGGGGAAATGTTAAACATTTCCCAACTTCTCACTACTTCCCCACCCCCACATCCTGTACAATTCTTACCCCTGTTCTCATTAATGCCCCCATGTAGAGCCTTCCCAAAGGCTTGGAGTTGTGCCTCTAGATTTCTTTTTTATTTGGGGGTTCTATTGCAGACAGTTAATATAAGTCTGTAATGATAAGAGCCAAATGATAGTTACAGATAAGGCATGTTATTAAATTCCAGAAGGGAGAGAAAGGAAAGGTCATAATGGGGGGGGGGGAGATTTGATTCCTGGGACTCTGAGATATGAAGTGACTTACCCAGGGTTATATAATTAGTAACTGTCTAAGGTGGCATGTGTACTCATATATTTCGGACTCCCAGTCCAGTCCCCTATCTCTTGCACTAGAATGACTCTCATAATATATTCTAGAATTTTAGGAGCAATTAAAGTCGAACTTAGGCAGCTAGATGTTGTAGTGGATAGAACTCTGGGCCTGGAGTCAGGAAGACTGATATTTCTCAGTTCAAATCTTGTCTCAGAGACTTACCAAGTATGTGATTCTGGGCAAATCATTTTACTCTGTTTGCCTCAGTTTCCTCGTCTGCAAAATGAGCTGGAGAGGGAAATGACAAATCACTCCAGTATCTTTGCCAAGAAAACCCCAAATGGAATCACAAAGAGTCAGACATGACTGAAAATGACTCAGTGACAAAAGTCAAACTCACTCAATGACAAGTTTAAAAATTATTAATTTTTATTAAAAAAATTAAAGATAGCATTTGCCCATCTCCAGTTTTGTGCTTTTCCTCTCTTCCTCTGTAATTTCAGATGACCAATAACAGCCTAGCAGTCACATTTGCCAATTCCTTTAGTACCTTGGACAACATTCATTTAGTCCTGTAAACTTAAACTCACCATATTTTATGTTTTGGCAACCAGTTTCTTCTTTTTGGTCAAGATCTGGTCCAGAATAGCAATGCTTTGTTTTCTTTCCCCTTTGTAGTGTAAAATTATTATTAAATCAAGTTAAGAGTTTATCATTTGCTGTATTCTTATCAAAGAATGAATTCTATGAGGTGTTGGTGAAGCAGCACTTACCTGATATACCATGTTCCGTTCCAAGTATGTTATCTGGTTCCAAAAGGCATCATCTACTTCCTCCTTCTGATCTGGTGATGTGTAGTTTACATATCCCTTCTCATTCTCTCCCCATATATCCTCACTCAAATACTGTCCACTATTCTTCCACCATCTGGCTCACTGATTTCCTCATAGCCATATAATACTTATGAGAGAGTAGAGTTGTGTAGTGTATAGTGCCTTTCTCTCCTGAAGTCTCAAATAAGTCAACAACAGTATGAAAATACCGATTGAGTCTCTGATGTCCTTTGTATCTTATCCATAGCCCTTACATATGCAAGCTTATAACAAATTAAGCTGTATTTAAATGATCTTCCAGGAAGAAAGCCTGGGACACTAGAAATACAAGCAGGGATACAGAACTCTGAACTGATGTCCTTCATTAAATGGTGATAATTCTGGCTTTTTTCATGTTGAGGACATTGAGATTTTGGATGAAAGGTGTCATGAAAATGTAGAGTTTCATCCAACCTAAAACTAAGCACTTGATAATGGGTCAGATATATCTTTAGTGAAGTAGCTCAAAGACAATTTTTTGGAATCACCCCATCCTCATTCCCATCTAATGGTCATTTCTTCAAATACTTATAATTAGTGCTCAGTGTTTTGTGGTGAAATGCCAACCAGTTAGGCTGTTAAATGACATTAGGAACATAAGAGCCGACCAGACCTGTGTCTGTTCTTGCAGAAAGACCAGCACGTCTTAGATCTTGCTTTCAAAAAGGAACCTTTTTCAGTAGGCTGATTGGGAGGGTATTAAAGGCATCCTTTCATTATCATTATTAGTTTACATAAAAGTCTTTCTAAAATGTGTCCTAGTGGAAGATCAGGATTTAGGGCAGCCTATTCTCCCCTTTCCAAAGGTTATGGAGGTGGGGAGCACTAAATCTACGACACCTGAAAAGACTTGTTTCTTGAAAACTTGGTCAGCTACAATTGTTTTTGTAGTCCATTAGGAAAGTAGGTATATTTTAAGGTTCCATGCCACCAGCTAGACTGTCTCCTGGAAATAGGGAGATTGGTGTATCACATCAAATATCCACTTTTGAAGTGCTGGTGGCTCTCAGATTGCTCAGTGAGAACAGAAGACTCCTGGATCGCCTTCCATGCCTGCAACTGGCTGAGTGAATACATAAGAAGGGGCACCCAGAGCTGAGAACATGTCCTCTGCCTCCTTTGCTTTTTTTCTTTCTTCCCCTTTCCCTAAGTTGGGGCAGGAGACCTTCTACTGACAAGGGAGCTTACGTAGTCACCGGGAAATTAGGGACCTCTGGGACCCACAGAAGGTGTATCTCTTTTTTGATGTCAGCCACAGTATAGGCTGTTGCTCATCTTTCACGTGCCTCTTTCCTCAAGGGATATAGCCCACTGATCTTCCCTGGGGTCCTTAATGAATTACCCCTAGCCCTAGACCCTATTTTTGAGAAGCAGCATGGTATATAGCAGTGGTTCTCAACCTTCTTAATGCCACGACCCTTTAATACAGTTCCTCATGTTGTGGTGACCTCCAACCATAAAATTATTTTCGTTGCTACTTCATAACTGTAATCTTGCTACTGTTATGAATCGTAATATAAATATCTGATATGCAGGATGTATTTTCATTGTTACAAATTGAACATAACCCGTAGGTTGAGAAGTGCTGGTATAAAATGAAGGTATATAATGAACTTAGAATCTGGAAAACCTGGGTTCGGATCCCACAAGATACTAGCTGTGTGACCTTGGGCAAGTCACTTAACCTTTTAAGTCTCAGTTTCCTTATCTGTTGGGTTAAAGAGGTCCCTTCCAACTCAAAATCCTTGGTTTCGTGATCCCATGGCCATTGACTGTTCTCTTTTCTCTGGCTGCTATGTAATCTTCTGCCCTCACAAATACTCTGAGATCTCAGATTATCCTTTCTTCTACACTTGGGTCCTTGCAGAGAAGGTGGTATTTGGATCACTCTCAAGGGCCATGGGAATGAATCTCTGTTCTTTTTAGTCACTTTGAATCTAGACCTCTGTTTTGAAGTCAGGAACATACCTAGCTGGGAGAAAACATGTTAGAGAAGATTAATACACTTTTAAGGATGAGGCTTTACTAAAATGATGTCTCCAGTGGTGGTTTGAAGACTCATTTCCATCTTTTTTTGTTGTTGTTTTCTTCCTCTTTCTTTATACTAGTAATAAACTGCCTCACTTGGGAGGGGTGTGTGGCAGGGTGAAGGGGTAGGGAGGCTAGAAGGATTAATTTCATATTTGTAAAATGTTTTGAAAAGTAGTAGCCATATGTAAGTATTGGGCATTATTGGCCATTACTCTTTCAGCCAGAGTTGGTTCTATGTGTCTCTTTTAGTACTGAATAGAATTAATGAGTTCTAGTACTATCAAATTCATTAAGCCAGTATTCCTATTACTTCAAGTCTACAATAGTTGGCTGGCTCCAAAAGGCATTGTCACAAAGATAACATGGAAGATGGCCCTGTTGTGTGCTGGGACAGTTCTCATTTGTTCTCAGAGTGAGGAATGGCTTCTGTTGGTGAGAAAAGATGCTTTTATCACCTCCTGTAGAGTGGAAGGACAGACTCTTGTTCCTTAGACTGCTCTCTTGGAGGTGGAGTGGGCACCAGGGAAATCTAACATTGCATTTGTATGGGTTTACATGTAGTCACTATATTTTTGCTGGGCTAGATTATGGATATAATCCCTTAAAATGATAAAATATGGTAATATTTTTAAAGTACTTTCCAAAACTTAAATCATTACATAAATGCTAGCTGCTGCTGCTGCTGCTACTACTACTACTACTACTACATCTACTGGCAAAGCTGTTTGGGGGTTTTCCTCTCAGACAGAAGCAGCCTCAGAGGTCATTCACGTCAACTCCCTCTCTTTACAGAAGTCTAGAGACCTTCTCTGGGTCACACAGATACCAAGTAGAAGAGTCAGAATTTGAACCCAGGTCTTTCCATACCCTGAGAACCAGTTCATCTAGGTCTACTGACTAACTCATGATCTTTTCTATTTCAGCAATTCCAGAATCTAGGTCTGTTTCCTCTATACTACACTGACTCTAGACTCTGACAAACTTGGTTTTTATGTCCAACTTACCCCTCCTTCTTTTTCTAAAACTTATGATTAGTGGGCATGTGACAGCTAGTTGGAACTGTCAGGTCCATTATCCATCTCTTTGCATGGGCAAAACCTTCTCCAGTACCTGGCATAGCCATAGAATTTATGAATATGTTCCAATTCTCCACCCATACCAGCCATCGTGCCATCCCTCCTATTTGTAAAGAAACCAAGCCACCAAAAAGAGGAACTCAACTGGAAATGTTCTTATGTGGTGATTATTGAGAAACTGGCCCCCTTTTCCAAGCTGCCAGAGTCTTGCAGAATTATTAGTGATAAAATTCTAGTAGAGCATACCTTTACCTCTGTCCTACTGGCTCCCTATCTCAGTTTTGATATGTATCTGTGATTTCCTTCAGAAATAGTGTCTTGGATTCTACTCCAAAGGAGACAGGCCTAGCCTTCTGTGCCCCTGGGGGAATGAAAATCCTTGCAAGTGTCATCCATGTTCTAAATTTTGTCTTGCCATTTACTGCCTCTAGTATTGTAGACAGACTTTGCATCTCTGGGACCTCCCTTTCCACAGCCCTAAGGTGAGGGGAATGGGCAAATGATAATAGCTCATTTTTATGGCACTTTATAGTTTATAAAACATTTATATAAAAACATGTTTCTAGCTAATAGGTGCTATGTGGTATTATTGTACCCATTTTATAGAAGGAAGAAACCTCAGGAGGTCAAGTGTATTATTCAAAGTCACCTGTCTAATAAATGACAAAGCTTAGATCCAAACCTAGATCTTCTGAGCCCCAAGTGCAGGTAACTTTCTGCTACATGAAGCTGTCTCTCCACATCTCTACAATATGGCCCCTCCAGCTCTAAATTCTATAATTCTATATATGATATAGAATATATTATATGTATATATATATACATATAAATTCTACAATTCTCTGATTTCTCTGAAAAGAATGTAAACTTTTAGGGCAGAAATTGTTTCCTTTATGTCTTTGTATCAGTAGAGCTTACCATAGTGTTTAGCACCTAATAGGTTTTTCATTTTCTCCCCTCCGAGGCAAGGGGGTTAAGTGACTTACCCAGGGTCACACAGCTAGTAAGTATCAAGTGTCTGAGGTTGGATCTGATACTCAGGTCCTCCTGACTCCAGGGCCAGTGCTCTATCCACTGTGCCACCTAGCTTCTCCTTAACAAGTGTTTGTTGAATAAATGTTGATTGAATGAATCTGAAATCAATAGAATAAGAATACTTTATCAATATGGAATCCTGGCCTTTGGGCAGGACATCTTCCATGACACTAGAAAATTCTTCTATTGGCCATCTGTCTCCCTAGTTTATGCCTTGCTTAATGTCGATGTTCAGTGGATCATTAAACAGTTATCTCTGTGATTGCATCTGTCATGGAGTTGTATATGATACTAGCATACGTGTGGGAAGCATTTTGATTTTTTTAATTAAAATTTTCCCCTCAATTAAAGGATGCTTCTAAGGCTACAGCCAGTGCCTAGTACAGTTCCTAGCACGTAACAAGTGCTTAATATATGTCCATTCACTGACTGAGTCAAATTATTTTTTTAAACTGACTATGGACACCATAGGATCTTCTACTGACTACAATTTTCACTCTGTTGTATGACTAAAGATGGGCTATGCTGTATGGAATCGCCGAAGGAAGCTTCTTTTTATCTCATATTTTCCTAACAATTCCCTTGAAGCATGCGTAGACCCTTCTCCTAAAGATTTTGTAGAGATTCAAAAGCATACATATGGGTCATTAGTTGCTGTCTTTTTGGTTGCTTTATTTGGGAAGAAATAAATACTATCTGTGTTCTATTCTATTTGGGCAGGAGCTTACCTTCTTTGAGATGTTTTGAAAATTAATCCCAAAGTGCCTTTCAAGTTGTCTTGCTCCTAACACTGATTTCCTCTCTGTGTGCTTGATGAGAATCAGCTGCTGCCATTTAAAAAAAAATGCCATTGTTTCTTTCTCAGGAGCCACATCAAGTACTGAGGAAGTGGTGCCCACATTTGGTGGTACCATTGGTTACACCAGCAGACCCATCCTCTGTGTGTTTGTGTCAGTCTGTCATTTTTCTACAAAGGTCATAAAGCAATATGATTTAGATGGGGTTTTTCTCAGACTCTGTGCAGGTTCATTTTCTCAACTGTCTTTTAATTCTCTTCCTCAGCTTACTTTTGCAAACAAGATTGTTTTCTTTTTATATTTTTAAAGACTTTGTCCCTCAATCTTGCTCAGACAAGAAGTATGAGGATTATTCACCACCTGTGTCTCACTCAGATTTTTGTCGGAGCTTTGACCTGCTCCCTTTTCTGACCTGGGATTTTTTTTCTTTCTTAGGCAACCTGGTGACTTCCTCTTCTATGGGGTTCAGCAAATTAATGGCAAATTTAGTGTGGATGCCTGATTGGCTTAGCGCGCTGTAGCTCTGAACTGCTGAGCTCTAGACATCTGACAGCCTCAACCTCCCTGGTAGACCCAGTGTAGAATAAACTTGTCTTTCTTCACTGCCAGCAACTAGTTTGAACAGATCAGGATGGAGTTGTAATTGCATGAAGTTGCTTCTTTTTCATGTTTATCTTTCCTTCTAATTTGGTCTTTACTTTGCTCTAGCCATTCAGTGACTACACACACACACACACACACACACACACACACACACACACACACACACACACACACACGACTCTGAAAAGATTCCCACGTCAATAACCAGTCTTTTTTTTTTCTTTTTTGGAGGGGGGAAGGCAAGGTAATTGGGGGTAAGTGACTTGCCCAAGGTCACACAACTAGTAAGTTCAGTCTGAGGCCAGACTGAACTCAGGTTCTCCTGATGCCAGGGCCACTGCTCTATTCACTGCCCCATCTAGCTGCTCTAACCAGCCATTTTCTGTCTATTAAGTTATAATCAGTAACTTTTTTTGTGCTATTCCAGGCCTGTCATATCCAAGGTCTTCCAATTTTCTTCTTGAAGAAAGTATTCATGATATGAAGGCATGATTCTTCCATCTCATCTATAAGCCTTTGACCTTTTTTCATTTCTTGATCCCAAGTCATATTTCTTAACATGTTTTTCATCATTTTCTCCTTTGTGACCTTTTCATTAAAGTCACCAAGCATCAATATATTGACTTAATTTGGAAGATCTTGTCAGTTTCTTTATAAAAGTTCTCTATGGCTTCTGCTACAGAAGATTGGTGTGAACGTTTTCTTCCCAGTGTTTACTTTATGTTCAACATTAACATTGTTAAAAGAATGACTGATCATCTCTTCACCTGATGTTTCATGTTGCCCTTGGCCACAAGATGAAATTGGTCTTGCCACCTTCTTTATTTGCCTCTCTGGGGAGAGCCTGTAAGTTCTCCTTCAATTTATTTGCCACTTCTTGTGTCTTCTGGTTGCATTTCCTGAAAGTGTATCAATATAAAAGTGGTTGTCTCTACCTGCTCTGTATATATCTTCCATATATCTACTTATGTTATGTTTTTCCCCCTATTTGAATATAAACTTCCTAAGGGTAGGAGTTCTTTCCTTCCTCCCTTCCTTCCTTCTGTCCTTCCTTCCTTCTTTCCTTCCTTCCTTCCTTCCTCCCTTCTTCCCTTCCTTTCTTGCTTCCTTCCTTCCTTCCTTCTGTCCTTCCTTCGTTCCTTCCTTCCTTCCTCCCTTCTTCCCTTCCTTCCTTCCTTCTTTCCTTTCCTTTCTCATACCCAACTCCTAGCAGAGTGACTGACACATAAGTCCTTAATAAATACAAGTTCATTAATTGGTTCACTTCTTCCATTTAATTGATTCTTGAACAAAGTTTAAGAGTGCCAAGGGTTAAACCAGTATTTGTAGATGTTTTAAGAACTTTGTGATTTTTAGTAACCTCTATTCTTTTTTCTCCCACTGCCAGTAAAGAAGGAGAAGGGGGTTTGACTGAGCTGAGGATCATTTTGCATTAATTGCTGCATGGGTCCTAGTGGCTCAAACTTACTCAACATGTGGCCAACCTTCTGTTGATGTACCTCTCAGAAGTTAGACTGGCTTTCAGATAGCAGACACCGTCAATTGCAGGAGCTGTTCCAGACCCCTTTCCAGTTGAACAGAATGTCTCAGAGCTTGTGACTCCCTGGAACAGCCTTTGAGAACCCAGGCTCATCTTCACCTTATGATAAGGTGTAAAGTAGGTCTTTCATAGAAGGTAAAGTTAACAGCTTCAAAAAAAGTATTCCTTGGTCAGAGATAATAGCAAAAGTGCTGTGTACCTCACTGCAGGGGAAGGACTGACTAACTCCCACAAGGCAGAAACTCAAAAGGTTTTGGGGTTTTTTTCTGGCATCATCAATGGAGACAACCAAATGCAACAACTGTTTTTTTAGTGCCTACTATGTCCAAGGCACTGGAGATGCTAGAAACTGACTTGCAAAGCAACCAGTCTTAAAAATTTTCTTTGCCTCTTGGGAGAAATGGCCAAAAAGACAGTTGTACCATGGAACAATGCCAGGGCAGCAGCAGGAAACCACAGAATGAGAAATATCCCACATAGGAACTAGCAATGAAGAAACTGGAAGGGCTCAGCCGGAGAATCTGATATTTGAGGCTAAAAGTGACTATGGAGTTTATGTTATAATCTATATTATATAATAATATAATATAGAATTATTTGCTCATTGAAAGGTTTTTCTTTTTTCCACCTCATACTTTCAATGCTACTTTTTTCGGTATTATGGTGAACAATATTAAGCAAGCAAGCAAGCATTAATTATTTGTCAATAATGTTCCAGGTACTGTGCTGAGTTCTGAGGATACAAAGACAGAAATAAAACAACCCCTGTACTCAAAGATCATAAGATCTTCCAGGAGTTAATTACTACTGGAGTCAGGAAAGGTCTCATATAAAACTTGCTGCTTGGGGTCAGCATACTAAGATGAACAATGTAGAGAATTTCCCAAGTTTTTTGGGGGTAGAATCTGATCGAAGAGAAGTGAGAATGTTTACCCCGTAGGTAATCAGGCCCTTTTTGACTTAAGACACAAAATTGCCTGTAGTATTAGGGAGATACACTGATTCAGATGACTTTTCATTTTGCACAGACATTTACCCACAATATTTATATTTATATGGTTAAAAAAAACAGACAAAAGCTATCATTCAGGAGATATGTGAATTGAAAAGTAGGTTGGTCTTGTGTTGTGTGAAGTCTGTTTTGTTCTAGGGGCTCACTGCCATGTCTGAATAGGTAGGGCTCAGAAATTCCTACCATAGAAAACTGGCAACAGTTTTGTTCATGTTTCTGAAATGGGCTATTCTTAAGCAATGCTGAAATCTGTCTGAGCTATTGACTCTCTCTTCATCTATCAGGTGTATCTTAGCCTATAGACAAGTGTCTCTTCTTAGCATTGCAAAAGCCAAAATTCCAGCGGAGGAATGTCTCCTCTCTTATGTAAGGGGGGTTGTTGACAGTGCCATTTTTCATCTTTCCCTCTGGTGCCTGGGCTTCCCTGTTTCTGCCATTGATAAACAGATCATCCCTTCGGTCCATACTGAATGAGCCTTAATAGCATCCTGAAATGAAATACGATTCAGGAGGTTATCATTTCCTGAAGTTATGAGTGCTGCAATAATTTTTTTTCAAGCCCCTTTCCATGTTTAATGGCTTTTGGAGCAGCAGGGAGACTGAGTGGACTGACCGGCTTAGGCCCAGCCTGTGAAAAAGCCTGAAAATTTATTTCCCTTGGCACAGAGATGTGGGGAAGGGCCTCCTTAATGCAAAGAGAATGTGTCTTTTGTGGGTTAGACATTTAACCCACTAAATAAAGTCAGGAGCCAGGGAGCTGGTTTGGGCTTTAACAGTGGGAATCTCGGAATCTTGTGTAGACATAGAACAATTGTGATCCAGATAAGGGCAAGTCCCTTCTTCTTTGGTTCAGTACAACATATCAGACCATTTAGATGCGGGAGAGAATCAAAACTGCATTTTATTGCAAGTCACTTCCTTACAGCTTAGCCCAAGAGCCCAGGAGCTCAGCACTTCTCAGTGTTTACCATTCTCCCAAAACAATGTCCTTTCATAGGCTTTTGGGTTGCTTTGCCATGGACAAGAAAGAAAGACTTGATTAAAGTTTTGGAGAATGGAGTTACCTTTTCCAGGTCTTGATACCAAAGAATGTCCCTGAAAAAATTTCAGTCCTCAGGGACACTCCTGCTTATCCCTAAGATTTCAATGTAATAGCCAAATTTGATATTATGGTTGTATCTTATTTTTTCTTCTCTCTTTTCACTAAAAATGGTGATTGCATCCAATATTAGGACTAAATGAGGTGGAAAGAGTACTGAATTGGGAGACAGAAGGCCTGGCTTCAAATTCTGCCTCTGATAATCAGCGCCTGATCTAATGAGTCTCAGTTTCCCCATCTGTAAAATGAAAGCTTTGGAATAGATGGCAATAAACGATTTTTTTAAAATGGCATTTAAGGTTTACAAAGTTCTTTCCACTTGGAAAGTTGGGAAATTACGCCACCCACTCAATAACCTTCACCTTCCTTAGGGAAGAGCACTGTTTGTTTTTGCTTTACACACACATTTTCTTTTTGATACTTAAAACCCCACAATGTCAAAAGGGCTGAAGGTAGTATTAACTCTATTTTACAGATAAGAAAAGTGAGGCTTGGGAAGGTTAATTGACGTGGTCTTGGTCACACAGCTAATAAGCACCAGAGTGAGGATTCAAATCTAGGTTATCACCTGCTTCCAAATTCAGTGGGGTTTTTCCCCCTCTAATTCCAGCCCTAAACACTATAATCTTATCATCTTGTATTTTCCATTATACTCAATGATATTCCTTTTTTCTTCCTTCTCTTTTCACTTTATCCCCATACTAGGATGTATATAAATTCCTGTTTTCTCAGTGATAGTCATACCTAGAGGTATGCTGGTAAATTTTAACAGTTGGCTCTCTTGGGGGAAAATGCACCCAGAATACATATTTAAGTTAAGCCTCTATTATTAACATTTTCTCCATCACCTTATTAAGTCTAGACAATAAACAACAACAAAAAAACTCAAGCCTTGATTGGTAGTGTTTGGTAGAGCTGTAAGTGCTCACACTGAAAATTTGACAACTGGATCTGACACAACCCCAGTCACACCATACGTTTTAATAGTGCCTATACTTGGGATACATGGCCATTATCCCTCCCTTCTATTTCTCCTCTTGCTGTTCCTTCACTATTAAGAAGCAACTGCTTTTTCTTTTCTGAACCAAAAGTCAGGACAAACTCAATTTTGCCTCACTACCAGAATGATGGGAGTTTTCCTAGCAGAGTACATATTACAGTGCTTGAGTTTTGATAAAGAGAAGCATCTCGATCTGGCAGCCATCTCCCCCACCCTCACCCCATCCATCCATAGATCAGATGAGCTGGGAATAGGTGTAGATAGTACAGGCTCACATGGACAGTTATTGTCAGGAGGCATGATGCTTCCATATCCCGAGATACTCCATTTCCATGGATCTCAGTGTTGGGTGGCTTAAGTATATTTTTATGGCAGTGCTTGACAACTTTTTAACCACCTTCTTAATAATATTTGCCAAAATACTGAAATTTTGCAGAAATTTTGAAGGTTTATATAAGGAACAGCAAGAGAGAATATTTCAGATTGGGCCTATCCCAGAACATTCAGAATATATTTTATAACAACTATATTTGACAGAGAATGAAATTTTTTAAAAATATATTTTTTATTTACTTCAAAAAATATTTCTGAATTACATTAAAAAGTTTTTCAACATTTACTTTAAAAAAAATTTGAATTCCAAATTATATCCCTGCCTTCCACCCTTCCCTAACCCTTTGAGAAAGCAAGCAATAGAATATCTCTTATACGTGTGAAGTCTTGCAAAACATATTTCCATATTAGCCGTATTGCAAAAGAAAACACACACACAGACACACACACACACACACACACACACACACACCAAGAAAACTAAAGTAAAAAAAAAATGTATACTTCAGTTTGCACTCAGAGTTCATTTCTCCCTCTGAAGGGGGATGTCATGGGTCCTTTTGAATTACCTTGAAACATTGTCTTGATCAGAGTAGCTTTCTTTCATGGTTGCTTATCCTTAAAATATTATTGTTACTGTATACAATATTCTCCTGGTTCTACTCATTTTACTTTGCTTTGGTTCAGATAAAACTTCTCAGGTTTTTCTGAAACCATCCTGCTTGTCATTTCTTATAGCACAGTAATGTTCCATCGTGATCATATACCAAAACTTCTTCAGCCATTCCCCAATGGATGGGTATTCCCTCAATTTCTAACAATTTCTAATTCTTTGCCACCACAAAAAGAGCTGCTATAAATAAAAATAAATGAATAAATAAATAAATTATACATATATGTCTTTTACCTTTTTCTTTTATATCTTTGGAATACAGACCTAGTAGTGTTATTGCTGGATCAAAGGATATGCACAGTTTATAGCCCTTTGGGAGTAGTTCCAAATTGTTCTCCAGAATAGATGGATCAGTTCACAACTCTACCAATAATGCATTAGTGAGGGAATGATGTCTTAGACCTAACCTTTTAAACCTCACTTTCTTTGCTGGATATTTTATGTATGTGTGTGTGTATGTATATATATGTATGTATGTCTATATATGTCTATATAGTGTGTATGTATGTCTATATGTGTGTATATGTACATGTATGTATATATGCATATATACACATGCACACATAAATGATGTATGATATATAAATCAGTCTATATCTATTTATAATAATATTATATAAAGATATACGTGACATAGTCATATATATACATATAATGATAATAGTAGTAGCTAAACTTTATATAATACTCACTATGTGCCCGACACTGTGCTAAGCGCTTTACAATTATTATCTCATTTGATCCTCAAAACGACAACCCTGCGAGGTCAGTGCTGTGAGCACCCTCATTTTATAGATGAGGAAGATGAAGCAAATAAGGATTAAGTGACTTGCCCAGGGTCACACCGCTAGGGAAAGTCCGAGGCTGAATTTGAACTCAGGTCTTCCTGACCCCAAGCCTGGCACTCTGTGCACTATAGAGTGATCTAGCTGCCCCTAGGCAGCTAATATGGATAACACCTATGATGACTACCTCACGGGATAATTACAAGGTTCAAATGAGAGAATTCATATGAATCAAAAGCAGTTTGCAAACTTTAAACTGTTTCCTTAGTGTCAATTATTAGCATTATCGGGCAGCTAGGGGGCGCCATAGTGCACAGAGTGCCTGGAGTCTGGAAGACTCCTCCTTCTGAGTTCAAATGTGACCTCAGACACGTACTGGCTGTGTGACCCTGGGCAAGTCACTTCACCCTGTTTGCCTCAGTTTCCTCATCTATAAAACGAGCTGGAGAAGGAAATGGCAAACCGCTCCAGTGTCTTTGCTAAGAAAACCACAAAGACTCAGACATGACTGAAAAGACTGAATGCACACGTATCATTGTGATTTGTAATTTTTTTTTTAGAGGCAGTATGGCATAACAGAGAGGAAAAGACGTGAACAAGAACTTGCTAAGTGCCTACTCTGTGCCAGACACTTTAAAAATATTATCTCATTTCATTCTCACAACAACTTTGGGAAGTAGGCACTATTATTTTACAGGTGAGCAAACTGAGGCAGACAGTAGGTAAATGACTTGCCCACAGTCACCCAGATAGGGTCTAAAGCCAAATTTAACTCAGGTCTTCCTGCCTCCAGGTCCAACACTCTGCCTAGTGGAAAGAGATTCAGCCTTGGAGTCAGCAAGGTCTGGATTTTGTAAGCCTGACCAAGTCCTTACCTTCTCAATTCTCTAGGTGACTTTGAAAGGTTAGGACTTGTACAGAAGGTGCTGACCTGCTATGACAGATGCAGTCTCATTTTCTAGGACAGTGGTTCTCAACCTTGCTAATGCTGTGACCCTTTAATACAGTTCCTCATGTTGTCATGACCCCCCAACCATAAAATTATTTTCGTTGCTACTTCATAACTGTAATTTTGCTACTGTTATGAATCATAATGTAAATATCTGATATGCAGGATGTATTTTTGGTGTTACAAACTGAACATAACCCACAGGTTGAGAACTGCTGTCTAGGAGTTCTCTCTATCCCTGAGAGCAGAGGTATAGCCTTTAGTCTCCCTATCATGTTATCATTAAGCTAAAAGAATGAAGCTCTAATGGTGTAGATTATGGTATTAGCCAGCAGGTGGGGAGTGTGTGTGGGGGGAATGTGTGTGTGTGTGTGTGTGTGTGTGTGTGTGTGTGTGTGTGTGTGTGTGTGTATGGTGTGTATGATGCATCAAGGCCTTCCCAGAGCCCTTGAAATTACTCCATGCGGGTGGTTATCTACTCTGCTTATATACACAAGTGACTCTGACCATAGGGAGCATGGCCTCGCGCTGCTGAACCACCTAATGAGAGAAAGGCAGACAAGACCTGTTTGCTGCTGTTTTGTAAAAATTGAATTTGGAAACAGGTAAAATTTTAGTCTGTTTTAGTAGCAGCAAATGCCAACAGAGCTCTCATCAAATTCCCCATCTGCTCACCTGAAAGGCTGGAGGATGGACCAACCCTCATTCAGGCAGGAACACCAGTTGTTTTGTTGAGAGAAGTTAATCCCGACTGTTTATTGGATCAGGCCATTGATTTTTAACTGTGGCATTTGTGTTAACTGCTTCCTGACTCCCAAAACTCTAATGAGAAAGTCTTACTTTGTATACTGATTGAAACTCAGTTAAAACTAATGTACTATCACGTGCTCTTTGGATTTAATGTTTTTATAATTAATTTAAGCAACTTGTACCCAAAAAGAACCAACCAAACATTAAACTTGGGTTTGGTCATTTTTTCATCACTTTTAACGTACATTTTGCATGGCTATGATCTGTGTGTCAGAGCTGTAACCAGGACAGGATGACTAGGCATTTGTTCTAGGGTGCTGAAATTTACAGGGTACCTTCAGTTCTTTCACTCCTTCAACAGCATACAGATAACTGAGACCCTAGTTGGCAAAAACAATTGAAGTTGCCTGATGCTGCTTTCTCCCAGCAGTGTTTGAAGACAATATTTGTGTCACTTGCTCTGGGAATGTTTTCTATTACGTCGGGTGCAAAAATCGCTAGTTATGCCTTTGTAGTACATACATGCTAGATGGTAAGGCAGGTTGGTAGAGTCTAAAAAACGCTGATCTAGGAATAGGGAGTCTTGGTTCCTCTCCCTACTGATACAATTTCAAGTAAGTGTCTGTACCAAGTTTCTTCATTTCAGTTTTTTCCAGACTATCTAAAGGGCTATTTTGAGAGTCAAATGAATAACTGTATATACAAATTGAAATTACTCCCTCTACTTTGCACCTGCTGCTCTGTCTGGTTTCAACTCCAGGAACAAGAATAAACTCCTCACTTCGACTCTCATCACCATACTGCTAACTCAAGCCTTGATTGACACCACCTCCCCTCCTCTCTGGAGGACGAGAGGCCAGACTAGAATGCTTCTACCAATGCCTTCCTTTGTAGAGGGCAGAGACTGGACTCTCAGATCACTACACTTTGCCTCTGCTGCTTTGACTGGTTTCAGCTGCCCCCAAGCTAGGTACACCCTGGTTTTTTGCCCCCTCCTTTTCTCTGAGTCTAAACACCTTGAGGGGAGGGACTATCTTTTTATTAATTGTATCCCCAGCACTTATCACAGAGCCTGGCACTTAGTAGGTACTTAATAAATGTTTATTGGATTGGATGTAAAATGCTTTGTGCTACATTCTTGCTTTTATCATTTAATGTTTCTTATGCAGGGGTATATGTATCAACATAGTCTTTATCATTTAAAAAATAGCTAAATGGTATTGTATTGAAAGTGTGGCTTGCTGGAGAGATGGCTATTTTTGGAGTCAGGATTCATGCCTCAGACATGTATGGATCATGTGACCATGGCGCAGCTACTCTCAATGCCCCTAAGTACTCTCTAACGCCAAGTTACAAAGGGGATGAGAATCTTCATCTGTGGAAAGAGTTTTCACATTAGAAACTCTTACTCCATTGAATTCATAGGTTTGAATTTATATATTTGTGGAAACTACCTCCATCAATGAAATTCAGCAAGTTCTTTGTAACTTATACTTTTTTGGGGTGGGGGAGGCAATTGGGTCACATACCTAGTAAGTCTGAGGTCACATTTGAACTCAGGTCCTCCTAATTCCAGGGCTGATGCTCTATCCACTGTACCACCTAGCTGCCCTTGTAACTTATACTCTTAAAGAATGCCATATACATGCATGCATACATGTGTATATGTCTATACCTGTATATTATGTAGGTATATTGTGTGTATACACATAGTTATTTATAATTACATCATCACCTGCCTTTTTATGCATGCATGTATGTGTGTATGTATAAACATGTATTTATATGTATACACAATTATTTACAATAACGTTATCACATGCCCTTTATTTACACATGTGTACGTGTGTGTGTGTGTGTGTGTGTGTGTGTGTGTGTGTGTGTGTGTAAAACCAAGGCTCGTCTCCTCCACTGCATTTTGTCAGCCAGATTAAATAGCACTCCCACTGTGAAACCTTCCGCGCTCCCCTCAAACCATGGAAATCCCTGCCTCCTGTGAGCTCAGAATTCTTGCTGTTCCTTTGGCGCTTTTATATGTTAGGCAAGCGAAAAATATTTTAATAAACAAATGGACATCCTACTTGATGTAATTCTCTCGTTAAATGAAAGACTCTTTTTGGGGATTAAAATCTTGTTCCAAATCTTTCTGAGATTCTGAATCCATTTTCCTGACTTTAAGATAAGTTAATCTTGATTCGATGATTGAGAATCTTGTGGTGCCTTTAGGCTATCTTTCTGAGATCAATTTTCATTATTGAGGACTTATGGATGGAGATGCAAAAAAAAATGTAGTAGATTGAAGTGAATGTTTTTAACCCTGTAATATATCTTGAAAGTTGTTTCTTTGTTTAAATGGACTCTTTTTTCTTGTCATTTTCTTTTTATTTTGAGGGATCTAAATGAGGAGTAGTGCATATAATACTACGATATTAGCAAACAAAATGTTCACCCAGATCTGTGATTTCATCCCGTCCATCAGCGAAGCTCAGCAGCTAAGCTGAACAATAATTTAATGTGTGTTTTGTTTATAAAATGCTATACATACATGAAAGCCCTTTGATTTTCACAACAACCTTGGGAAAGGGGAAGATTGAGCAGCCCTATTTTACAGCTGAGGGGCAATCTGAACCCCCAGAGAGATGAACTGACTTCCCCAAGGCCACATAGTAAAAAAGTAGGCAAGCTGGGATTCATAGTCCAGGCTCTTTCTTTCATATTATTATTCAAGGCTAAGGCCAATTTTCCCATCTACCACTCCCGAGATGGCTATTGGCTTGTTTCCCTGATCAAATCACTTTCTACAGGTCCTTTTCTTGGAGAGCAGGAGGGTGATGAAGGAAGGGGCCTTCTTTTATAGCTCTGTTGCAAGGCTGTTCAACCTTAAACTGATTTTGGTTAGTAGGATGCCTTTTATGAAAACTGGATGAAATTCTCAAGTTAAATCCTCATCTAAAGTCAGTGGGGGGAGGATATTCTCTTCCTTGAACTTGCTGTCCCTGCAAGAAGAATTCCCCAAATCCTCTTTCTGCCACACTAGTGAAAAGAACCCACAAAACACCTCTGGTGGTTAGTTACAGCCATTGATTTTTAGATACTGCAAAATTGGGAGGAATAGAGTCAAAGGAAATAATAAGGAATTAAGGGCACCCCACTCTATACAAGGAGACTGTGAACTATAACAAGAAACTGGCTTTTTCCTGCTGCTCATTGCTGCTGGTAATAAGGGGATCTTATTGCTCATAAAGGGACCCAAAATGCTCCTACTCATGACTGTTGGAACAATTTTAGTGATAACAACTCTAGGCACATGTGGTAGTCAGTTCTATTAAATCTATAAGCATTTCTTAAGTCAGCACTTACCGGGCACTGTGTTAGGCGCTGTACATACACAGACAAAATTTAAATTCTCTCAAGGAGTCTCAGAGTCTCAAGGATCTTGCATCTTAGGAATAAGAGGATCTCAGCATTCTCATTGAGTTGGCACTCCCTGCCCCTCTACCCCAAAACAGCATGACCTATAAGCATGCAGTAAATGATTCCATAGCTAAAAGATGGCTAGAAGTCATCTTATTGACCCTTTCGTTTTGTAAATGAGGAAAACCTGCCTGAGACAAGTCTTTCCCACAGTGGTCGTGAATGGCAGGATTTGAATGCAGATCTTCCTAACTCCGAAATTCAGCATCCTTCCCGTTGTACTACACTGCTTCCCCTTGCCTAGATGAATGTGAAATATAGAAGCAAAGTAATCTTAATTTGGGCCCCTTTCTACTATTCCCTTCAGAATTGACACTCACTATTATGGTGATCAACAGAGGAGCGTTATTTAAAGAGCAATTTTATTTATTCATTTAATTATTCATCTATTGTAAAAAGAACTCTGGAGTGAAACTGATGTGGTTCTCTTACAACACAGCCCAGAAGATGTTGCAAAATCTGTCCTTTCTGGTGGCTATTAGCACCTTTCCCTAAAGGCTTGTTTTCTCTCATTGCTTTACAAGGGGCCTGGAGTTCTAAGATAGGCCATTTCACTCTCCTGACTCTCTAAGGTTGGGAAGAAACGAAACTGTCTGTGTCTATCTTCTTGTTTAAGCCATTTATCTGAAAGCTTGGTGGTGTCTTCAGAGCAATTCCATTTGGTGCTGAAGGCACCCTTTCTCCACTGATACATTGAATCAAGGCCTTATCTCATCTCCCCTATTAATAATGAGCTGTTAAATTGCATTTCGTATTGCATTTGGAGAGATAACAACATTCAGGGCTAATTGCAATAGCCTCTCGCATCATCTTAATCCTCCTTCCAATGGTTTGGAAGAAGGGAGCAGGTTACTTTGGCTCTGTGATTTGTATGCCACAAAATCCTCCAAATTGAAAATACTTCAAAGCTGCCCCCTATAATCAGAGGCTGTTTCAGTTGAAGAAATGCCAAGGTCTAGGTTTTTTGTTGTCTTCTTGGGGCAATGGGGAGGGCAGGGGGATCACAGACGTTCCTGGATGCTCCTCCTCCACTCCCCAGGGACCTTTTGAGGAATGCTCCCGATGCTAATGGAGTCAGGCTTTGCATTCCAGATTGTGGGAGTGTGACTAGTTGGGGAGGCGGCTGAGGCCTTGGCTCACAGCTGTTTTCCTGGAGCCTCTGGTCTGTGGTGTTGGATAGAGTACTTCATCTGCTGCCATCCAGCTGATCCCCAAGGTTAATTATGTGGGGAGGTTTGGAGGGAGAAGGACTCACTTCAAAGGGAGGACTTTCTGCACACTAATGCCCTCTCTCAAGCTGGGGATGGAGGTGGCTTTACAGCCACATTATTCAAATGAGTATACACACACATATGAAACACCCCCTCTGAACTATCCCCTTTACACATACATATACACATGGTTATTTAATCAGTTCTTTAATATGTATAGGCAGTTCTGTTACAACTGGATAGATCAGGTCTTGAAAAACATGGCATTGCACCATTGCACAACAAAAACCACAGGGCTTATGGGGGAAATGGAGTTAAGGACTTAATGCTCAAACCTTCCTTCATCAGTGATACATAAAAAAATGGTAGCACAGTGTTATGCATATTAAATGATTAAGAATATATAAATAGTACGATGTTTGGCTTTGACCTGAACCCCGCTCCTCTCCTTTCCTCACACCTTGGATATACACAAGCAAGTTGGCTGGTTGGACAAGTGGCAACCCTGGGCCTCAGGCCACTTTGGAAAGGGTAAGGGTGGGGGAAGGCTTGGTTCAGACCAGACTTTTTCCATACACAGCTCCTAATGTACCAGAAGATACACAACAAATACAGAACTTTACCTTAACAAATACCTGACGTTTGCTTGTGGAATTAGACCTCCAAAGAATTGAAGCTTGCAAGTTACAAGGAAGTGACACTGTTGTCTGTATTCTCAATTTTTCTTTCAGAAGAAACAATTCAGAAGCTAACTTGAAATTCAGGTTATGCTTAAAATGTTCTCTAATATTTCAGTCATGTTGAAACAAATTTATGGTTTCAAAACATCTATTATAGCAGAACTAACTCTTTCTCTAAATAACATGAATGTACGTATATATATATATATATATATATATATATATATATACATGCCTTTATTGATATTGATCAATATCTATATATTCATGGGCAGGACATTTAATTTTTCCTTGTATTCTCAGCAATTACTACAATGCCTGGTACTGTACACAGTAAGTGCCAAGTAAATGCTTGTTGATCCATTGATTTGGTGTCTGTATAAATATCCATGTGAATAGATGTCAACTACATACATATGTCAATGATATATGTGAGAATGATACGTGAGTGCAGTGTTTGTATCTCCATAGCCAAAAGCGTACTGGCTTTGGAGTCAGAATATCTTAACTCAGATCTGGCCTCTGAAACTTATTACCGTGTTCCTTTGCTGGATCTCAGATTTCCCTTTTGTATAATGATTAAGTTAGACTGGATAACCTCTAAAGTCACTTCCAGGATCTATGATCCTATGATTTTATACCATGTATCTGTGAATGTATGAATATACATGTACATATAGACTTACATGTCCCTATTCTTTGCTAAACCCCCAAAGATCTGTCCCTCCCCCCCTGCTTCCTATATGATTGATTTCTTTCAAAATCTCATTTATTTTATGCATTTAAAAATATTATTCAGGTCTGTAGGTGTTATCAGATTGCCAAAGAGGGATCTAACACAAAAAACGGTTAAGATCCCATTTCTTAGACCCCTTCTAGCTTTAGATCTATGATGTGTTCCATATTCTTTAGGGAAGAAAGTTAGTAAGCTAACTACTTGAGTAGCAAGGAGTTGCTGATTGGAGTTCATGGGGAACTGACCTCCACAATGCTGAGTGAGATTGAGATCAGACTTTGGAAAGAACAAGTGGCTCTGGGGCTCCCTGGGTAACCTTCAGGAACTGGTGACCTTGCCTTTGATATTCTGCTCTTGCTCGAGTTGGGTTTCATTTCTTCAAAAAGACAAAAGAACTGTTCATGTGTTGTCTTCTTCCCTCTCCCTTCCCTCCATTAGCCTGCTATTGTGTATTCAGTTCTGTGAGCTCAGGCCCACTCTGGCCTGACAGAAAGAGAGTTGGGCAGCTGGTTGGTTTTCTCTTAAATTATGTTGAAACTGCTTTGGATTGATCAGTTTTAACTGGCAGCTTTCCCAAGAGCAGGATTTTTGGACGTGTGCGGGGAAGTTTTCTGTGTCTTAATGAGCTGCTTCAAGCCCACCAGGTGATGAGGGAAGCGGGGTTCAGCAATTGCTTTAGGGGATTTGATAACAAGGGTAAGTATTGTGTAGAAAGCCATAGACCATTGGCCAGACTGCATCTCTGCTCTGAATTTATGCCACCAGATGAACCTCTGACCCCCAGAAGACTTCCCCGTATGAACAGGAGCCCAGGTACTTTTAGGGAAAGGGACCAAACCATAGTTTTTTGGGCTTTCGTCTCAAGTGCCCACCTCTACTGGCAAACCCTGGGCTTCACCCAGAGGCTCCTGAATGCTGCTGCTCAGAAATAGGTAATGAAGTCTGGTGGCTGAAACAGAAAAGCCAAATTCCCATACCAGGAAACGGGAAACAGGATGGTGGGAGCCCTTTCAGAGTAGGACAGTGAGAAAATGGTAGCTGCTAAGGAAAAAAGAGAAATGTAAGGAGGAAATTATCCCTATTTTACACTTGGACTGAGGTCTGGGGGATTTGAGAAATGAACCCTTCAGATTGTTGTTCAGTTGTATCTGACTTTTCGTGATCCCATCTGAGGTTTTCTTGGCAGAGATGCTGGAGTGGTTTGCCATTTTCTTCTCCAGCTCATTTTACAGATGTGGAAACTGAGGTAAACAGGGTTTAGTGACTTGCCCTGGGTCACACAGCTGCTAGGTATCTGAAGCTGGATTTGAACCCAGGTCTTCCTGACTCCAGGCCTGACCTTGTCCATTAAACCACCATTGAGCTGCCCCAACCCTTCATGGCCCAGGGTATTTTGTCTGGGTACAATCTAGTGTTGGCCTTCTTTGGGGAGAACTTTCTCTAACATCTTTTTGCTCATGTTATTTTTGTTTGTTTTGGTCAGGACCTGGGATTCCTTGGTAGGTGAACTCCTGGTGATAAAACTCCTTGCACCAAAGCAGCAAGGCAGCTGTTCTGTCATTTCCAGCTTTCCAGAGTAGCCTGAGGCACCAAAAGTTTAGTTTTTGTTTGTGGTCACAGCTTAGGTCCCTTGGAATGGACAGGACCTGACCCCAGGTAAGGAATCTGAGGATGGTTTTCAGTCCACTGCAGCCCATTGCCTCCTCTGTGAACAGTGCCTGTGAGGGGCTCTGTGATGTCCCGGCCAGATTACTGTGCCAGATCTTCAACTCTCCTTTTGACCTCATAGTCAGAGCATGGACAAGCCATTGGGACCTCTCTTAGCTTCTGATTCTTCACCTTATAAAGTGAAATAAACCTGACTTATTGGGTACTTATGAGGATCAAGTGAGATGACCCATGTAGTGTGTGTGTGTGTGTGTGTGTGTGTGTGTGTGTGTGTGTGTGTGTGTGTGAGTGTGCGTGTGCGCTACTTTGCAAACCTTAAAACACTTTGGAGATGTCAGCTATATAGGGTATTGTTCTAGCTTCTGTTTATGCCATACAATTTAGGATTTAATTAAATCAGTGTGTTCCACCACTAAAAGAGACCCCATGGTATAATGGATAAATTGACCATAGAGTCCAAAAGATTCTGTTTAAGGTCTCCCTCAACACATGCAAGCTGTGTGACCTCAGGCGAGTCACTTCACCTTTCAATATCCCAGGCCACTCTCTAAATTACAGAATTGCCAGTCTGCATCAGGGGAAGGAGTTTTCCATTCTGGGAGTTCCCTACACTAATGACCTCACAGGTCCAAACTAAGAACTCTGGTATATAATACTGTCATTTTCATTAATGTTCATGTGCCTTATTTTCTCAATTAAACTGTAAGCTTTATGTGGGCAGAAGCTATGATCTCTCTAGGTAACCTCATGTTGCCTAGAATAGTGCTAGACATATAGTCAGTTGTTGGTGGATTGGTTTCTAGATAATGTACAAACTTGTTTCAGTTTGTGAGCCATTATTGCTTCTGACTCTTGTAAGGTCATTACGTATGTTACCTAGCTAACACATGCTACTTCTGTAACGTAGACCAGTCTTCATTTCGATTTGGCAGCAGAAAGGATGGGAACATTTCATAGCCCTTTATGTATGTGCCCGAGAGGCCCACCAGTCTTAATACATATGTGCTTTGCTGCTGATACTCCAAAGAGAAAGCACTTTCCAGACATCTCCATGAAGTATTCTTCTATAGTCAGACCAGGGCCCCAAACAACAAACAGATACAAATTCATGCCATCACCCCAAGTTCCCCATAAAAGCACCCTGGTACTTTCTGAGTTATTTCCCTAATAACTACTGCATGTGATAACAGATAATACAGGCAGCCATAAACCTGTCCCCAGTGCTATGTTTCTCTCTTCCATGCCAAATTTCTTCTCCCAGACTTTGTTCTCTTGCCACATAGATGAGAACTTTATGGAGCATGGATCCTGGGGGAAAGCCCTTGTGAATGCTTGGGTAGGCAAAGGGTAGCTGTAGCAATCATTTCTCCTCCTGTTTCTTCCCAAGAGAGAGAAGAGCAGGACTCCTAGGAGGCCAGGCCTGGAATTTTGTAGGCTCAGACTCATGTTACTTTCCTCTCATTTCTTGCTGTGGAATTCTTTCTCACTTGGCCACTCAGAAAAGTAGTGCCCCTGGTGGGGAGTCCTTTGCTGCTGCCTCATTTCTGCCAGATTTGGGGGAATTGTGCTCTATGTGGGAATGAATAAGTAACACAAAGATATGTATATGTATGCACACACATTAATACACACGTGTATACATGCACATATACATATGCAAATGTGTGTAGTATGTGTGTGTAGGCATTTTGTAAACCGTACACATACATATATGTATGTATATGCACACACCATACCCATATTTACCCATACATGTAAGATGCTTTGTAAACCTGATACACATCCGTATATTTGTGATGAAACAGTGGAGAGTATAATGGTGTTGGAAATGACTTTAGAGAAGTTCATCATTTCAGTGCTGGTAGAGGGGAGAGGGTGGTAGATTTGGAGAAAGGGGATCTTGGTTCCGATTCCTGTTCTTTCTGTTACTTCCATGTTACCATGGTCACATCACTCACCTTAGAAAATGAGGTGACTCTTGGGAGTCACCCAGGTGACTCAACTGTCCCCACCTGCTGGAAATCTGTGCTCTGATGATCTCATTCTTAGTTTGGGGTCTTTTAAATGATTGTTTTTGAGGCAGTGTGTCTAACCTCCATAGACTCAAGTCTCTCAAGTCCGTGACCTCTAAGGCTCCTTCCAGTTCAGAATCAATGACATTTCCTCATCTCATCCAACCTGGTTCTGAGCAGGTGTCCCCTTGCCTTCAATGTTGTTGATTTCAGCATGAATCTTACTAAACTGCCATCATATTTTCATATTTTCAAAGGGGCCAGAAATTAAATTTATACTACATATGAGTGAAAATGTAGTCAGCAGTGAAAACCTAAAATTCTTAAGCCAAAATCAGTGTTGTCTTACATAGGAGGAGTCTGAGTCCAGGAAAGGGGAAGTGACTTGCCCCATGTCACACAGCTAATTAATGACAGAACCAGAAATAGAAGATGGATTCAGGCATCTTTCTACTGCACTCACTGACCCACCTTGTTTAGTTTGAGGACATGGATTGCTTGCTTTTTAAATTTAGGTCATGGGATCTAAAGGCAATTTTCTCATGAAATGAGAAATGAAGTGATCTTATTTTCATTTAGTTCTCACATGCTCAAATATATGTGTAAATCTGTAGTTTCCTGAGAAGGTATTTTTTTCTTTTTCCTTTTTTCCTGCTCTACCTTGTATATGGAAATGCCAAGCTTAGTTAGTGTTTAAGTTCAAAATAAAAAAAAATATTGTTAAAGGCTATAAAAAAAGAGTTTCATTACTTCTGTCCTCCTTCCTCCACTGCCCTTCTCCCCCATCCCCCCAAACCCATTGAAGAATTGTGGCTCATTTTAAGTTACAGAACCACCAGGCTTCCACATCAGTGGGAGGTGAAAGTCTCTCATTTGCTTTTCTAGTGTAAAGCATGACGTGATGGGAAGCTGATCTGAGAATGTTATCATTTTCATCCAGCCACCAGGGACCCATAAAAGAAAATTAACTGCCTAAGAGTGTGGTATGGAAAAAAAATCTTCAAAAACTAGCTATATAGGGAATTAAAAATTCCATTTACTCTCACACAATTGAACCATAGGAGCTGATGATAAAACAGTACATATGGATTTAGAAAAAAAAAATACACTTGTAGAAACCATCAGGAATCATCCAATAGCTAATTTCCATCCATAGTGGCTTGGTGACTGGTTTACTTAGCCGCAAGTCACTTATAATCAAGGAGACTCTGCCCACTTAGACTCCGCAGCTTCTCATCATTTTCTCCCCCCTCCTTTCATCTTCTTCCTTATCAGTGTCAAAAGACAAGACTCTCCCGAGTCTTAGGTAGATCGACAGAATAGCAATTTCATAGTTAATCCCTCCATCCAAGGATACACAGACTGAAAAAAGAATGCTTTGTTGTACTTGGCTGGGTTTGTACTAGGGTAATAGCTTACCTCTGGCCTCAAAAGCCATTTGTTATCTCCTGTAGTGTACAGGGTAAAAACTTTCTTAATCTAATAATAGCTTATTCAAAGTAGTGTGTAATTCAGAGCATCTGATATTCACTACAAGACACAGTGTTCCATCAATATAGAAAGCAGCTATTTTGTAAGCTTAAAAAAATTTAAATGCATATCCAGGTTAACTTTTTACTTAATGAAATACTGTACAATGTTTATGGTTACCCAAATACAACTGGATTATTTCAACTATTTTAATTTGGTGTAGGGAAATTATATGCATGAGTATATTTATGGAGCAGCTAGCTAGGTCAGTGGTTCTCAACCTTCCTAATGCTGCGACCCTTTAATACTCATATGTAGGCATATCTGCATGTGGGCAGACCCACCTGGAGACGGATAGAAGAGCGGTGTCTCGGTTCTTAAGACCATTGGAAATATGTGTTTTCTGATGGTCTTAGGCAACCCCTGTGAAAGGGTCATTCAACCCTCAAAGGGGTTGCGACCCACAGGTTGAGAACTGCTGAGCTAGGTGAAATGGGTAGAACACTGGCCCTGGAGTCAGGAGGATCTGAGTTCAAATGTGACCTCAGACCTACTAGCTAGGTGATCCTGGACAAGTCACTTAACCCTGATTGCTTCCCAAAACAAAAACAAAAACAAAAGCAAACGTATTTACTGGAAAGATATGACAAGGACAGAAATCACAAAAATGTTTCCCTGAGCTAGGGGAATCACTCTCCTCTGGGGAGGTTATGTTCAAGTTTGAAGTGGTTTGCACAAAACATTCTCTCTCTAAGGTTGGGGCATGCTTTCCCCTTGATCACTTAAGGTACCTGGGGAGAGTAGATACAGTTTTAAAGATATTCTATGATCAATGAATAACCCCAAACTCCTGATTATTGGAAATACTTTTCTCTTCTTGTAGAGTCCTCATGAAATTCCCCTTTGGTGTAATTTTCTCCTGGTTCCAAGAGCTGGTATCTACAGCTTTGTTCTTCTCCTACTAGAAGAGGTCCCATCACCTTAGTTCCTGGCTAGATGCATTGCTTGCTATTGGTCCAGTTTTCCCAAATACCATCAATGGTGGAGTAGAGTGGGAAGGAAAGGGGAGGAGGAGGAATGTGCCATTCCCTCTAGAATTGTTCTCCTGACCTAGCCCCTTTACTGCCCACTGGGATAAGCACAAGGGACTGTCTTCTCAAAGAATTCCTGAAGCTTGACTTCCTTCTGCCTGAATTCTTTTTCAGAGATATAAGCCCAGAGTTGTATCTTTTGAACCCATTCTTTGAATCAATCCCACTACATTTTGTGTACATCATCTTATTTCATCCAATGACTCAGTCCCTTCCTCTTAAACGGATTAAGAACTTGTTTGTACCTTGTTTCTACCTTTGATTGATTTATTGCTTCAATTGAGTTGTTTAAAAGATGTTTTTATTTTTGACTAATTCACCAGAGAGATCTAGGGCTTTTGCAATTACATTAATTTGAGGGGGGGGGGGGTGTAGAATGCCTTCTTAGATATACTATCCCACCCTGCTTCCTTCATTTAACATCAAGTAACTTTCAGGGCTTTGGTTTCATCTTCTATAAAATGAAGTGGTTGGACTTAATGAGGCATTTTCTAGCTTTATATTTATGATCTTATGATGCTATTCATAGATAGATGCTACTAGAACGTGTTATTGGCAGATGATTGGATAGATAAGGCCAGAAAGCAAACATAATTTTGGAAATTGTTAAACAGTAATATTTGAAGAGGGTTCTAGTGAGGCCTGTTATCATTGCCTCCATCTTCACCAGCAAGGAGATTTTAAAAGGTTGTATTCAGATTCCTGAAATTACCTTGTACTTACTCGTGTGTATAGAGGATGTTTGTCCTCTAAAGAAACTGCTTCTTTTTTTTCTTGGTATCCCCAGCATTGAAGCCTGACTGACAGTGGAGAATAAATGTTGGATGCCCTGCTTGCTTATTTAATGGATTATTGCTACGTTAACCAACAGTCACTCAGTCACCAAGCATTTATTAAACTCTCGACATGTGCCAGGCACCGTGCAGGGCATTAGAGATCTAAAACAAAACAATGCCTGGCCTTACAGCATATATCCTAATGGGAGAGATGTGTAACTAATACTTAGCTACAAGATATATGCAGAGTAGATGGAAGGTCCTGTGCAGGAGGCAAGCATTAACCATTGGGAAGCCCAGGAAAGACCTCCTGCAGAAGGTAAGCTTTGAGCTGAGTCAGGAAAGGAAGCCTGGGAAATGAAGAGGTGGTGGTAAGGGAGTTTCTCCAAAGAGTTCTGCAACAGAATGCTCCAGGACTCTGAACTTGGCCCTATTCTTCTGAACATTTTCATCCATGACTAGGTGAAAGCCTAGAGGCATATATATTACATTTTCAGATGACCCCTAACTTGGAAGTTTTGTTAATGCAGGATGGATTCTTCAAGGATAGAATTAGGATTCATAAAGACCTCAACAATCTGGAAAGTTGGCTGATACTAACAAGATGAAATGACAAAAGTGTAAATGTGATCCTACATTTCAGTTGAACAAGAAATCAGCTTCATAAAGACCAGATGAGGGGAAACATGGTTAGAAAGTGGTTCGTGTATTTTTTAAAAATCTTATCAATTCCATTGCAGTGTAAATTCGGTCAGAGTCAGCAATATGTGTCATCCATAAAGAGTTAATTCAATCTTTGGCTGCATTAATACTTATAAGGTCTAGAGAAGTGATGGTTCTGCTGAACCAGAGTGCCCTGATCAGACCACATCTGGAGGGAACGTAATATCCAGTTCAAAGCAACACATAATGAAAGGGACATAGATTGGCTGGAATGCCCCCAGAGCAGAATGATTAAGTGAACCAGAATGTGGGTCAATGGAAGGCCTGAGGGGAGGGGAAAAAAACAACAAAAAACAAAACTTGAGTGAGGGGAACTTCCTGAGTCTTCACTTTTTTTCTTTCAAATGGCTTACATTTATACAATTTGCTTAGATGATTGTGAAATTGTCAAAAATTTCTTCCAAAATTAAATATTTCTAAAGGTTCATGGACATTCATTGGTGGGAACTTTCAAGAACGGTTTTGTAAAGTTCAATGAGATAATTAAATAAGAGACGAATTTTATAAGTAATTTAAAGAACCTTGTTTGTTAAATATATAAGAAATTGATTCAAATGTACAAGACTGGGAGATATTTCTCTATCGACAAATTGTCAAAGGATATGAACAAAGAGATTTCAAAGGAAGAAATGAAACAGTAACCAATATGAATAAATGCTCTGAATCACAAATAATGAGTAAATGGAAATTAAGACAACTCTAGGGGTTTACCTCATCATGACACTGACAATGATCCCACAATAAATACTCAACTTTAGAGGGATGATAAAGAAGTTAGGCATATAATGTACTATGGATAGGACTGTTAACTGATGGAATGAATGAATGAAGAAAAAAACATTTATTAAATACATTCTATGTGCTGAGCATTGGATATTCAAATACAAAAGTGAGACAGTAGCTGACTTCAAGGAGCTTGTATTCTAATAGGGAGAGAAAACACATGTAGGAGAGTGGTGGCCAAAGAAAGGAATTTTTGGTCTGAGGAATTACAAGGATTAGAAGTAGAGCCATAGAACATTAGATTGTCATACCCTTTCCAATGGAAATTAATTTAATTTAATTTAAAATATTTGTTTAATTACAGTTCCCAGAGCAATAGTTGTATGTTAGGAGTGAGGTTGTACATGCTTAGTAGCAAGGTGGACGTTGGTTTCCTGTTCTCTAACTGGATGAGATGGAAAACATAGTTTAAAGACAGATAAATATAATTGTTTAGGTGAATTTGCACTCACTCGTTCTTCAGTCAGGTCAGTTTGGTCCCAGAATAGAGTCTCAGAGTTGAGCTATACAAAAAACAATTTAGAATGTTGTGGAATGAAGTCTACTCTGGGTGGCAGGTCAGAGTGCCCAAAATTTTTAGACACTGCCCAGTTGGGAGGTAGCCCCTTAACTGGGATGGTGAGGTCTGAATTTGGAATTGTTAAATGATAGTAAAAAAGAGACTATTGTATGAGAAGAGCAGTATCTAAGAGTCAGATGTCCAGAATACATTAAATGGGACAACTGGAAGTTGCTAAAGAGAAGAAAAGCAAAGTTCACTTTATCATCAATGGAAGCAATATTAAGTGATTTATGCTAAGCCTTATTCAACAGGAAATAATGAAGAAAAATTGCTGAACTCTTTCTATCCTTTGACCCAGTGAAAACCCCACAGAAGTCAAAGACAAAGAAGAGTCCAATACACATTGAAACATTATTAGAGGCCTTTTTTTTTGTACTAGAAAAAAAAGTGCAAAGTGGGCAGCCATCAATTGAGAAATGTATATGAACGATGATAGAATACTATTATACATTACCAAAAAAAAATAAATGAAAATGAAGAATTCAGAGAAACAAAACCATTATAAATTAATATAGAATGAAAAAGGCAGAACTAGGGTTCCAATATACACAATGACTATATTAATGTGGGTGAAAATAATAATAAAAAATGTCAGGAGTCAGATTAAATATAGTGACCAATCTTGGTGCCAGAAGAATGCTGAGGAAATTCTTCTCATTCCTCTTAAAAGAGAGGCATATGAAGTATACCAGTGAGTAGCTGTTCAGCTCTTTCAAGGATTTTTATATGGAAGAACTAGTGAGAATTAACCTGCTGGACCCTAGAGGAATGAACTAGGACCAGTAGATTTCATTATAAGAAGCAGATTTCAGTTCAACCTAATGAAAATTTTTCTAACAATTAGATCTCTCCATCAATGGAATGACCTGATGGCCATGAGGTAGGGGTAGTGAAGGGGAAAGAAGTTTATAAATTCTCCCATTAATGGAACACTTCATATGCAAGTTGACCGACCTTTTGTCTAGAGTGTTGTAGATGGAATTCATTATTTGGGAAGGAGTAGAATGACCTCTGAGGTCCCTTTCAACTCAGGATGCCATCATTCTTCAAGCTATGCCTCCCTTTGACTCTTAGTGGTAAGGTGACCATGAATAAGACACTTAACCTTTCTGAGCCTCATTTTACTCATCTTTACCTCCCAAAGTTGTTGCAAGGGTCAAATATTTTAAAGTACTCAATGTCCAGAGGAATAGAATGAGAATAGTGGAGGGTCTTAAGTCCATATCATGTGAGGATTAATTAAAGGACATGGAGAGGTCTAGTCTGGAGAAGAAAAAACTTAATGGAAACATGATGGTTGTTCAGAAGTATTTGAAGGGCTAACCTATGAATGAGGGATTAGGCTCAATTAATTTGTCTGAAGAGAGAAGAATCAGGAGCACTAGATCGAAGTTGCAAAAATGTGAATTTAAACTCAAGGGAAAGAGCTGTCCAGAAGTGAAATGGACTGTCTCAAGAGGTGGTGGTTTCTATTTTCCTTCATCTTGTAGGTGTTCAAGCAGTCTGGATGACCATTTGTCTAAGATGATTTAGTGCGGGTTTCTTCTGGTACAGACTGGATTTGATGTCTACTAACATCTCTCCCAAATCTGTGACTGTGCTTTGCAAACTTTAAATCTTTACATTAATATCAACAGTCATTATAATTGGCATAAATACATCATGGCTGATTTTTCTTTTTCTCAGCTCTTCTTAAATTGGCTTAAATAGTTCACACAATGGCTCTAACGTCTTTGGTCAAAATTCCTACTGGGCCACGTGCCTCTTCTTTTCTTGTGAGCACAAATCCATAGGGGCCCCTAAAGCAGTCAGAGCTGCCCTTCATGCTGAAGCCAAGGTTTTTCCCAGAGTCCTCCGAGGCTCTGCAGGTTTTACCTCCTTACCCCAGCCTTCCAGACACCAATCCTGTCTCTTCTCTGATAATCCTTTATCCTTTTAAATGGATCCTAGAAAGCTCTTTTTTTTGTTTAATCTTTTTCAAGGCCAGAAAGTTAGCTCTTTAAAATGGAATGAGAAAACCCCACTCAGAGCTCCCCTTTTACTGGCTCATCACCATTGTGCCTTAATTGAACCCTTTTGTGTTTTGAAAGGCATTTATGAGCATTTACAAAAATTAATTACCCATTAGATTATGCCACTGAATGGCTGCTCTGGTCAGCACTGGGGGAGACTTCAATGCAGTTTTTCTCTGAAGTGAAATCAGCTCAAAATGTCTAAGACTTTGTGAGATGGTTAAACAAAATTGAGATATTAGGAAACACTCAAATTAATCCCCATGGCCTGACACAGTAATAGTAACTGACAATTATATAATGCTTATTTGGAGGCTTACAAAGTGTTTTGTATAAATCATATCATTTATTGCCACAAAAATCCTGTGAACAAGATGCTATTTGAAGAAATTAAGACTCAGGTTAAGTAGCTGAGATCTGAACCAAGGTCTTGGTCAAGGCACATGCATTATTCCTCTCTTCCTTTATCTCCATGCAAGCATTCTGTTATCTGCCTGAGGTAAGGCAGCAAGAATTTCTTGAGCACCTATTTCATGCTGGGCACCGTGCTAAGCTGTAAGGATATATCGAAAGGCAAAAAAGTAGTTCCTGCCCTCAAGGAACATGCGCATTCTAATGGGAGAGTGAGACAACATGTAAGTTACTAGGTACATAGAAGATATAGAATAGACTAGACTAGAATAAGCTAATTTCGAGGGCAAAGCATTAGCAACTAGAGGGGAAAGGCCTCTGGAACGAGGTGGGAATTTGAGGGTCTTGAAAAGTAAGGGACAAAAATGAGGAGGTCTGTATATAAAACATTGTGCTGTGTAGGGGGAGGTGATTCGAAGTTTAGATAAGAAATGGACTCTGCTTCAATGTATGTACAGTCTAGTAGGGGTTAGGCAAGATATGTGCATAATTATTGTAGTTAGCAATAAATTCCTCAGAAAGGTGAAAAACAAAGGAAGAAAGGTACTATGAGGGGATGATGATGATGATGAAGGTATAGCATTTATAGAGCACCTGAAGGTTTACGAAGCTCTCTGCATATCCAGTCTTCCCCATGACCCTGTGAGGAAGGTGCCCATTTTATAGATGAGGACCCTGAGGCTGAGAGAGGCTAAAAAGCTTTCCTGGGGTCACACAACTGAGACCATATTTGAACCTCGTTCTTCCATATTCCAAGTTGTGTACTGTCTCTGCTGAGCCACCAAGCTGCTCTGAGGGACAAGGGAAAGACTGACTCACAGAAGCCCTGGCGCTCAAGTTTAGCTTTAAAGAATGGGGCTAGAACTCAGTAGGTATCTCTAAATTATTGATTTGTCAAGGGTATCTGTGTGATTCAAAGATGTATTTTGTTCAAAAGTTTTCTGTGGTTGTGTCTAGGCCAGCATTTCCTGAAGTCTATTTCATGGAACCCTGGTGACGAGCATAATGAGAATAGGGCTTCTAGAGGCAAATGATAGTCCTAGTGATATTTCTGTTTCTAAAATATTAAGCATGAAATTATATATATATATATATATATATGTGTGTGTGTGTGTGTGTGTGTCAAAAGACTCATTTGCATAATAATATTGTTAGATCTCATCAGAGATTTTCAAGAAGAAGCAAGTTGATCACTTATCCAGTAGCTTGTGGAGGTGATTGTTAGTTATTATTTTTCTAGTTTATTTATGTTGAAAACTAAAAATAATTCATTTTAAAAAAAGTATTTATTTGATTAGATTCTGTTGAGGTTATCTCACAACTCTAAAATTCTGTTTTTATGTGATTCTAAGTACCATTTAGAAATACTGAGGGACAGCTAGGTGGCGCATTGAACAGAACACTAGCCCTGGAGTCAGGAGGACCTGAGTTCAAATCCAGCCTCAGCCACTTGACACCTAACTAGTTGTATGACCTTGAGCAAGTCACTTAACCCCAATTGCCTTGCCTTCCCTCCTCCAAAAAAAAAAAAAAGGAATAGGGAACCAACAGGATGAAATAAAGATATGGAAGCAAGAAAGTGTAGGATGTATTTGGGGGATGCAGGCACTTCAATTTGTCTAGAGTAGTGGTCTCTAAACTTTTTTTTAAATTTTAAACCCCATTAATATTTTTTTCCTGATGGATGTTCTAGGGGCATGCTATTTTCCCAATGGTACTCACAAAGCTCCTGTGGTCATGTTTAGGTTATATCTGCACTGACGGAGCCATGCCTAACTTAGCAGGGAAAAAGTTGGGTGCTTGCACAATTCCCAGGGGGGGCACAATAGAGGACTATTAATCTGTAATGGACAAAGGGAAGTGTGTTTGGGTGAAGATAAATCCAATAAATAAATGGCTTATAGAGAAGGTGGAATCTGACACATTTTCTCAACCTTTGATTGGTTTGTCACATACCCTATCAGGTCAAGGCATATCTTCTTTAAAGTCATGCTGTATCTATCCCAGGGTACCCTCGCCCCTACTTTGGAGACCCCCGGAGTAGAATGTGTTACAGAAAGTAATAGGAAAGAAGGCCGGAAAGGTAAGATGGTGACAGATCGTGAAAGGCTTTGAAAGACAAAAAGAATTAGAATTTTACTTGGTAGGCAATAAGAAGCTGCTAAAGAATTTTGAAAAGAGTAATGATGTGATCAAAGTTATATACAAAGAATATTAATCTGGCAGTGGTGTGGAGGGTAGACGGGAGTGGGGGAAAGCAGAAGCTGCCAGACTCGTGTCTACGCTATTACAGTGGTTGGGGGAGATGGAAATCAGTAGTGACCCTGGGAATAGAGAGGAAGGGAACGATGTGAGAGGTGTTGGGGACCTGTCGTCAGGCTTCAGGTCCTGCTAGAGCTGGGGTCCACAGAGCCTTGGCAGTTTGCAGATGGCATTCAAGGAGTCTATGAACTTGGATGGGAAAAATTACCCCTTTGTTTCTATTAGTCTGTGGTTCCCTTGATAATTTTATGTGCTTTGTCTTATGCATTTAAAAAGAATATTTTGGGAAGGGGTCCACAAGATTTAGCAGACTTCTAAAGTTGTCCATAACATACAAATAAGTTAAGAACCCCTGCACTAAAGAGAGGTCTGTGTCCCCCGACTGATAAAGTTCCCCTTCTTCTGTGTTATTTTGCTTCCTCTGGGTCCATGGGCCTCCACAAAGGGAAAGTAGTATGCCTAGAAGTTTCTGTTGCCTGAAGATCAAGACCTCTGACTCAGACCTGTGCAGCTACTTCCAGACTGGTGTTTGAAATGGGCCCCAAAGAAACCATTAGGGGTCAGAAGCCTAAGCAAAGTCCCTAGCTTAAAAAATTTGGAGAACCAGTGAGTATTGCAAAAGGGCTTTTTTTTAAACTAAAGGACATTGTTTTCACTTTTGGGTTTTAAACAGTTAATGACAGGTAAAAATTCATTATAAGAAATACCGAGGTAAGAATGTCTGAAAAATGTTAAAGTCAGTGAGGTTACTAGGCTGTGAAATAGAGAATTTGACTTGGTTGCAGAAAGACCTGAGTTCAAATCCATCCTCAGACACTTATTAGCTGGGTGACTCTGGTCAAGTCACTTAACTTCTCTTGTCCTCAGTTTCCCCATCTGTTAAAGGGAGGTAATAATAGCACCTGAGATGGAAAGACATCTCTGTCACCTGAGGAGGCCTAGGTACTCATCCTGGCTTTGTCACCAAGCAGTAGAGAACCATGGTGAAGTCAGTTCCCCCTTCTTGGGCCTTCACTTACCGTATGTTATGATAGTGGTGGTAGTAGCAGTAACAGCTGAAATTTATTTAATGCTTTGAAGTTTGTAAAACACTTTTCCTTCAAAGTAGAGCTTGGGCTTGTACACTTGTACACTCCCTTGTACATGAAGTGCTTATGATCCCTAGCTTCTGTTGTATCTCCTTATTCCTGAAAATTAATAATAATCACAATATTTAACTTTAAGGTTAGCGCTTAACAAATACAGGATGTCTCAAAATTCTTAGATCAGTTTTATGCCTTAATAACTTTAAAGTACTTTAAAATGGCTCATATCATTTGATCCCTTGATCTAGGGCAGCGGTTCTCAACCTGTGGGTTATGTTCAATTTGTAACAATGAAAATATATCCTGCGTATCAGATATTTACATTACAATTCATAACAGTAGCAAAATCACAGTTATGAAGTAGCAACGAAAATAATTTTATGGTTGGGGGTCACCACAACATGAGCAACTGTATTAAAGGGTCATGGCATTAGGAAGGTTGAGAATCACTGATCTAGGGGAACAACCTTGAGATCTAGGTGCTATAATTATCTATATTTTATAAATGAGGAAACTGAGGTAGACAGAGATTAAAGAGACTTACCCAAGGCCACACAGCTAGTGTCTGAGGCTAGATTTGAACTCAGATCTTCCTGACTCACAGTCTAGTCCTCTGTTCACTGGGCCACCTAACTGCCTTCATTTGTGTGTTTGTGTCATGTAGAATTATACTTAATTTATTTGAATGTGTGTTCTTTATAATTTTATTATATTTTTATATCATACATTTATTGAGAGGCAAAGTGTTACAGTGGAAAGAACATTATATATGATGCAATCATATGATCTGACTTTTATTCCTGTCTCTGTTCTTACCTATGTGAACATAAGTGACCTACTCGGTTTCTCTGGACTTTGGTTCCTTATCTATAAAATGAAGACGTTGAATTGGATGAGATGCAAGGTTGCTACCAGCTCTAAATCAAAGAGCCTGTTATCTCCCCTGATAGAACACAAGATACCGGAAGGCAAGGACAGTTTAAATTCTTGTCTTTGCCTTCTTATACCAAGTGCAATTTTTTCCCTAGCCAAACCTGTGCTTTCATCAGTGTAAGGAACCTCTGGTGAAGAATTTTCTTTAGCATTGCTTATCTGCAATGAACTTCTCTGCAGTTCACAGTCTCAGAAAGGTCCCTGGCACATTGTGAAATTCAGTGACTTACCCAGGGTCACACAGCTATTTGTATCATAGAGGAGATCTGAATTTGTTTTCCTGGCTCTAAATCAGGGGGGATGGAGTGGATCCCCAAATTCCTCCTGCTTATGTTCTGGGAGTCAGTGACCCTACAGAGGAATCAAGGATCCTAATGGCTTCTCTTTGTGATCTCTTTTCTACACTGGTTCTTGTTCTCTCAGCCTTTCCCTGACTAGTCACTAATCCAGGGCTGATGGGCCATGAGTTGATTCTGCTTATTGCTTCAGGCCTGAGCAGCATTGATCTTTCCCAGCCTGGACTCACAGACAAAACACAAAGCATCAGTATTCTAGTTCACGGAGGCAGTTCACGGAGGCAGCGGGACAAACCAAAGAAGGCCTTCTGGCTGATTCCCTGGGACTGGCTGGTGTCCAGGGACTGGCATCATTATTTTGAACCAGAAGTTGCCTCTGGACCACATGGGCTAGAAGCATGCTTTCTCGGCTTCTCTTTATTCACGTACCTGCTGTCCAACAGCAGCTGGTCACAGGCAACTTCAGTACTTGGCTATCGATATAAGGGCTGAGGTCCAGCTGTGACCTGCTTCCCAGGAACCTGATTTACACAAATCTGAAATTTGCCTTCCTGCTATGTGCCCCATCAGAGGGAAGGCTCTGAACTAGTTGGACAAGTGATGAGACCACATCTGATCATTCTGGTGCAATTTTTTGGTAAAAGGCCTTCTTGGTGAAAAAACATACAAATTCCAGTGTGGAAGGGCACTTGGGAAGCTGGTGGAATTCTTCTTCATAACAGGATTCACCATAGATTGTGAGGCATCCTTCTGCACTTAAAACAGGATTCAGGTGATGAAAATTTGATTTACCCCCTGGTGTTCAGGAGCTCATCTCTAAGCACAGAGCCTTCAAAAAGCAGACTGTGCTGGGTCTGCTTTCTAATCTAAGTATATTACCTCTGGATATGTCCGTCTATTTTAGGAATGGAGGGGAGGAGCATTATGGGTGATGGGGAGATACAGATTCATCCTTATTGAGATGGACACATGCATTTATTCCTTGCAAGCTACAAAGCTGAAGAGAAACAAAATGTAGCTGTAAAAATGCAGCAGATTCTCAGCATAACTGGGAAGAGAAAAGTGTCCTTCGGAGAGCCTGTCTCCAGGCTAAGAGGGTGAAGGGATATTCTGGAAGGTGACATGATTGGACATTAATTGGGAGGATTAACTCTGACCCTTCACTTTATCCTGAACAAAAAAATTCAAAAGAGTAATAGCCCAGTAATGGCTCAATAAAGGAGGCTTTCTTTGTACTTATTGTCTGTAATTGTCTCCCCCATTAAGATTGTAAACTTCTTAAGGATCTGTCTTTTGCCTCTTTTAGTATCCCCAGAGTTTAGCATGGTACCTGGAATATGGTAGGTGCTTAAATGTTTATTGATTGATTGGTACACAATTTAGAATTTTAGTAGCATTGATGATGTTGGTGATGATAGCTGTTGTTTATCTCGCTTCAAACACTTGCCAGCTGTGAGACCCTAGAAAGATCACTTAACCTCCCTGAACCTCAGTTCCTTCTTTTTAAAATGGGAATAACTTAGAACATCCTTCATAGGATTGTTGTGAGCAGGATCAAAAAATCATGTATTGAACTGATGCGAAGTGAAGTGAGCAGAACCAGGAGACCATTGTACCCAGTAACAGCAACATTGTGTGATGATCAACTAGGACAGACTTAGCTCTTCTCGGCAATACAATGATCCAGGAAAATTCCAAAAGACTCTTGATGAGCAATGCTGTCCACATCCAGAGAAAGAACTGATGGAGTTTAAATGTAGATAGAAGCAGACTATTTTCATTTTCTTTATTTTTTCTGGTTTTTTCCTTCTGTTCTATTTCTTATTTCACAACATGATGAATATGGAAATATGTTTTACATGATTGTACATACATAACCTATAGAAAGTTGCTTACCATCTTAGAGAGGAGGAAGGGGAAGGAGAAAGGGAGAAAATTTAGAACTCAAAGTTTTATTTAAAAAGGATGTTAAAAATTGTCTTTACATGACAATTGGAAAAATACTCTTTAACAGGGGAAAAATATCATACATGCAAAGCATCTAGGAAACCTTAAAGACCCATGGTCAATTATCGTAGCTACAATTTACAAAACTCTTTGCACATGTTTTCTCATTTAATCCTCCTTATTACACAAAAAACATTACATAAAAAAATTTTTATATGAATTTTCCAGATCAAAAGGACACCACTTTCCTAACCCTTGTGAGATGGTTTATTGCCTACTTTATGTAAGTTTTTTTGGGCTTTTGTCTAGGGATGTGGATAGGGACTGGATCTCTGATGTAATTGGCATAGGGAACACCTAGTTAGGAACTTCTTTGACCAATGCAGCAGCACCTTTTTTGAAACTTATTGTCTTAGTTGAGAGTTCTGAGAGGCTGTGACTTGCCATTATGTATCACAGGCGGGATTAAAATTGGGGTCTTCCTGGTTCCACAGTCGTCTCTTTATCTACTACATGAGGCTCCCTTTCTAACGAGACCTTTTGTCCAGCAATAGTATTACTATGAAGTCAGGATTAGTCCTGTGGAATACCCTGAGAAATACACTTTTTCCCAAGTCATCCCTTGACAGCCCTATCAGGATTAGGACCTGGGAAAAAATAGACCAGGGGTTGCTGGGATTCAAAGTGAAGATTTTTTTTATGTAGAATTTCAATAATAGTCTTCAATAGAAAAGACATACTGTATGCCTTCAAATCCCAGAGAATGCAGAGGACATGAATAATACCATGTGTATACAGTTAACATCAGGGACATTTTTTTTTCTTAAATGATCAGGAGAAAAATAAAGTTCAGTTTTCTATCTTAAGTGATTAAGATATACTTTGCAACCTTCAGATAGCATTTGTCCCTCCTCTGGTGGCCCAATTCTGACTTTGTGAGAAGGCTATCCTTCTTACTTGTAGCTCAGTATTTTCTTTTCTGCAGGATAATCTATAGTATTGTAGGATCACAGATAAGTATTAGAGAGGCAGTATGGCTTAGTGGATAGAAAGCTGGCCTCACAGACAGGGAGACCTGGGTTCAAATCTTACCTTTGACACCTACTAGATGTGTCACTCTGGGCACATCACTTAACATCTCAGTGTAACCTTGACCATAAGTGACAGAGAAGGGGTCAGCCTACATTGAGAGAGTTTTCTCACCCAATTGTTTCTTCTATTAAGAACATAACAGATCCAGTCCTAATCCTTGTGCTATTATTTTACAGTATTGGGCATTCGTATATATGTATGTCACATCCCCTCTGGTAGACAATTGAGTTCCAAGAGGGGAAAGAAAAGGTTCCCTTTATCCATATGTCTTTTCCAGCAGATAGTAGTGATTTGCACATAGTAGGCACCGAATAAATGGTTCTGTGAATGAATCAATGAACAAGTGAATGAATTCCCTTCTTTATGCAGCACATTAGAAAGAAGAGAGACTTTCTATATGCTTCTAGTGGGATTCATAATTTTAGATCCAGAGGATGTAATTCAGAGCCTTATTTTCCAGAAGGGGATGGTTAAAGATGAAGCTGATTATACCTGATGAGTTCAGATGCTGTGTGATGATAATTTGCATAAAATGTTTTTCCACTTGGCTCTCAGTGTGCCATCTGGCCCCTTAGTGCACATCGATTTTGTTGGCATTCTAGGTACAGAGGAAATTCCATTGACAAGTTGAAATTTACCCATCAGGGCTCGATTTGCCTCTGAGGCCCACCCTTTGCTAAATTCAATACCAAATAATCATCCCCAGCTCCTCCTCTTCTTGTAACTGTTACTATGGCTGATATTTTACTGTAGGGCTTTTCAGCTATGCTAATATTTTACTATAGAGACCTGAAATGATTATAACCTTCAGAAGGATTTCCCGGGAAAATATATTCTTAAGATATGAACACATGCTTGCAAGAATATGGTTTAACACATTTTTAGATGTCAAGATGAGTAATTTTCATTTCACTCAGAATGGGTAATAATTATCAGTTTGCCCCACATGCAATAGTGTTTGAGTAGAAGAGCATGAATTACCTTGGTGTATGATGAAAGAGGAGAGTTGAGGGGAAAGGGGATCTTCTCTTTAGAACTGATTTCTTGCAAACTGTGAGGTAAGGCTGAACAAGGGAGCTGTTTTTGTGCCCCCCGCCCTCACCCTTGACGGTTCAATTTAAACAAAAATTTAGCAATTAATAATTAAGGAATTAAACATTTATTAAGCACCACTACATGTGAGATATGCCATTGGTCCAGTGTGCCTGGCTGCCAAGGCTTCCCCTAGAGCTATTCTTCTCTTTCCATCCCCAAACCTGGACTTTTCTTACCCTCCCCTTCTTACCAAATCAGGATCCAAAACTGGTTAGTATCCTTCATTTTGGGAAGAGACTGTGTATATGTGTACATGTTACAAGGTACATGGACATGTATGTGTATGAGTATAGGAGGCAAGGTTTGATGCAGTTACCAAGTTGAGTCCCTTCTAGAGAATACACTGGCTATACGAATTTGAATACATGTCTGGAGAAGATTCTATAAAGACTGGCTTTAATAGAGAGAGTATTAGGCACTGTAGAATATTGGTATGGGAGATATTTTTGTCCAGTGAGGACCCAACATCTAGGCAGCCAATCACCTACTCTTCCTATGTGTAAGGGTCCTGGTTTTATGAACCTGGGATACCTAAAATGTGGTAGTTATCTTTTATTTGCTTTTCATTTACATGAAACAGTACTGTCACAATGTGAGAAAGGATACCTCAAGCATGTACTATATTGGCAGAGCAGTTTCCTGGCTGGGAAGGGTGGTGGTAGTGAAAAGAAAGGATCTTGGGTTCCTGGGTCAAGGGCTCTCAGACCCTCAAATGAATCACAAGGTGGGAGTAATGTTCAGAACTTAATGTATCTCACCCAAGGAGAATGCCTCTCCATTACTGGTTAGGAATGTCTTCAATATTACCTTTCAATTTTTCCTCAGCATCAGGCAGGACTTTTTTCAAGTAAGCATTCACAGTTATACTAGTTAAAGATTCTATACGGACCCCTGTTTTATCCTCAAAGAAACAGTCAAGTCAGTAAGCATTAAGCACCTACTATGTGCCAGACACAGTTGTAAGTGCTGAGAATACAAAAAAAGGCAAAAAAAAAAATCCCCGTTCTCAAGGATATCACAATTTAATGGAAGAAAACATGCAACCATCTATGTTCGCAAGATTATACAGGATAAATTGGAGATAATCTCAGAGGGAAGGGATTAGATTTAAGAGAGACCAGGAAAAGTTTCTTACAGAAGATGAATTTTTAGGTGAGACTTGGAAGAAGCCATAAAAGCCAGGGGGAAGAGATGAGGAGAGAGAGAATGACTTCCTGGCATGGGGGATAGTCAGTGAAGATGTACAGACTCTGATGATGGAGCCTCTTGAGTAAGGAACAGCAAGGAGGCCAGTGCTACTAGATCACAGAGTACCTGGATGGGAGTAATATATAGGATGACTGGAAAGGTAGGAAGGGAGCATGATATGAAAATTTTTCAAAGTCAGAGGATTTTGTATTTGAACCTGCAGGTGATAGGGAGCCACTGGAGTTCATTGAGTAGGATGATGACAGGGTTAGAGTTGAGCTTTGGAAGGTTACTTTGACAGCTGAATGAAAGACAGACTGAAGAGGGGAGAAGTCTGTGGCAGGTAGACTCATAAGCAGACTAATATAATAATATATGATGGAGGTGATGAAGGCATGTACCAGAATAGTTGCTGTGTCAAGGGAGAGAAAAGAGTCTCTAAGAGATGGTGTGAAGGTAGAATCTTTATGACTTGGTAACAAATTGGATATGGGGAGCAGAAGGGATAGAAGATAGTGAGGAATCAAGAATAACACCAAGCCTGGGTGACTAGGAGGATGGTGGTGCCCTTGACAGAAATAGGGAAATTAAGAAGAGAGCAGTATTTGAGGAGAAGGAAAATAAGTTTAGTTTTGGACGTATTGATTTTTAAGATTTCTGTGGAACATTCAGTTTAAGATATGTAATAGACAACTGGAGATAGAAAACTGCAGGTCTGGGGAGAGGTTATGGTTAGATAGATAGATCTGAGAGTCATCTACATAGATAAGATCATTGAATCTGTGGTAGCCGTTGAGTTCACCAAGCCAAATTATATGGAGGGAGAAGAGAAGAGGGGCCAGGACAGACCCATATTTATCAGAGTTGACCTGCATGAAGGTCCAGCAAAAGAGACTGAAAAAGAAGGGGTCAAAGAAGTAGGAAGAGAACCAGGAAAGAGTAGAGTCACGAAAACCTAAGGAGAAGATCCTATCAAGGAAAAGAGGATGATTGACAGTGTCAGAGGTTTTATAGGGGTCAAGAGGGATGAGAATTTTAAAAAAAGGTTATTAGAGTTGGCAATTAAGAGATTCTTGGTACCTTTGGAGAGCACTATTTAACTTTAATGATGAGACGGGAAGCCACCTTGCCCATCTAAGAAGACAGCAAGAGGAAAGGAAATGGAGGGACAGGTCTAGATGCTGGAAAGGTGTACCTCAGCAAACTAACCGGCAAGAAATGCTCCTTCTCTGGATGTGATACCCTGAATCCAGTGCACAGATTTACAGGATAATAGGAGCATTTTTCTGTTTCATGTGGTAGAAATCCATGTCCCTCAGGATCGAGCATGAGGCCAGGTTATTGCTGAGGAAAGCAGTACTGAAGTCCAATTCCCATCATGATTCAACTACAGGCTCCTTTCTAATAGGATTTTTAAAAATGTCTTTCCTGATTTAAAATAATGTCCTTCTAGCTAAGAATGAGAGTTTTGTTATTATTTGGAAGAATCAGAGAGGGGAAATGTTTGGAAACACAACAATTATGATCTGACTTGGCCCGATGGGCCTCCTGAGGAGCCTTATCTTAATAGAGCCTTTAAGCATTTTCAGGAAGTAGGAGTGAAGCAGAAAAGGGAAGCTTGGGGTAGGAAAGGTTCCAGTGACCAGAATGGCCAATGGAGAGCTGGGGGAAGGGCACTGGTCTGAATGTCAGAAATGACCAGCCTTGCCACTAACTGGCTCCCCCATTTGGACTTCCATCCTCTTATCCTCAAATAAGAGCTTTAGACTAAGAATGATCAGAAGCTATGACATCTTTTCCTGCTCAACAGTTTAATCCAATTAATTTCAATTCAGTGAACTATTATTAGGTACCTACTATAAGCTAGGAGAGGCAGCCTGGTAGAATAAATAAATAACCAGGCTTGGGATCAGAAAGATCTGGGTTCAAGTCTCGTTTCTAGGCAAGTGAACCTGTATGTGTCACTGAATATCACTGTATATATCTTGTAAGTACATAGTTATGGGGCTGCGTCAAAGATGTGTGACAACTCAGCAGGAAAATGGGACCACAGAGTAGGCTTGAAAAGGAGAAGAAAAAGCTGCTTGCTCCTCTTTGTTTTTCTTCCTCTCATTCAAACTTGTGGCTTAGGATTCCAAAAACTTTACTTTGGACTTCCCACAAGGGATGGAAAGGGGATTTGTCTCCCTTATTCTTACTCCCATGGTAGCAAGAGACACTATGTATACACACAGATAAGCAGACAGATACACACACACATACACACACACACACACGTGTATCAGCAAGCACCCTAGCATGCCCAGGATGGCTGCTAGCACAGGTTCTTAGATCTGCTTTTCTAAACTAAAGCAACTCAAAAAGGGTTAACAATCTTACTTTAATCAATCAAACATACATCATTTACCTAGTTCAGGGGGAAAAAATCAGCACCCTGAACTTCCGAGAATACAAACAGAAGTTACAAGCAGACAAAGAAACAGATCAGTAGATGGGCTTCCAGTCATCCGACCATTACATCCATACCTAGTCAGTTACCAGAGAGGAAAGCATCAGCATCTAGGTTTTCAAAGCTGGGGGGCTCAACGGCTTCCTGGAGGCTCATCTGGTCAAATCACACAACTCTTTCCAAAGTGAGCCCCAAAGCAAAACCTCACATCAGGGTGTATATACAGCCTTCTCCTGGATCAGAGAATGTCACAGCCCTCTTGACCCAGTGCCCAATCACAAAGTAATAAGGCGTGGACATTCCTGAAGAACTAGCCTCCCGCCACAGGCTCCATGTGAACACATTCAGCCTATTAGGGGGCAGAGTATACTTTCAAATCAGGGAAGATTCTCAGAGTCACTTAAGTGTATCAAAGGGCCTAGGGGCAGGGAAGATCTTCAGATTCCCATAACAACACACATGCACACATGCACTATATGTGTTTGCCTAGGTGAACCTTCTCAAGTCCCTGGCTGCCTCTTCTTTCAACACTTCTCTCCTTGATCATGGGTGACTGAACAGTCATCCTGAGAGATCGACTTTTCCAACCTGGTAGAAATGAATCAGATACTTCCAAGTGGGGGACGGGTGTGACTCTTGTAACATCAGGCTTCTCAGAGAAGAACACTAACCCCAAGAAGTTTTTTAGTGGAAGGAATAAAGTTTAAGCCATGTGTTGGCTTACCAGGAAATTTGGATCTGTTCATTCTGTTGTAGCCCATAGACACTTCAGGTGAAAGATGAAAATGAAATGTCTTTGCAGCAGTCCCACAGGTCTCCCAGAGTCCTTCCTTTCTCCTAGGAAAGTATGATAATAGGTGGTGGGTTCCAGGTTCATATTTTCAATATTTATGTATATTTATGAAGGTTTTTGTGTTTTGAGCATTTCTTTTGTGCTGAATGAAATAAATAGCTGTCTTATTCTAATATATTTTATAAAGTAAGTTCCTTTCTGAAAGACAATCTGTTCATTTCTTTAGGGAAACCTTAGACTTGAAAGATATCTAAGCTTTATGTTTAAGAGTTGTTCTCCAGAGTTCTATTGCTAAATGGGGGCATAAAGAGCCAGGAAGTACAAAAAAAAAGCCTGAATCTTCCCACCTCTCTTTGAGATCAGTCTCCCTCAGGAATGAAGCCAGAATCATTTGTGACAGAGGGGAGCATCTGGGGTCCAGATGACCTGAAATAGAAGAAATTCAATAGCTAATGGGATCAGGAAAAGTCTTGTTTGGAGGTGAAACCCTAGCTAGGTTTGGAAGGAATGTAGGGATGCTGGGAGCCAGCAGTGAGGAAAGAGCTCATTCTAACCAGCTATACAGGGGCCAGCTATATGGTTGGAATGTGTCTGAGAAATGTCCGACCAAGGCTGCAGTCACTGTTTACATGCAAAAGGAATGGTACGCCATGTTGTATCGTTGTCATTCATTGATTTACCATTTATAGAAGTAGAGTGAAAATGAAATAATGATCTGGATTAAACGTTTAGCATAGTGATAACAATTTATAATAGATGGAACATTAGACAGACAGTGGACAGAGCACTGACTCTGGGGTTCAAATCCAACCTCTGACCTTTACTTTTGGGCAAGTCACTTAGCCTTTCTTGGCTTGTTTCCTCATCAGTAAAAAAAAAAAAAAAAAAAAAAAAGAACCTCAGACTTGATGGACTCTAAATTTCCTTAATATATTCCTTAATATTCCTGGCACAAAATTTCCTTAATATTTAATTTAGACTTATTGGTGAAACACCAGTGAGATTTTAAAGAGCACTGTATTTATAAAGAATACTGTATTTTTAGTGTTGAGAGCCAGGGTTCAAATTCAGCTCTGATACTTACCATCCGTGACATTGAATAAGTCACACACCTTCTCTGTTCTTCAGCTTCTTCCATCTATAAAATGAGGAAGTTGGAGTACATGGCTGCTAATGTCTTTCCATCTCTAAATCTATAACCTCTTATCAGGGAAACTTGACTTTATATACTGTTACAGGCAAATAATAGAAAGAGAAGAAATGAGAGAATAATCCCTGATTTGGACTTTAGCTAGAAATACCTGTTGTGAGCTGTTGTCCACAACAGTGATAGAAACAAAAGTGCCTAAGCTTCATTTCGGAAATCATTTTTATTCTGAAGAATTGATCCAAGAAAAAGCCAACAAAGAGGAACTCAAATAGCTAACACCCTCAGTGGAAAAGAGTCAATGATCCCTTCCCCACAGCTCCTTTCCACACCCCCTCTCCAGTCCCCCCTCAAATCTGTCACCTTTAGGGCTGGAGGGCTCTGGAAATTCCCATGGATCTCTCTCCAAGATCCTCATTAAAATGCGGTTCACAGTGGAGGGTTCAATTAAGGGAATTCCTTGTTTCCATGAGTGAGCGATGATGATGATGATGATGACGATGTTGATGCAGTGTGTTTGCTGTGCTATTTAAATGTTTATAGCTCTGTGTCATCCCACATGGGGGTGTGGACAACGTTCCTAAAACATGGCTACTGAGTTGGATAATCAGGACAAATGTGTGTATTTACATATAAATATAAAGTATATATTATACACATAGAATATATACATAATGTATGTATATTATATACATAAACACACACTTTTTTGGTCCAGAATTTGCCTGCTGAGAGCTTATTGAAGGAAACCTCTAATCTTTGTTCCTTCTATACCAACTGCCAGTCATTCACATCATCCAGGTGTAAGATTTTTCAGTTTTTAAAACATTTAAATAGCACCAGCTCTGTGCTAGGTGCTGTGCTAAGTGCTTTATAAATATTATCCCATTTGATCCTTACAGCAACACTGAGAGGAGGATGCCATTATTATCCCCATTTTACACAGAGGAACCTGAGGCAAACACAGGTTAAGTGACTTGCCTAGAGTCACACAGCTAGTAAGTGTTTGAGGCCAGATTTGTACTCAGGTCTTTCTGACTCTGGGTCTGGTGCTCTAGGTGGTGCATCTCAATCTTGTTGTCTCAGTGATCATGGAATCACTCTCTTTGCCCTTATTTGTTTTCCTTTTCTGTCCCTTTCCCCTTTTTGGAAAGTCTAGGAGCAAGGTGAGAGGCTGGGAAGTTTCTATATATAAGCTGACTTCTGCTAAAGACGATGCTCCTTTCTTGGACGTAAACTGGACAATGAAAGGCTTCTTCATAGAGTGTGCCAGAAAACTGTCAATTCACTGTTACAACTATTGCCTTTTTGGTGTCTCAGTTCTTCCTTAGTGTTGACATTTTTTAATGACCCTACTCATATTTTGAGAAAATGTGAGCCTCTTGCACCCTGAATCAATATGTGGTTCCAATATGAATCAATCTTCTTCTTCTTCTTCTTCTTCTTCTTCTTCTTCTTCTTCTTCTTCTTCTTCTTCTTCTTCTTCTTCTTCTTCTTCTTCTTCTTCTTCTTCTCCCTTTTTGGAGAGAGGAAGGCAGGGCAGTTGGGATCAAGTGATTTGCCCAAGGTCACATGCCTAGTAAGTATTAAGTGTTGGAGTCTACATTTGAACTCAGGTTTTCCTGGCTCTAGGGCCAATGCTCTATTCACTGTACCACCTAGGCACCCCTAGACCTGTGATTTCGCTGATACAGGGGATTCCTGGGTGAAGAAATTAACTCTACCAACACAGGTTGTCATCTTCTCTGCCTTGTTCTTTGAGAGTTCCCTAGAGAGCTGAGAGTTAAGTGACTTGCTTAGGGTTATGGCACCAGCATAAGTCAAAGGGTGGACTTGAACTAGGGCTTCCTGGCTCTGATGCCAGCCTTCTATACACTAAGCCATGGCTACCAGACAAGATACCTTAGGGCAAGGAAGGAGAACATGATATGAGCCTGGCCCTTTTAGCCATGTGAATAGAGAGTCAGTCCCAGAGTTAGGAAGACCTGGTTCGAGTCCCATCTCTGACACAAACTGACCTTGTGTCCATGGTCAAGTGGCCCTCGGCAATCTCTTAAGACAATACATTGTAGAGCTGAGGCTCTTCTGAACTTTTGGAATGAGTTTTCTGTTCATGGTACTCCTCCTTGGGCTGGGGAGACAAGCCCTCCACATTGAACTTCTAGTGAGTTACATGATAAAAAATAAAGGGTTAGATTTTGAGGTACATGTGATGCATGCTCTCCGAGTTTGGAGAAGGGAGATATCATCATGGGATGGAGTCATCTGAGCTGTGGAAGTGGGAAAGGAGAGGATTACAGGGTAGCTCCTCCTTCCCAGGCTGTGACCCAGTCTGTTAGGGAGTACAATGAAGCAAAGGCAGCAGGGTCAGCTTCAGATGGCAGAAATGATTGGCCTTCTCTATTCTCTCTGTCTCTGTCTCTATTCCATTTTATAGATGAGGAGTCAGAGGCTTAGAAAGGTTAAATAAATTTCCTGGGGCTACTCCACTAGTAAATATCAGTGGCAGGATTTGAACTGAAGTCTTCTGGAAACCAAATGCACCATTTTATCCCATTGGCCAATCAGCTGCCTCAAATATAGGTCCCCAAACTAAACACAATATTCCAGCCATATTCTCACCAGGATGGAGTACAGTGGTGTCATCACCTCCCTTGTTGTAGATATTACACCTCTCAATGCAATCTATCACCAAATTTGATTTTATTATTAAGTCATATTGATATATTGACATTGCAGTCCATTGACACCTCCCCCCCCCCCGGTCTTTCTCACATAGCTTTTCCTTATCCAAGGGCCCCAAAACATCAGTATATGTGAAATAGCTCAGTTAGGGAGAAGTAAACTTTAGTGTTGATATGGCTTAATCTTTGTAGGGTCAATTAGCTTGGCTCTTTTTTGGAGGAGACAGACTTACCCTTTAACTGCTATTAACCAGCCTACTGGGGGACTGGGTAAGAGGCTGTGGATGGCTTGATGCACCATTATCTTCATCGTTGAGAAAAACCACTCAAAGTAGTTGCCCTATTGACAGTGGATACAGATGTCCAGAAAGTCTTTTAGCTCTCACAATTACCTCTCTTCAGCTGAGGTCTCTGCTTAGAAATCAAAAGAGAGAGAAGGGAGAGACTATGAGATTTACAAACCACTTCATGTACATTTTCTCAAGATGAGTCTCACAGCAACCCCATGAAGTTGATGCTATTTTGATCCTTATTGTACAGGTGAAGACTTAGGCAAACAGTTTGATAACTTGCCATGATCATACAACTTGTCAGAGTCTGAGGACTTGAAATCACATCTTCCAGAAGCCACATCCATCACTCTATCCATTATACATACTTGATTATCTCGAGACATCTTTCTCCTGCCTCCTTTGCTGGGTCTTCACCCAGGCATGGCTGCTAAATGTGGGTATCTGCCAGGGCTCTGCCCTGGGCTACCTTCTCATCTCTCTATATACCATTTCACTTGGTGATCTCATCAGCTCCCATGGATTCAATTATCAATTTTATGTTGCTCAAACCCACTTCTCTGGTCCTAACCTTTCCCCTGACCTCTAGTCTTATGCTTCTAACTGCCTATGGCTATCTGGATCTGGATCTCCCATAGACACCTTAAATCCAGCACATCAAAAACTGAACTCATTTTCACTTAAACTTTCCCCTCTTCCAAATTTCCCTGTTACTATCAAGGGTACAATCATCTTCCCAGTTAGCCAAGTTTGCAACCTAGGTGTTTTATTGGATTCCTCATTTTCCCTCACCCTTCGAATCCAATATGTTACCAATTCCTCAGTTCTACCTTTGTAATATCTCTGGAATATACCTCCTTCTCTTCTCTGACATGGCTCCCACCCTGATGCAAGCCCTCATTACCTCATGCTAATCAATAGATCTCACTGCCTCGAGTCTCTGTCCAGCCCAGTCTCTCCTCCATTCAATGGTAAAATTGATATTCCTAAAGCACAGGTCTGACTATGTCACCCCACTTTATTATTTATTCACTATATTCCAGTGGCTCCCTAATTTCCCCAGGATAAAATATGAAATTCTCTGTTTGGCAATCAAAACTCTTTAGAACTTGGTCCCCTCATACCTTTCCAGTCTTCTGCCTTACTTACCTCTGTATACTTTCTAATAAATACAGTGACACTGGCTTCTTGCTACTCCTCTCACAGGCAGTCCTCCTGACTGGGTATTTGCACTAGCTGTCTCCTATGCCTGGAATGTTTTCTCCTTCCTCATCTCTGCCTCCTGGCTTCCTTGACTTTCTTTGCATCCCAGTTAAAATCCTTCCATTTAAGAAGCCTTTCCTAATCTCCCTTAATGCTGATGCCTTCCCTCTGAGATCACTTCCAATTTATCCCACTTGTTTGTACATACTTGTCTGCACATTGACTCCCGTATTCGACTGTGAGCTCCAGAACTAGGACTCTGTTTTTCTTTTCTCAGTATCCCCAAGTGCTTGGCTTATAGTAGATACTTAATAAATGTTTGTTGACTGCCTCACTAGAAAGTAGAATTATTTTAGCAATGATTTTGACAACAGCAACAACAAAAAAGATTTATTCTGGGCAAAGGGGCAAAAAATGCATTTTAGCCTGGATTCTTTACATTAAAATAGCTTTTCAATCACTAGTGAGTTACTCAACTCTCTTCTTGCCTTTGAATGGGTAACTATTAGCCCAAGAACGAGTAGGTCAGCACCAACAAAAAGGGTCAAAATAGGAACATTGCTCTAGGGCTGGAAGGAATCCAGGGGGCCATTTTAGACCAATCCCCTCATTTTACAGAGAGGTCACATGACTTGCCCAAGGCTACATAGGTAGCAAGTAGCAGAGTTAGGATTTGAACCTATATCCCCTGACTCTAGGTCCAATAACCTTTCTACTGAGTCAGGCTTCTTTGCCCAGGCTTATCAGGGCAGTTGATGTGAGGGCTCCATGAACCAAGGGGAAGCTTCTTTTTTGGGTATAAAAAGTAGCAAATTGAGCTGCTGTTGATGTCTCAGATTATGTCAACATGATTTTTTGGATCCTTTTCATTCCCACAATGATGGAGGGCGTGGGGGGAGAAGGGAAGAAAAAAAACCTTTCCTTGTGAATGTAAGATCAGCAGAGCAGAAAGGCTTTGAAATTGTGAAATGTAAATACAGAGTGCTTTGGAACCAAGTTGAAGGAGAAACTGCTGAATTAAATTAACATGGTCTATAAATACAAAGGTTAAAAATTGGAGGCCAAATGCTGAAAGGCTTTTGTCCAGTGAAAAAATAATCACTGTAGAATATTTTATTTTGTTTAGATTAAAGTCCAGGCTGAAATCACATTAGCTCCAACCTTGCAATATTTATTAAGAAAACCTTTTATTTTTTTTTGAACAGCGTTGCAGAGATTTATCTCTGTAGGGAATCTCCCCAAGCAAAGTGGGAAAGTGACCCTCTTCTCTGCTCACTCCTCTGTTCTGCTCACCAAGACATGATATATTATGCATCTATCTGTCTGGCTCTTTTTCTACATGCTGGCAATGCTGCCCCATATTCTCTGCTACTCTCTCCCATGACCTCCAATACATAATACATGTATACACATATATACACACACATACATATACACACATGTGTGTGCACACACATACATATATACATATATACACATACATACATATATACACACACATATATATTAAGTGTGTTTATGTGTATGTATGTGTATATATATAATTTGAAACAAAGAAACTTAGGGCCAAAATCTTGTACTACTTGATGAAACTGGATAACATTGTAATATTGGAGAATACCTGTTTGCCAGGCTGCGGGTCCCCAAGGTGAGGAAGTGGCATTTATAGTGAACACAAATATGATTGGAACTTTAGCAACTAAAATCACATTTCCATCTGGAAATGTTGGTGAAACAGCTACCATCTATGGATAAAACTATAAGATTTGCAAAAGCTCTACATATATTTTCTCATTTGATCCTCACAACAGCCCTTTCAGGTAGATTCTATTATTATAATATTTATCTTAAAGATAAGGAAATGAGCTAAGAAAGGTCATGTGACTTGCCCTGGGTCACTGTTGTTGCTTGTCTTCCATACTTGAAGAGGACCCAAATGCCATCACAATGTCCTGGTCAATGTACAGTATATCCAGCTGTGACTGAACAGACCAATATATGAGCTCAGAAGCCTCTCCCATGGATTGGGCCCCGTGGTCTGTAGAACCATTTGGAATGGTGATATCTCTAAATTTGCCCATCTCACATTTCTTTTGAGCTAATGCAGTTCTGTTTGGCTCCTAGGACACAACACCTTCTTTGATGTGGGCATACCATGCTAGACAGTCCTGTGCCAGTGTCTCCCATGTCTCACAAATGATACCAAAGTTCTTCAGAGAGACATTGAGTGTCCTTGTGTTATTCACTTCTTTTGACCTCTTCATGAGTGTTTACCTTACATGAGTTCTTCATAAAATAGTCTTTTAGTCAAATATACACTTGATATTTAAGCAACATGGACAGCCCATAGGAGCTGTATTTGCTGTAGTAGAGTTTGAACACACACAGCTACTAAATATCTGAGGTAAGGCTTAGCTCAAGTCTGCCAGACTCCAACTTCAGCTCTCCATCCCCTGTTCTCCCTAGTTAACTCAAATAGCAATGTTGTTGGGAAATCCTGACACTTGGAATTTAAAGAGTAGGGGCTCTGATTTTGGCTGTGACACCTCCTAGCACTTCAACAAACTTTAGATCACAGGTTCAACATCTGTCAAATGGGCTTCTGCTCTACTTACCTTACCTATTTAATGTGAAAGGTATTCCATTCCATTTAACAGCATTTATTGAAGATATTCTGTGTGCCACTAACTCTGTTAAACTTCGGAAATAAGACAACTCCTTCCTTCGAGGAACTTAATACACACATATGTATGTATGAGTATATATGTTTTATATTTATATATATGCATGTGTGTATACATATGCATATATGTAGGTATTTATGTGTACATATAAATTATACATACATACAATATACATATATGATGTATTATACGTATATAATGCACATATAAATAGAAAGACATGCTTCAAGAATATCACTTTGGCAGCTATTTAGAAGGTGATTCAGAGTATAGGCAACTAAGGAAAGGAACACCAGAAATGCAAGTGGGAATCATGTTGGGGAATGCCTTAGAAGCCAAGCTAAAGGGTTTATATATTATACTATCAGTAATGGGGAGCCATTGGAGGGTTTTGAGTAGAGGAGCAAAATAGCCAGAATGGTACTTAGAGTTGTTGTTTTTTTAGTTATAGCAATGACTTTGTGCTGATTTAAATGCTTCCTCACCTGGTCCCCTCTTGTGAGCAATGAGGAGCATCTGTGACATGGCTTGGGCTCTAGATGCTGTGTGTGGCCTCAGCTAATTAAGAGCAGATGCAGGACCTTGACATAATTAGCATAGTGCTCTAACAAGTCACAGGCCATGAGGATGTTTATGGTGTTTTTTTAAATGGAAATACATAGCAGATATGTTTTGAATTCAGGTCAAGGGACTAGACTCACTCAACATGATTGTGTTGTCCTTTGTGTTAGACCCGCCTTTGGAAGGTCCTGTTCTTTCACTTGTCTTTAGTCATCGAAATGCATTTGTGTTGGCAGGAGACTGAAGGTAAGTACACCATTGTGGAAGGAGATGGGAAAGGTAGTCGCGTGAGAGGGACAGAACTGTGAACATCTCTGATTCTTTTGGGATTGCTTTGTGGAGATGGTATGACTTCAGGAGCTGTTTATTATAGGATGAGACAGTTTGTTGGAATAGATGTGGCCTTATATGAGGCACTCCCGTTTCCATATTAGTAACTTTGCACTGATGGTCTCATGCCTGGAATGTACTTCCTTCTCTCTTATTTCTCTTAGAATCCTTATTCTCCTTCAAGATTAATTTCATTAACTACCTTTAAGACTTTACCCGATTTCCCCAGCTGCTACTGCCTTTACCTCCACCTTGTATCTATTTTTCTTTCTTTCTTCCTTCCTTCCTTCCTTCCTTTCTTCCTTCCTTCCTTCCTTCCTTCCTTCCTTCCTTCTTTCCTTCCTTCCTTCCTTCCGTTCTAGTTCAGTTGTTTCAGTCATGTCTGACTCTTTATGATCCCGTTTGAGGTCTTCTTGGCAAAGATACTGGAGTGGATTTCAGATGAGGAACTGAGGCAAACTGACTTTTCCAGGGTTGTACAGCTAGTAAATGTCTGAGACTGGATTCGAATTTAGGAAGATGACTCATCCTGATTCCAAACCCCAGTGCTCTGTCCATTGTATCACCTACCTACACTGTCTATATGTATACATATGCTTATTTATATGTATATACACATACATGTATAGTAGAAAACCCCAAAAGTCTCTTATGGTTTTAAATCTAAGCTTCCATAATCTTGTTAGAGTGGGTTATTAAAATAGCTGGGGAAAGAGGTGATGGGGACTTGACCTTGAGTGGTGGGAATAGAGAGGAAGAGATAAAGTCTTGGGTGGAGGATGAGTAAAATCCAACTTTAAATACTTTGAGCCTAGACTTCTTAAGAGGATGGTGGTGCTATCAAAAAAAAAGAGAGAAGGTAGAAGAGTGACCAATTGGCAGGGGAGAGGAGCAGGATGAGGACAGTTTTGAACATGTTGAATTTAAGGTATTGGAAAGATATCTACATGGCATTCTCAGCTGGCCTTAGAATTATAAGTCTAGAAATTTGTAGGAAGATCATTGTCAGGAGCTTTGGATGCTTTGGGACTGAGAGGAGAAGATAGAGATGCATGTGCCTCATCAAAGAAGATATTCCCCCTATTTCCCAAAATTGCAAGATGAAACAAGTGCCATCCTGGGTATTTGGGAACTTCAAGTCACTTCAAGGATGGTGATTTTAACTCAGAAGTCTGACTTGAGAAGTCTTAAAGTAACCTGGAGATATTTTGTCTAGAAAAGAAATGACCCACGGGGAATATCTTGACTGTAAGTACTCAAAAGACTGTCATGTGGAAGAAGGAGTAAATTTGTTCTGTTTGGTTACAGAAGACAGAACTTGGAGCAATGAACAGAAGTATTGAAGAAGTAAATTTGGCTTAATGTAAGGAAGAACTTTTCAAACTATCCAAAAGAGGAATGAGGTGCTTCAAGTGACAGTAGGTTCCCCTTCACTGGGATCTTCAAGCAAAGGCTGGATGATCCCTTGTCTGCTGCAGGAGATTTGCTTTTTGTGTATAGGTTGGTCTAGATGACTTCTGAGGCCCTTTCCAACTTGAAAATTATATTATTTTGTGTATATGAAAAAATGTGGAGAGTCATTGGGTTGAATGAGTCTGGATCTTTTTCATTTGAATGGTGATGATAATAGTAGGCATTTATATACTGCATTAAGTTTTGTAAAGAATTTTAAAATTCTTCTCTTATTTGATCTTCACAAGAACTCTGGGATCTAGGTGCCATTTATTACTTCCATTTCATAGGTGAAAAAACAGGCAAACAGGTGAAATGACTTGCCCAGGATCATGCAGCTATCATAGATTTGAATTCACATCTTCCTGACTGTTATCACCTCACTGCCTATGAAATAATCCTTGAATCATACAGGTGTTTAAAAAGATCATGAATGTATGTTTTGAATTGGCTTTAGAGAAAGAATCAGTGTGGTATGTTCTGAGAGAGAGAGGGAAAGAGGAAGAGGGAGAGAGAGAGAGAGAGAGAGAGAGAGAGAGAGAGAGAGAGAGAATGAGAGAGAGAGAATGATAATATGTCTATATTGGGCAACTTCAGAGTTTATGATAGAGCTCTTTCTACTCTATAGCTTTGTACTGTGGCTGTCAGATCTTGTGACCTAGCTTCTGTTACTCGTTCTCCCTTGGCCCCCAAATAGCATGTACCAGTGTGACATGATCAATAATGACTGTAAGACAGGATTTTTATATTGCTGGGTATCTGAATCATGGACATGTGAGCTGTTGCTCCAGGTATCCATTGCAGAAGGCATATGTCTATGATTGTACTGTGTGATGAAGGGTACTGAGTGCCATGACAGTCATAGCTGGAAACATATATTTGAAAATTAATGAGGATATAGTTACAGGGGTGGGGAACTTGTGACCTTGAGGTCACATGTGGCCTTCTAGGTCCTTGGGTGCAGCCTTTTCACCAAGTCCAAGTTTTAGAGAGCAAATTCTTTTATTAAGGAGATTTGTTCTGTGAAGTTTGGATTCAGTCAAAGGGCCGCACTTGAGAACCTAGAGGGTCACATGTAGCATTGAGGCTGCAGATTCCCCACTTCTGATGTAGTAGATGGCCAAAGAAGGAAATGTAAAGGGGGAAGATAGGAGGACCAAGAAGAGAGTGCCTACATTGAGGAAGTGGGGACAAGGAGAAGCCATCAAAGAGTGTAGGAATGGAATCTGTCATAGAAGTTTCACATCTTGAGAGCCAATAGACTGTGTACCAGTATAGAGCACTGCAGAGATGGGATAAAGAATGAGTGACTTGGCAAGCATGTTTTGGCACAGTAAATGGCTTGGATGACAGGCTCTGTGTGTTATACATTATAATAGTGGTTTTCCCTGTCACCGTTTCCCATTTTCATGCCCTTGTAGGCCAGTAGCAACAGTAGTCAGCTTTGCTCTCCTGTCCCAAGATTGTGGCTCATCTAATTTACTTGTCAGTTCAGAAACTCTGACTCGAATATTATGTCTACTTTGAAAACATGACTTCTTCTTGTAATGAGATCACTAAAGGGGGAGACTTAGCGAGACTTGAAAAGAATTATTTTTAATTGCATTAGACAGATGCATATTTTTAAGAATATTTTCTAGGCCATTGAATCTTATCATTATGTTGGTGGTCTGCACTGAGCAAGCAAAGTCTTATATTTTAATCAATTGGCCCTAGCACCTTAAGCCCTATTTAGATGCTATCATATGCTTTGCAAGGGTCATTAATCAATTAATTAATCAAAGACATTTATTAAGTACCTACTACCTACTGTGCTATGCTAGATACAAAGAACATAACTATCTTTGTTCTAAAGGAGTTCACATAAAAGTCTGAGGGCTTTTTCTGACCAGCAAGGATCCCGATTGTCTCATTTTACTGAGACCCATAGACCACATGACTTAGACAAGGTTACTAACTCCCAGAAGAGTTGACAGAGCTGGGTTGTGAATTGAATTAACTGCTACTCACTAGCTGTGGGATCTTAGGTAAGTCAACTACCTTCTCTGGGCTTCAGTTTCCTCCCTTATAAAATAAAGGCATTGGATTAGATGACCTTTAAGCTCTCTACTACTCTTAATGTATAATCCTCTGATTTGCTATCCTGAAGTAATTAATAGCTCTAAAAGAAAGTTGAAGAAACATCCTGTCAGTGAGGTCAGAGAATTGGAATTTTCCCAGCAAATTAATGCTCAAATTCTGGATCTCCCCAAGCTGGTTCATCCATATTCCCACTAGAAACTCTGATTTACCTTCTGTTCTTCGTCTAAAAGAGAGAGGCTTCCCAACCTGGAAAGGCCCTTTGCTCCCAGGGCGATGCTTTAATGAAGCTTGATTGGACAGCATTTTCTTAACATGACTGCCTGTTTATCTTGGTGGAAAACAGTCCTTTCCTCCTAAGGCCCATTTGCTCTTCAAGTCAGAGAAGAAATAATAATCGTGCTACTAATGATATGTCAGTTTTAATCAGAATCATCTAACTTGATGAGAACTGAACCTTCTTCTGCCTGATACATTAGGTACCCTGGCTTTATCTCCTTCTGCTCAATTGATTTGCTACCACTCAGCTGCTTGGCTCTTGTCATGCAAATTGTGGCATTTCTTACCCTTTGACTGTGGGAGCTAAGATTGGGGCTAAAATCCAGTCTATCTGACCAGCTGCTTTGTCTTTATCCTTCATTTTCTCCAACCCCTTTCCCCTTCCCTTCCCTTTCCCTTCTCTTCCCCCTCTTCTTTCCTTCCTTCTTTTGTCTTACCCTTCCCCTACCCTTTCCTCCCTTCTCTTGTCTTCCTCCCTTCCTTTTTTCCATTCCCTTTCCTGTGCCCCTTCCCCAATGTCTCTCTCCTTCCTTCCCCTTCCCTACCTCCCCTTCCTCTTACTCTCTCTTTACCTTGTCCTTTTGCCCCTGACACTTTCCCCTTATTGTCCTGTTCTCAGTTGATAATATGCTAATAATAACCTGTAGAAATCCTTACAGGAAGCTCAGAACCACAAAAACAGGACAGACAAGGCTCTTTCAGGGGTTTGATTCCTTCTGAGCTTGGGTCATGAATAGATATCAGGCAATAAACCCCAGGAGAAATTTTCCCTGCTCTTTGGAACGGTCAGGGAAAGAGAATAAGACTGGATATTTAGGAGAAATGAGCAATAATGAACACTGGAATATTTTACAGATCTTTGTGGGATTTCACAGGGCATTTCAATAAAAGAATAACAGAACTAAGGAAGTGTCGATTTGTTTACTCCTGGCACCTGCTATGGTTATATAACAAATGGCCCCAGAGATGACTATTGGATTGTTTGATGGCCAGATTAGGGCTGGCAGGAGCTTCAACATTGCTTCAGGAAAACAAACCAAAATGCAGCTGGCAGAGTAGAATTCATTGGTGGAGAGGGGGAAGTTCATTAAGTAAGCCTCAGCCTTCGGTAAATGTACTGCCAGATTTCCGAGAGCATGACTTGGTTTACCAGAGTGGTTGCCTGGGTCTGTCTTCTCTAGGCTATTTTGCCCAGCTGCCAGAGTCACTTTGCCAAAACATTGCTCTCCTATGTCACTCATTGTCTTGCTCAGAGACCTACAATAGCTGCCACCTGCTATTGCTATAGTCTAAACTCCCTGTTCCAGACTTTCAATGATCCAGACTCCACCCTACCTAGTCAACCCTTTGTTTCCACTAATCCTCAAGGGAAATCTTTGCTCCAGTCAGGTGGATCTCACATACACATATACCTTACTTATTCCCATCTCTGAGTCTTTGATTCTATCGGTTCTATCACCCAGAACACTCTCCTTCCTTCTTTAATAATGTCTAGCATCTACTATACCTTTCTTGACCCAGATCAAGATCCATGTCCTCCCAACCCTCCTCCAGAAAATGGGTCAAAATGCTGATGTTGAGAGTGTAGATAGGTCACAGTGCCTGAGATTCAGGGGTAGAAAGGGCCATTGTAGTTATCTACTCTAATCATCTCATCTAATTTTACAGATGAGGAAAATTGGTCCAAGGTCACACTAGTATTAAGCAGCAAGGTTGGAACTTAAACTCAAGTCCTCTGATTCTAAACCCAACAACTCTTCTGCTTTATCATACTAGCTAACTGCCATCTCTTCAGAAAAGTGCCATTGGTTCTATTTCAAGTGTTTTTCTTTTAATTGCATAAATCTCTCAATATGAATAATGATACCACTTTAGCTTTTCAAAGCACTTTGAGGCAGTCTTGTGTGATCTGTCATGGCTTCTAAAGACCATTCTGAAAGAGGGGTGTTTCAAATAATAACAGCATTGTTGGAATAAGTGCATAGCCTCCCAGGGGGATTAACTACTTTGAAAGGAATGACTCTGTTATGTTTGTTAAAAAAAATCAATATTTTAAAGTCAAAACTCATAAAATCAAAGGATTTCATTGTTGGAAGAAGCCTCAGAAACGACTTAGTCTGATGTTTAATGGAGCAGGAATCCCTCAAATATTCTTAACAAGAGGTCACCCAAATTCTGTTCAACCTGGAGGATTCTGACCGTGATGTGATGGATGGAGAGATTCTGGAGAGATTTAACATCACAGGACTTGGGTGGAAGACCTTTCTCTGCCATTTATATATCCTTGGCCAAATCACTTGACTTCTGAGCCTCAGTTTCCTCATCTATAAATTGAGTGGGTTTTATTGGATGGTTTCAGAATCTCCTTCCACCCCTAAATATATTCTCCTAGGATCTCAAGGTTGATCTCAAGGTAGCCCATTCTATTTCAATTAAACTTAACAGAGACTTACTATGCATAAGTCATCTTGCTGACGAAAATAAAAATCAAACCATCATTGTCCTCAATAAGCCTTTAGTTTACTGGCAGGATACATGCACATTATTAATTAAATGCAAGATAATTGGAGGAAGGAGTGAACATCCTAAATGGAGGGAATAAAGAAAAAGCTCTTGTTGGATTCAATATAATACTTGACCTGAGCTTGGAAGAAGGCTAAGAATTCTGAGAAGAAGGGGCATGGAAGAAGAATATTCCAGGTATGGTGGACAGTCTGTGCAAAGACATAAATATGGCAGATGAAATGCTAAAATTGGACAGGAGCCAGTAGGGCATTTTGTTAGCTAGATCTAACTGCCAAGATTGAGCCAAAATTTGAACACGTTCTATCAATGTCCCTTAAAGTCTTCAATATAATTCAATAAATTCTTTAAGATCACCTGCTATGTTTAAGAAATGGTACAAGGCACTAGGGTTACATCATAGTCACTGCCTTCAAGGTGTGACCAGAGCTATCACTTCCATTTTTCTGGATCCTCAGCCTCTCTTAAGGCAACACGGGATTGCATCTATTTTTTGGCTGCCTGGTCACTCTGTTGTATCATCTTGATTTTGAGATACATGAAAATCCCAAAGTGTTTTCTTTTCTCCCAATGTGAAACAGATTCAGTATTTTAAGGGCTGTTATATGGAAGAAGAATTGGATTTATTTTGCTTGGACTCAGAAGGCAGAACTTAGAGAGGAAGGTGGAAGGAAGGTGCAGAGAGGCAGGTTTGAACTCCACGTAAGGAAGACTTCTTCACAACTTGAGTTGTCCAGAAGTATAATGGGCTGCCTTGGAAAGTGATGAAACTTTGTCAGGGGTGTTATAAAAAGGATTCTTGGTCAGGAACTGATCATTCTCAGGGACCTCCAGGATTGCTCCCAGATGTGAAAGGCTGTGATTTTGTCAAAGGGCGTCCAATTCAATCTGAAGTAAGAGGTATATGACAGGTACACACTGAAATCTGATTCTTTTGTCTTCTTTGAACAAAGGCAGTGATATTACTGGAATGTGTACAGACTTCATGGTGACTACTTTTAAAGGAACAACATTAATTTGGATGCTTTAATCTCTTTTAGTCAAAACATCAGCCTTTCTTTGTTACATTAAGTCTAAATCTTCCTGTACTTGCTGCAACTGTACAGGATCTAGAACTTAAATGGATCTTGACATCAATTAACCCCACCTAATATATGAGGACAGATAGGTGGTACAGTGCCTGTAATACTGGGCTTGGAATCAGGAAGACTCATTTTCATAAGTTCAAATCTTGCCTCAGCTACTGAGGCGTGACCTCAGACAAGTCACTCACCCCTGATTGCCTCCGTTTCCTCATCTGTAAAATGAGCTGAAAAAGGAAATGGCAAACCACGCCAGTATCCTAAGCAAGAAAACCCCAAACAGGGTCACAAAGAGTTGGACACATGACTGAAATGACTGAAGAACAAAATCCTATTCTGTAGATAAAACTTTAACCAAAAGAAGTGGATCCAGCAGACAGTAGAAGAGCTGGGATTAGAATCACTTTGCTTAGACTTTTCTGTTGCTTTTGATTTTGGTTTCACTTGGTATCACAATGTAGAAGGTCCTGGGGTCATTCCCCCTTCCTCTCCTCTTATGAAGTATTCCCTCCACTATATCAGAGGGAAAGGGGAAGAGTTGAGTTCTGTGAGTTCATTTTCTAAGATTTCCTGAATGAAGACCACAAGCCAGGGCAGAGGAAATGAACAAATGATCACCCAGCATGAAGTGCTTATTACTGTGTGCCAGTCACAGTGAGATACAAACAGAGAAAGTGAGACAATTCCTGCCTCCTCAGAGCTTGTAGTCTTATACTGTAAGTCTAATAAAGGAAGGCAAAGCATATGAGGGGATGGTGAGTAGTGGGGGGTGTTCAAGACTGGGAAGTAGCAATGAGGGTGAGCAGAGCCACAGGATGGTTGATTGACATATCCTTTCAAGGACTGGTCGTGTTGATTTGCTTACTGCTCCTAGAACTATAGATGGAAAGAGAGTGAGTGTGTGTGTGTGTGTGTGTGTGTGTGTGTGTGTGTGTGTATGTGTGTACACAAACGGCAATGGCATGAAATAAAGATGACTGGAGAATAGAAGCGTGGTGGGTCTGCCTCAGGTTAAGGCTGGTTTTGGAGAATTCTGACCATAGGGTACTCATTTGGGTCTTCTGTATAATGAAATTTATCGACATAATGGGTTTCCAATAGTTATTTATAAATTGGTCCTTCCATTCTTTAAATTGTGATCTTCCTGAGGGCAGCATCTTATCAGCTGATGCAAGTTTCATCTTGTACTTCTCTGAATACTGGGGTAGCTCTGGAATGTCACTGCTGTGGCTATTTCCTCTACGGATGGAGATTGCAGCCAGTTGAGATTCTTGTCTACATGTTTTCATAAATTTCTCAAAAATCTACTTGCAAAAATGCACTATGGGGATCTGCCTGCTTTTGAAGATTTTGTGGGTGCCAGTGCCACATTTAAGTTGCTTCATCTCTCCTCTCCTTTTCTTTTCTCTTCTTTCCTCCTCTTCCTTCTCCTTCTTCTTCTCCCTTCAACATTTTTTTCCAATCATACATATCCTTAATGATATATTTATCCTGCTTCCAACATTACAGTCAAAGTCTTTCCCCAGCATGCACACCTGCAGTGCCTTTTGGGATGGTTGAAATTTTTCTTTTTGTGATTCTTTTCCATGATTTGTAGCCATATAGGAACAAGGGAAGAATGGGAATACTGGGGTTGACAGAGACAGAGTTTTGCCTTTGGGAGAAGCTTAGGATCTTTCAAAAGACACTGTATTTTTCATGAGATCCAGCACACATCATTTAGTTCTGGGTCCAGCTTATTGTTCATCTGTAGTCCCTGACCAAGATATACATTGTGATAGATGAACTCAGTGGACTGCCCTTGCATTTGGCATGTTGTTGCCTAGGTAACATGCATTGTAACTAATGGGTATTTAATAAATGTCCATTGAGTTGAATTTATTGAATTAGTTAGTGGTTATTGAATGAATAATTTTGTCACGATAGCCCTATATCATGCAGGGTTATCATACATATTGTTTTCCCTGTTTTATAGATGAGAAAACTCATACTCAGAGAGTTTATCTGATTTATTATCATAGTTCCATAGATCTGGAATAGGAAGGCAGGCAAAAGGTCAACTAGTCCACCCATGCCCCCATTTAGAGATGAAGAAACTGAAGCCCAAAGAGGTTAGATGACCTACCCAAGGCCACATAGGTCATATGTGGTAGAGATGATGTGTCTAATTGCTGGCAGAGTGAGGACCTTAAGCCAGGTCCTTTGATTCCAAACTTAATCTTTTTCCCACAAACAGGAGGTATTTCAGAGCAGTTGTCAGGCTCTAAGCAATAGAATAAAATAAAAAGTCTCTTCCTTCCCCCACACAATATAAAGGAATAGAATACCTTGTTCTGTCTCATATTGAGTCCTAATTTCAACATAATGCCTACTCAACATAGCAAGGAGATCCAGACAAACTCAGACTCTAGGCAGGGGCTGGTCCATGCTGTGCATGGTGGGGAGCAAATGGTAGAAGGGAGAGGCCTGAATAAGCCCATGGTCCATGGCAAGACTCCTTTAGAACTTTTCATCTGAGACACACTGGGCCCCCAGAAGTTCTCTAGTTGAGTTCTTCAGCCCCTGTAGAATGTTCTTGGGAAGGGTTATCATAGAAGCCAGTAAGTGCAGGCAGAGAGAGAGAGAAGTGGTGCCTCAAGGTCACCCAGAAGGGCGTTAATGTCAGAGCTTGGAACAGTGTATATGGGTGGCTGTTCTTGATAATGGCCTCTGAGGATCTCACTAGAGAGCCATGGGGGGAAGAATATATGTATGTGTAACACATATAGGTGTGTGTATGTATATATATATATATATGTGTATATAACTATATGTATATATATATATATATATATATATATACACATTGTTCAAATCTTTATATGCAAACATATATATATATATGTACACATACACACACACGTGTGTGTGTGTGTGCATACACAGATATGTTTTGCAGCTCCAAATAGAGATCTCTCTTTTCTCATCTCCTCCTCTCCCCTCTCTCCCCTCTTAAACTCCTATGAAATTTAAAGCTCCTCCAAACTTGCTCCCTCCCTCCCTTTATGGTCTTCTTACATATTACTCCCTTCCGTGTTCTTATGGAGCAGTGATACCGGCCCCCTCATTCTTTCTCACCCATGAAGCTCCATCTCCAGACTTTGCCTTTTCACTTGCTCTCTCCTATGCCTGAATGCCCTCCCTCATCACCCCCATTTTGTAGAATCCCTGATTTCCTTCAAGACTCAAGTCATCATCTTTTTTCTTCTATACTATGTTATGGAAATGCTTATTTTATCTCACCAATTAAAAAGAAAAAAAGGGGAGAAAGACTTAGTTTGGGAGTCACTTCTTGCTGGAGGCTTTTGCCTCCAGCTTCTAAGCTGTCCCACCTTTCAAGCTACCTTGTGTCTTCTTTGGCTCTATCTTGTCTATATTGATAATGTGCATATCAAGCATGTAATAAATGATGTAATGGATATAGATAGAGAGGGTCTTGGAACCAGGAAGACCTCATTTAAAGTACTGCTGCTGATGCCTCCTGACCATGTGACCATGGACACCTAAATCTTAGCGCTCAAAGCCTCTAAATTGTAGAGGATGTCCAAATGTTGCCTTCCCCCTTCAAATGGGAGCTTTTGGGGGCAATTTTTCTTATTTTTATTTATGCCCCTATCACCTAGCATAGTAGCGACATGTAATAAGTACTTGAGAAATGTGTGTTTCACTGATTGATAGTCCTACCCAGCTGGAGATATTGGGATCAGACTGGAAGTGAAGCCTTTGGATTTCTTATTTTGAAAGGTGTGAGACAAAAGAGGGACTGATAGACTTCAGTATTAGAGGCTGAAACCCTTAGGGAACTTCAACATCTGAATCAGAAAAAGCCTTTCTTCACAAACTGAGTAGTTTTTTTTTTCATCAAAACTGAAATGACTGAATGAAACATGGAACAGGTCAAAATCTGCCAGGGAATATGGAGTAGGTTTGCCATGGCACATTTCCGGTTCTGTTTCCATTTTAGTGCCCAAATGAATGGCATCTAGGTGGAGCAGGGTGGTCCTAGAGTCAGAAAGACTCAAGTTCAAATCCAGCCTCAGATACTACCTGTATGACTCTGGGTAGGTCAACTAACCTCTACCTGCATCAATTTCCTTAACAGTAAAATGGAGGTAATAAAAGCACATATATTGCAAGGTTGTTGAGAGATTCAACAATAATATAATAATATTTGTAAGGTGCTTAGCACAGTGTCTGGTATACAGTAGGCACTACGTAAATGCTTTTTCCTTTTTTAGCTGTACCCCTGTAAGACTGGACGATATCACTAGCCTTAGAGAAGCAGCAAAGATGGCGGGAGGGACTCCTGAGGCACTTGGGTTCAAAGCTGGGGGTTGCTTGGCTGGGTCTTTATAAGAGATAATCATAATGATCTAAACATAGGTCACCCCTCCCCCTAGGCTTTACCCTTTAAATTTGAAATCTCATTGATCCCCTTGGTGAAATTAGAAGTGGATGAATGTGCATGGTCCAACCCTGAGTACAGTCATTAATGGGTGCAACGTCAGTGTGGCAGAAAGTCTCTAATGGAGTCCCCCAGAGATCTGTATAGAGCCCTGTGTTGGTTAATGACTTTTTTCTTAAATAAGTTATTTATAATAATCTAATAATTATATAAGGTATGCTTATTAATTTTGTGGATGACAGAAAATTGAGAGGGATCACTAACACACTGAATTGTAGAGTCAGGATCCAGATCAATTCGGTTCAGTTCAGTAAGCATTTATTAAATGCCTACTGGGGGCTAGGAAAAGTGCTAAGTGTTGTGGGTTCAAAGACAAAAATGAAATAAATTAGTCTCTGGCCGGAGGAATTTGTACTATCATGTTTGAAAAAAAATGTAAACTGACAAGTAAATAATATACACATATGTGTATGTATGTGTGTATATATACATGCATATTACATGTGTGTGTATATGTGTGTGTGTATATACACACATAGATATTTGGAGAGGGAGCACCATCACCCCAGGGGCTACAGATCTTATGTAGGAGGTAGCCCTTGAGATGACCCTTGAATATAGATCTAGGGAGTCCAGGAAGCAAGTGAGGCGAGATATTTCTCTGTTGCTCCTAGCAGAGACAATGAGTGGTAAAATTATCATTATCATCATCATTATTGCCTTTAGTAATAAAATAATTAGCATTTATATACTGCTCTAAGGTTTACAAAGCACTTCACACATCGCAATCTCATTTGAATCTCACAACTCTCCAAAGTAGGTGCTATTATGATCCTCATCTAACAGATGAGGAAACTGAGGCTGGGACAGGTTGTGACTCACAGGGTCACACAGTTACTAAGCATCTGAGGCAGAATTGGAATGGAGATCTTCCTGATTCCCAAGTCCAACACTCTCCTCCCTGAGCTGCCTAACGGTTATCCGGGAGTGGACTGGGCTTCTCTGGAAAGAAGGTAATGAGTCCCAGAAATTCTTCAGGCAGAGGCTTGTTGGGTATGTTATAGAGAGACTTCTTATTCAAATATGAGTTAGACTAGAAGGAAGCTAGAGTCTCTTTTAACTAAGAGCCTTGGTTCTTTGAAATGAAAAAGAAAGTAGAAGGTGAAGAGCAACAACAAACCTCCATATCAACCATGGGCTGTATTCACATTTTGCATAGATTTAGAAGGAAAAAAATAGCCTTCTATTCAGATCAATTCTGTATAGCCAAGAAGCTAATTTTTTAGAACCCTGGTTGATCTGGCAGGTAAGTGTGAGAGTGTGTGTATGTCTCTGTGTGTGTGTGTGTGTGTGTGTGTGTGTATTTGAGAGAGAGGAGCGGGGGAAGAAGGAAGGAAAGAAGGAAGGAAGGAAGGAAAGAAGGAAGGGAGGGAGGGGAAGGGAAAGAAGAATAGAGATAGACATGGGATGGAGGGATCTGAAGCTTTGAAATTGAAGGAGTCTGAGTGTCTCATGCTAGCTAGACTGAGACTGATAGTGAAGGCAGTTTCAGGGTGGCTGATGCTTCATCTCTTTAGACCTGGCAGTATTTGGTTTTTAAATGTAATCATTTGCCATTTGGAAGGCTGTGCAAGGTGATGAACCTGACTTTGGTTCTCAAGAATATATTCTGACATATTTCTATTGCATATGTGGATGGACACCAAGGATGTCTCCTTGGTTTTTTATTAACTGTTTCCCTCTCTGTTACAAGAAAAAGCTCACTGGGGAGAAGGGGTGAAAGTCATATTGGGTTATGACTGTTCTACAAAACCAAAAGCATTAAAAAAAGTTTTAAAAAAATTAAATGGTTAATACAAGAAAGGAAATTCTGGTTATTTAGTTCCTCTGTCATCCATAGGGATCAGAAGAAAAGGAGGATTGCTATTTCTGGATGTTTGGAAGGAGCCTTGAATAGAAATATTAAAACACAGGCAAAGTACAGTGGCATAGAATTGCTTACATGTATGATATAGGTAAGAAAAGTACCATATATTAACAGAGTGCCTGATGGGAAGGACCAGTTCAATCTTTGGCTTTGAGCTCTGGCCAAACAGTCTTTTTCAAAGCATTCACTTTCCTAAGAGATTGGGTGGCGGATCTTCTTTCTGAAATGTAAAAAATAACTTATGTGTTATCGATACTGGTGGACTATGTTGGCGTTCTGGTTTTAAAGTGCTTGCTAAGCAGAAATGAACTGTGTTACTATTCTGCAGATATTAGCATTCTTATCGGAGGGATGCTTTGAGAATAAGGGTGATTAAAGTGAGGAAAAGTTCACAGACTGAGAGTTAGTGTGATGAATCCTGATTCCACAAATCATTACCTTCACGGTTTTGAGCACACATCTCTGAACTTCAGTTTCCTGAGACAGAGAGAGAAAGACAGAGTTTTTCTTGATTGCAAAAGACCCCTGCTAACTTTCTGAGGTTTAGTGAGAGGAGAGCTAGAGTCAGAGGACTGTGCCTTTGTGTGACCCTGCAAAAAAAAAAAAATCACTTTGTGCCTCAGTTTCTCTATCTGTAAAACTGTAAAGCTAGACTAGATGATTTCTAAAGTTCCTTCCAGCTGTGAATCCCTCTGAGTCTCAGATTTATTTTCTAGTGAAGGAAGTTGCTAATGGGATACTTCTCATGCCCTCTCATTGTCCTTGAACTCCCAGCCTTTGCCTCCATTTCTTTTGCAGAGTACCCCCTTAGCTAAATGAAAGCTAACCATACGTTGGAGTTAAGTTCTCTATGAAGAAGAAACATTTTTGCCTCTTAGAAAAAATCTGAGACCAGTAGCTGCATATGTTTAGTTAATGTTCTGCATATTTTATAAATCCTCTTAACAGGGAATTACTTTCCCCATGCCAACTGCTGGCTAATGCCACTGCTGTGATGATAGAGAGCGACCCAGCCCTGGCAGACAGATCTTTACAGAGCAGTGACCTACTGGGCCACTGGATGTAGGAAGCAGATAAGTTGGCAGTGGCCGCAGGTGCTGTTGTGAGCAACAGGGCTTAACTCTTTCTAGGCTAGCCATACCTACTGCTGGAGGGAGCCCTGGCTCAGAGAATCGCCACCCCCCACACACCAAAACTGGAGAATTCATGAAAGTCTTATGGAGTGCAAAGGCTGGCATCCACTGAGTCCGATGGCGGGATTATTGTGGCATATTGGTATTCCTCTAATGATTTCTAGTCTCAACTTGGAAGTAAAGAGTTAAATTTGATCTCTGGCTGTAGCTAGGTTCCAGTATTCATTAGCTTTCAGGCCCTTGGCTTTTGGGCTTTCCTTTTAATTCTTCTGATTAAAATTCTCCAGCTTCAACCTTCCTTTTGTTCTCCCTGTGGCTGGCACATGCCTTCTTGTCAAAAGGGAGGGTGGAGAATTCAGGCACAGAATTGACTTTCAAGCTTTGCCTGAGCCAAGCAAGTAGAGCCTGCCTTAATGCAAAATAGTGGCTTGGGTCTTCAAGGCTGCTGGACCCACCTCATTATAGAGTCCTTTTGTTCCTTACCAGCCCTATGTGTAGTCTTCCATTGCAAGGCGCTCTGTAGTTACATTTTGCCCTCCATCCCCTGCTGCCCAACGTCTCCCCTCCAGGGCACCAGACAGAATGCCATAACATAGTTTAAAGGCACAGGACTCTTATGTAGTAATGTCGGTACCTAGGTAGGTCAGTTATGGAGGAATAGTGGGATCATTTCATGTCTCTGGGCCTCAGTTTCCTTATCTGTAACATGAGAGTGTTGAACTAGATGATTGCCAAAGTCCTGTGCATTTCTGACGTTCTTTGATTCTATGATTATGACACTGGGATATCTTCACATAGCAAAGTGAGCCTTCATACAGTGCTTTAAGGTTTGCAAAGTGTTTTGTACCTGTTATATCATTTGATAGATGGGGATCCTGCCCGAGCAACCCTTATGGGAGTGGTTAGTATTGAGGGGTTCTTCCATCTTTCCTATAGGTAGCTTATCATAGTAAACTCTCAGACCAAGGATAAAATTAATAGTAGAGACACTGGGTTGGCTTAGAAGCAGTTGGCAGGTAGCCCAATCTGACTTCCAGCTTGAGTCATTCAAACTTCTAAGACTTCAACCTGGATCCTCTTTGCCCTGTGATGAGGTTTGCCAAAGGGCAGAGAAAAATTGGGCATATCTCATCTGACTAGGATTTCTATGGAAACGAATCCTGGCTCAGGAAAGGAAACATATAAAAATGACTTTGGAAAGGGGAATTACCATGGAAAATGGGTCGGGGAGAGAGAGGAGGAGTTCTAAATTGGAAAGCCAATGTCGGACACTGAAAGTGAGGCAATATTTGCCACCCATATGGGGTATGGACCACATTTGGTATCAGACAGCTCTAAAGGAAAGAAGATCCACTGCCCTGTTGCTGCACAATGACCCAGTGTTTTGGAAACACTTTAAATGAGAGGAGAATATTATACTCCAAGGGCAAGGTGGGACAAAGTTTAGGGGTTACCTAGCCTTCCCTATAGGTTTGGCCCATGGGGGAAAGATGGATTTTAGGAAGTTCCCCTTCCCTTCCTTCAGCACTCCTCCTAATCTTTCTTATCTGCTGTGCAGTTCCCTCATGCCTTGGCCATTTGGTGCCCCTGAACTTCCTAAGGCTGAATACTTCACCATGTGTTTCACACAGTGTCTTGCATATATTTGGCTTTCCATGATGTTATTATTGAAAAATTACACGTTTTTCAAGTCAAAAATGATCTTAATTTTGCTAAATATTTTTGAGAGAATCAGTAATTTTACAGAGCCAACCTTTTCTTTTTAAACTGCCTATGCCTAACATATTTGTGGTGCTTGCATCTTTTAAAAAAACAGTTTAATGATTCTCTACATAGTGGTACTTCTTAATTTTTATATAGTTAATTCAGTTGTTGTTCAGTCCTTTTTCAGTCATGCTCAGCTCTTTGAGACCCCATTTAGAGTTTTCTTGGCAAAGATACTGGAATGGTCCTTCTCTAGCTCATTTTTGCTTTTTGTTGTTTGGTAATTTTGCATTCCTGCCTGACTCTTTGTGACCCCATTTGGTGTTTTCTGGGCAGTGGTTTGCCATTTCCTTCAATTTATTTTACAGATGAGGAACTTAGGCAAAGAGGGTTAAGTGACCTGCCCAGGGTCACACAGCTAACAAGTGTCTGAAGCTGGATTTGAACTGAGGAAGGCAAGTCTTCCTGATTCCTAGCCCAGTGCTCTATCCACTGAGCTACCTAGCTGCTCCTTTTCTCCTCTTTTACCCTTGCAGCAAAGATGGGATGCTGGAAGACATAAAACTGTCATAGGAACCTGAAACTGGAAGACACAAGGCCTGGATTCTGTTTCCTAGCACTTAGAACTGTTCAAGCTAGGTAGGGCAATAGATTTGGAGTTCAAATCCTGCCTGAGTCATGAACTTTCTCTGTAGCACCCCTGGCAATTGGTTATCTAACCTCTTCATGAAGACTTCCAATGACAGGGAACCCACACCTTCCCATTCTCTTTTGGATTGCTCTAATTGTTAAGAAGATTTTCCTTACATTGAGCTGTTCAATTGTATCTACCCCAGATACCTGGCCAGCCATCATAATGGTCCGTCTCTCCATCGGACACATCCTTCTTCTCGTTCCAATAGTACGATTGCTTCTGGAAAACTGTAACCACTGAATGCTCGATGGCTCCATTTGCCATTTTTGTGCATTCTCAGACCCAGACTTCCTTTTCTGACTGTCATTTCCCTGTATGTGTTGTATTTCCCTAATAGTTCCTTCAGAGAAAGACTATCTCATGTTAGTATCTATACACTCTAGCGCTGAGCACGAGTCTGACTGATAGGGGGTGATTACTACACGCTTATCCATTCATTCATTCAGCCAAGTTCTATGCTATTTGGCTGCTACCTTTCAAATAAAATTGAAAACAGTTATCATGCTTGCAGAATCTTTTCTCCAGGCTAAGAAAACTCAGTTTCTTCATTTATAAGATAATGAGAGAAGACCACATAGATGAATGAAAGATTTATTAAGCACTCACTACATATAAAGCAGCCTTCATCAAGGCAAGCCTTGGTAGAGAAGAGACCTGGCCTGACTGCCTATGATCTGGTGCTCCTCTTGATTATGCTCAAGTCATCAAAGATCTATGATTTCTTTGGTGTTCAAATTCTGCCCATTTATCCAGATCACAACCGAGCATTATTTGTAGATAAGTACCTGAGGCTCTGGGAGATTAAATGACTTGTTCACCGCCAAATAACTGGTAGCTTCAGAGATGGGATTTGACCCTAGGCTTTTCTCCAAGTCCAATATTCTATCTATGCCACCACAGTGTATCTCAGTACTTCTTTAAAGTGTAATTTCTAAAATATGCCTTTTTAAGAAAAGTCACCTGAAAGCAAACAGATAACAAAAGCTTAATGGAAAGGGGTGACCTATTATCCTCAGATTCCATCACAAAAGCCGATGCCCCCCCCCCACCTATGGTAGCCCATGCCATGTAGAGAAAGCTAACAAATGCTCCTCATCATATATCCATATATATCCATATATATGTATACACACATATATCTATACACACACACACATATATACATATACATACACACACACACACACACACACACACACACACACACACATATATATACACACACATATACACACACACATATACACACACATATGCCAAGAACTCTGGGAATGAGTTATTTGGGTCATGATATTGAAATATTGTTTTATTCACCCATTTGAAAAAATGGCCTTTTGGAAAGTAAGGACCTTACTAGGAGAGAGTAATGTGTTTGCTAAACTCCTGTATTTCCAAGGTGGTAATTATTCTCTCTCACTCTCTTCTCCCCCTCCCCCTTAAATAAGGTGAATGGAGCAGCTGCAGTCGCTGGCCTTGGTGCCTGTACAGATTTTGTACATTCAGAAGCAATTAATCATCAACTTCAGAGGGAATTTTGCCAAGCAAAAGGTGAACCCTCTACCTGAACTTGTGACCCTAAAGCCACAAAGAGAAATGGGAATTGCTCTCCCTTTGCCTCTTTCCCTTTCCCCAGAACCCTAATATATTTCCAATCCACAAAAGCAGTGATTCATGTTGACTTTAAAAAAATCAGATCGTTAGCACCAGACAACTCTTTGGGTCCACTGCATGGCCAGCTGTGGTTAGAATGGTGAACACCTGCACTGGGCAAGGCTCTCACTGTTCCAGCAGACTGCTTCTTCTATTAACTCTCCATTGGGAAGATCCTGCCATGCCATGGGTGAGCAGTCCATTAAGACTGGAGTAAATTTTTCCTTTGTCTCTGCCAGAATCTTTACAGGCATGGTGACATAGTGGATAGGGCAATGGTCCTACAGTCTGGAATTCTGGATTCAAATCCAGCCTCTGACACATACCATGTGGCAAAGGCAAGTCATATTGCCCTTAGGCTTGTGAGCTTTTGTTGTTTGGTAATTTTTCAGTCCCGTCTGACTCCCTGTGACCCCATTTGGTGTTTTCTGGGTAGTGCTTTGTCATTTCCTTCTCCAGTGTATTTTACAGATGAGAAAATTGAGGCAAACAGGGTTAAGTGACTTGCCCAGGGTCACACAGCTAGTAAATGTCTGAGGCCAGATTTGAACTTAAGAAGATGAGTCTGGCACTCTATCCACTGTGCCACCTTGCTTGCCCAAATCTCTAAGCCTAAGTTTCTTCATCTATAAAATGGGTATCAATCTGTCAATTGACAAGCATAGGCATTAAGAGATACAAAGACAAAAGTGAAAGTGTTTTACCCTCAAAGAGTTTACATTCACTATCAGGGAAATCCTCCCATGTATGTAAGTATGTTCTTAAATTTAAGTTCAATAAATATTTATTAGGCACATTCTATGTGCCAGGCTCTGTACTAAGTACTAGGGACACAACTTAAGACAAAAAAAGACAGTCTTTGCCCCCATGGAGCTTACAGATAGAAGCATAAAAGGAAATTCCAAAGGAGAGAGGAAGGTGGAGGGAGGGAGGAGAGAAGCCCACACTAGGGCACACACTGTTCTGTGGAGTCAAAACAAAACAGCTATTATTGATAAAGAAGGAAGACCTACCTGTAAAGTTCTGAAAGTCCAGGTTGTGTTTATCCTTCGTTTTCGAAGAGGACTCTGGCATCAGGGAAATGATGACATGACTTGCAGTTGACTTTGATTTGAGTGATGGAGGGTGGTGCAAGGTCGCCAGCCCCATTTTCTCCTCCAGAGCCACCTGGATCCAGTGACCAGATACTCATCAGGATGACTGGAGATGAGCCAGGATGCAATGGGAGACCCCGACCCTTTTAGGCTAAGGCCTTAAAGGGTGTCCCCTTTAATTAGAAAAAAGGAGAAAAAAACATCAAGCTGCCAGGGGAAGACCCTCAGGGTTGCTGTTCCAAAGAGAAACAGTTATCATTGGCATTCACTCTAAGCCAGGAGGGCCCATATCTTGCATAAAAGAAGGTTTGGGGAGGAGTTACTGCCACACCCAATCAGGAGAGAGAGGAAACTGAGGGAGTTGGAAAGGTGTTGGCTATCTGGTGTTGGCTATGCATTAATTAGAGTGATTAAGAGATTTCAGGAGATCAGCTTATCCTGGGGGAAGGCATGATATTCCTTTGAGTTGAAACCAAGCAGAGTTGCCAATAGGGAATGTATAGCTACTAGAAGGTATAAGGTAATACAAAATAATTTTAAGGTAGGAAGGGCACTAGAATCTGGAGGGGTCAAGAAACGTGTCTTGAAGGAAACTAGCAAGTCTAAGAAGTGGAGATGAGGAAAGAGGGTATCCCAGAGAGGTATCCCATACCTATCTTACAAGGTTGTTGTAAGGATCAGATGAGGTATAGAGATGCTTTGCAGACTTTTGTAGATGTAAATGAACAAATAGCTTATTTTAGGGCAGTCAAGTGGCTTGGTGGAGAGAGTGCTGGACCCGGAGTCAGAAACACTCATCTTCCTCAGTTCAAGTCTGCCTTCAGATACTTACTAGCTGTGTGACCTTGGGCAAGTCATTTAACCCTATTTGCCTCAGTTTCCTCATCTGTAAAATGAGCTGGAGAAGGAAATGGTAAGCCACTCCAGAATCTCTGCCAAGAAGACCCCAAATGAAGTCACGAAGAGTCAGACAAGACTGAAATTACTGAACAATGATAAAACAACCAGTATGGGCTGGTTCTAACACAACCCTGCTTACAGAGAGCAAAACTGAGACAAAGACAAGTTAAGTGACACAGATGGGATTTGAACTCAAGCCTTCTGATGTCAAATCTAGGACTCTTTTCACTGTATCCTATTGTCTTCAAATGAAAACTATTTACATTGAAATAGGTTCAGTAGAAATATCTGTCCTTGGTTCCTTTATTTGACAAGTTATGATCAAGGGGTATTCCATCAAATATGGCGGCTCATGGACTCTGGCTTTAAAGGACAAAGCAAAAGCAATGGGCTAAGGCTCCCATTGTGTCCATCAGCACTAGGTTTGAAATGTGGGTAATGTGATGCTCTTCCAGAGGCTGTTAGACCTCTTGTAATTGGCTTAAAAATTGAGAAATTAATGTAGTGGAACCTTCTTGATGGGGCCATAAATAAAAGATGGAGGATCCAAAGATTGAAATGTACCTGCAGTTATGTTAATTATGATTAATTGTCACTCTTAGAGGTTTTTGAAGGAACTAGTTATTAACCATGAACCATAATTACTGTATGCCAGTGAATATACATGATACTAAACACAGAGCACGCTTTTTGTTATCACAGGACATTTTGAACATTGAATTGATAATTATTTGACATGTTGGAAGAAAACCCAAATCAATCCAATTTGATGACACAGACATTTTTTTAGCCTACTGAATGTGGCCATAGCACAGAGGCGTAGGGTTGAAAGGGATCTCAGAGGCCATCTGGCCCAACCCCTTGAGAGCAAGAGGGTTTGTCAATTGGACAGGACCATTTAGATGTTAAGTATAAGAACAGGAACTCAAACCCAAGTCCCTGGCTCCAAACCCAGTGTTCTTTTCACTGTACCACAATATGCAAAAGGAAAACATGATGCTGGGTGGTGCCCTGGATGTATGGGTGGCCAGCCTTTGAAACAGGAAGATCTGGGCTCAGATCCTCCCTTTGGCTGTAAGCTGTGTGACCATGAGGAAGGCCTCTGCCCCACATAAATGATTTATTTCTTTTTCACCTTTATATCCCTAAAGCCTAGGACAGTGCCTTGTACATAGTAGGTACTTAATAAATGCATGCCAAATTAAATTGAATTTTATGGAACTTAAGTTTTCAAGATCCCCTGGGCAAATCTCTAAGCTCTGTAAGTTCCAGGGGAACTGCTGATCTGTATTAGTGGATGGAGTTTCCATATAAGGGAGCTCTTCATCTCAATGAAATTATAGGTCTAGACCTAACCTCACCCCGTACTATTCCCGCAACAAAAAATGCATAAAAACCTTCTACCAGTCGATGAGGGAGATGCAAAGATTATTAAGATATGGTTCCCATCCTAGAGATTTTTATATTCTGTAAGTGAATATTTAGAAAGGGAAACAGTTCCAAAGAGCTAGCAGACCTTCATCATGAGAACAGGTCAATGCAACATGAACTTTATTCATCCTTTTCTCAAGATTACTAAACTAGTAAATAAGGGAACAGCTATGCATGGAATTTAGCTGGCTTTTTACAAAGCTTCTGATAAAGTACTCAATGCTGTTCTCATGGAGGTGATGCAGAAATATGGATTCCATGTTAAAACAATTTAGATGGATTCAGCAGTGGATGCATGGCTATACTCAAAGAGTGACTGTTAATGCTTCAGTAGCAACAAAATTGTAGAAGGTGTCTAGTGAAGTGTCCCAGGGATCTGAGCCTGGTTCTGTATTTTTTAAATTTTTAAAAAATTACCTGGATAAAAATAAAATTACCTGGATAAAGGCCTAAATGTTTTACTCACCAAATTAGCACATGTCACAAAGTTGAAGAAGGTGACTACATTGGATGACAGACAAAGTCAGGATCGATAGGGATCTTGATTGGCTAGAGCACTTCGCTGAATGTAAGATGAAATTGTGTAGGGTTAGAAGTATGAAAATAATTTCACAAGTTCAGGATGGGGTGGGGGAGGCAGTATGGCTAGACAGCATCTGTTTTGAAAAAGATTAAGAGGTCTTAGTAAACTGCAAGCTCAATATGATTCCATAGAGTGATGATGAAGCCAAAAATAGCCAGTGCAGTCATAGTTTCCAGGGAGGTGATGAAACCCCACTCTGCTTATTGCTAGTTCCCTTCCATACTTTTCTATTCTGTCTTCATTAGATCTCATCTGGAGTATGGTGCTCAGTTCTGGGTGCTGTTGTTTAAAAATGATATTAATAAGTTTTATAGCCTTTTGACTGGACAGCGTTCAGAGGAGAGCAAACAGGACAGTAAAGGGTTTGAGTCCGTGTCATCTAAGGACTGGTTGAAGGAAGTGGACATGTATAGCCTGAGGATGAGAAGAATCAGGGGTAGATATGAAAGCTGTCATCATGAGGGAGAAGGAATAGACTTATTCTCTCTGACTCCAGAGGGCAGAACCAGGAGCAATAGGATAAAGTTGAAAAGACGTAAACCTAGGCTTGATGTCAGAAAAATAAATCCCTAAATAAAGCTGTCTAGAAGAGGGATGGGCTACCATGAGGGTGGAAGCTTATCCCACATTAGATGTTTTCAAGCAGAGATTGGTGACTACTGTACAAACACAAGTATGTTAGAATAGGGATTCCTTCCATGTGGGGGTTGGACTAGATGGCCCCTGAAATCTCTTCTAACTAACTCCATTTTCCTTGATCATAAGAGAAAAAAGCCACATACGCATGTAAATATGATGCCAACCATATTGAATGAAGAAAGTCATTAAATCCTAAGTGCCACAAGAAGGCAGAGGTGAGGGAAGAGTCCTTTGGACTTTGGCTATCAGGGTAGTCTCCCTGGAGGTAGTGGCATTCATTCAAACTGTCAGTGCTGTAGCTGGAACAGATAGTGGAGCCTTAGCTGGAAGAATAAAAAGAGTAGAACTTTTCAAATCTCATAGCCAGGGATTGGCAGTGTAGTGATTTTTCAAACTAAAAATGCAATGGTTATATATGTCTCTGACATTGCAGGTTTTACAAGCCAAGTGTTTGCACGGTAGATAAAGATGCTAAACGTCCTATTAAAAATAGATACTACAGCAGAGCTGTGTTTGGGGTAGACTAGGTGCTATGACTCAAAGACCTTTTTATATTCATGTGAAAATCACTTATTGATAGCTGCAGAAATTTTATGATTCAAACCATTTGAAGCAGCGGAGCTCAGACTATGTCGCTCTGCACAGTTTGCTTACTCATCTCTCTTGATGGTGAGGCAAATATTGTAGGGGGAAAATGGATTTATTTGATGATGTGGGGAATGGTGGGAAAAATTGCTTCATGCAAATCAAGTTGGAAAATGCGATTTCATGAGTAAGAAATAAACTAAAGCGTCAACACCCCCTAGGCAGTAGATAGTACACATTTTGGAATTAATTGTGCCCCTCATTGCTTTACTTTTCTTTATCTTCAATAGCAAGCCCAAAGATGCAAGATTTTCTTAGACCAATTGAAAATAAAAAAGCATGTTTCAATTTTACTTCAGTTATAGGTTGTAAATGGAAAACATGTGTATCTAAAGTCACTCTGCAAACTGGCAAGGACATTTTTGGAGTTGAGCTTGCTGTGAAACCCAGCTTTGAACTGACAGACCAGGGGTTCTTCACATTGTTCTTGTCCTGAACTCCTTGGGCAGTCTGGTGAAGCTTGTGCACTGCTTCTCCGGATAATGTATTTAAATGCACAAAATAAAATGCATGGAATTACAAAGGAAATGATTACAATACAGCTGTTAAAATATATTTTGGAACAAATTCACAGGATCCAGGCTAAGGGTCCTTGTTGTAGAATAACCTATTTTTAGAGTTGGAAAGAATCTTCATGTAATTACTTTTGTATTGCACATATAACTCACCATTGTGTCTGTAGGTTGTGGACTATTAGTACGTACACACAGACCTAGGTTACCCTTAGAGGAAAAGAATCACTACAGAAGGTTAATTAAGTCCTTTTGTTTTCTTCAGAAGTTCATTTCCAGGAATGAAAAATGCCAAATGTTTGTTGCTGCTGATAGAAATCTCATATTGGTAAAAAATTATGGACCGTGTTTTTCTGTAGAAAAGCTGAATTCAGCTGATGATGCTCTGATGGGATTTTTTCTATTCTGCTCATAGTCTCCTGTGGTAAGAGGCAGGGGTCAAATGAGGAAATTGCAGCCAGTCTCTGCCGCCTGCCCCCTCCCTCCTTGGTTTGTGAATCTGTGGACAGTGCCTGATTGCCATGAGTGCAAGGTCCAGGGGTCCAGGGCCCCTGTCTGATCCCCAGTAAGCCAGCTCTGGACTGCACGCACAATGATCTTCACTCTAAGCTCCTGCACATCCCAAAGTTCTTTTATAAAATAAAAAGATACATATGTATATACACACGTTATACATATATACATACATCGTTGTATCTAAGTTTGTATATACAAACATTATATCCATACATAGATAGGCACAATAATTTTACATATAATTTTCCACCGTATTCCTAAATACACGCATGTATATATAGGTATATGTGAAAGTGAACATATATGCATATATGTGCATACACACACGTACATATATGTTCCCTTTATAAACATATATTTATATATGTATTATTTGTTTTATGTGTGTATATGTATACATATTTTGACGTGTGTATATATATTTCTTTGAAAGGGTATGTGAATATATATATGTGTGTGTATACATATGTACATACACACATACATATACATACATACACACACAAACATCAGATGGAGGGGAATGGAGGCTACTGGGGAAGACTGAATTCTAAGAGGATGCTCTATTCCCTTGAAATCGAATCTTCATGCCTCAACAGTCACTTTCACCACTAGAAGTTTATCTGATCTTGTAAAATTATGCCCTACAGTGGAGATTGTCTGTGTCAACTTATGGGAAGAATTGATAGAAGGGGAGGACATGTGACCTGTGAGAGGACAGTGATATTGGTTGCATTTGTAACAATGACCTGTTTCTACAAATCTGGATAGAGAATAGGGACTTGATGTTAATAGCTTGATTTATATAGTGTTTTAAGGTTTGCAAAGCACTTTATGTGTTACCTCATCTGATTTTTGCAACACCCCGTGTGAAATAGGTGCTATTATTAACCCTGTTTTAAAGATGAAGAAACCAAGGCTGAGAGACATTACGAGACTTAGCCAGAGTCACACATCCAAATAAGTTCTGAATAAGTATTTGAACTGAGGTCTTCTACATTCTATGTTAGATCTCTACCCACTAAGCATCTAGCTAACTTAAACCTTACCTGACGGCTTTAAAAGTACTATCTTCTTCCAGAGATCACTGGAAGGAAATGTTTCAATAAATAAATGGCAGTGTCAGATCAGAAATCCTGGGGATCAAACAGTAGTTGTCGCCCAACAAACCAAGAAACCATAGTGGGTCTTATATAAATGTGGCGCCTCCCTTGCACCCCCCACTGGATATTGCGTAATCTATCTTGCAGCAATCCACACTGACACCCTGTTTTCCCATCATACATGCACAGAAACTCCATTCTCCCCTTCTCCTCTTATTGAATTAGCACTTTTCCGACATGGTAAATGGCTTGTGCTCAGATAGGTGCTGGAAAATGACCCAGATCAATTCAGAATATCCCAGAATGGGGAGGAGGACCTGAACTCCAGATACCATTAATGTAGACACACCACCCCCTGTCCTAGAAAGAGAAGCTCCAGAACTTCTGTCTGAAATATAACCTTCTGAGTTGCCACCTTTTTTCTTAATAGTATTTTTCCAATTACATGTTCCAGTTACATGAAAAGATAGTTTTCAACATTCATTTTTGTGAGATTTTGAGTTCCAAAGTTTTCTCCCACTCTCCCTTCCTTCCCCCCAGACCAAGGCAGCAAGCAGTCTAATATAGGTTATGCATGTACAATCATGTATACATATTTCTACATTAATCATATTGTGAAAGAAGAATCAGAACAAAAGAGAAAAACCATGAGGAAGAAAAAAAACAACAAAAAAAACCAAGTGAAAGCAATATGCTTTACTCTACATTCAGACTCCATAGGTCTTTTTCTAGATATGTTTAGCATTTTCTATCATGAATCTTTTGGAATTGCCTTAAATTCTTTCATTGCTGAGAGGAGATAAGTCTCTCAAAGTTGGTCATCACACAGTGTTGCTGTTACTCTATACCATATTTTCCTGGTTTTGTTCACTTCACTCAGCATCAGTTGATGTAAGTCCAGGTTTTTCTGAAATCCACCTGTGCATCATTTCTTTCTTTTTTTGAGTTTATTTATTTTTAGTTTTCAACATTCATTTCCATAAATTTTAAATTTTCTTCCCCTCCTCCCTTCCCAACATGGCATGCAATCTGATATAGGCTCTACATAGACATTCCTATTAAACATTCCTATTTTCACATTAGTCATGTTGTATAGAAGAATTATAATGAATGGGAGAAACCATGAGAAAGAAACAGAAAAAAAAGGAAAATAGTCTTCTTTGCTCTGCATTCAACGCCATAGTTCTTTCTCTGGATGTGGATGGAGTTTTCCATCATGAAACCTTTGGAATAATTTTAAGTCCTTGCATTGCTGAGAAGAGCTAAGTGTATAAAAATCAGTCATCACACACTGTGACTGTTACTGTGTACACTGTTCTCCTGGTTCTGCTCACTTCACTTGGCATCAGATCATATAAGTCTTTCAAGGTTATTCCGACTTCCATCTACTCCTCATTTCTTATAACACAATAGTATTCCATTAAATTCATATGCCACAACCTGTTCAACCATTCCCCAATTGATGGACATCCCCTTTGGCTACCACAAAAAGAGCTGCTATAAATATTTTTGTACATGTGGGTCCTTTTCCCATTTGTATGATCTCTTTGGGATGCAGCACTAGAAGCAGTACTGCTGGGTCAAAGGGTATGTACGTTTTTATAGACCTTTGGGCATAGTTCCAAATTGCTCTCCAGAAGGGTTGGATCACTTCACAACTTCACCAACAATGTGTTAGTGTTCCAATTTTCCAACGTTTTTCTAAATTTAACTTTTTTCTTTTCTGTCATATTAGCCAATCTGATAGGTGTGCTCAGAGTAGTTTTAATTTGCATTTCTCTAATCAATAGAGATTTAAAGCATTTTTTCATATGAGAGACCCCACCTTTAGCTATAAGCATCATGTCCCCAAAGCTGAATAGAATCTATGAACCATTGAATTATCTGTGACTGGGCTGGAAGAATTCTAGAGAAATTCTTGATTGTGTATGAAAAACAGGTCATTCATGTTGTAGAGGAGATCAAGATAAGTGGTCTAAACAACAGCCCTGTTAGGTGAATTTAAAAGAAGTTGAACTGACACCCAAACAATTTCCAGATAAAGAAAAGTGATTAGAAAACTTCATGCGAAAAAACAAAACAAAACTAGGTGGGCATGGTATTAAGCAGACCACAAGCCAACTTAATATGAATAATCAGTGTAAGAGGGTACGGAAAAGCTAATTCAATTGTAGTTTAACCAATAAGTGGCATTGCTATACACTAAGCTGATCTTATTGACCTAAAAGACCAGGTTCCAGGGAAATCCTATGTTCCCCCTGGAGAGATTACGCATGCTACCTTGCGTCAAATCAATTGCTGGGGAAATGCCAAGCTCTTTATGGTTCTCAGATAGAAGACAACTTTCTATCCTCCAGCTCTGGCTCTCCTTAGAGTGGTCACACTTAGCTCTTCAGCCTGAGGCATTTGTTTAGTGTAGAATTACCCCCATCAAAGTAGCTCTTGAGCTCCCATGTATGAGGAACTTGACTCCTTCTCTGAATGTGCTCTATTTCACTGAGCCTTGGTATATATAATGGAGTTTTCCATCCAGGCAAGCAATTCAACATGGATATTGTACACAGTGCTTTATTCTTTGGCATAGAATCAATAAAAGGAATAAAATAGTATATAATAGAAAATACATTGCATGCCTACAGTTTCTCTCTGACTTAGGCAGCTTTAAGTAGTTTATAACTATGTGCCAAACGCAGGAGTTTTAAGGTACATTCGCTCCCTTCCTTGGGATTTAACAATGAAAAGTGGAGTATGTTTAGCTCCCTTCCTTCACCCCCTCATCACTCCTCCACAGAGCAAGCAAAGGACTGTGAGAAATAAAATGGAGTTCCCAACTGATGTTTGATTTATGGTATTCCATAGGGCTATTAGGCAGTTAGTCCTAATAAACATTTATTAAGTGCCTACTATATGGCAGAGTACTGTACTAATTAGGCACTGGATAAAGGACTCAAGCTCTGGACTCAGTTTCTTTTCACAATACAGATGGTCTTCTTTCCTACCAGTCACTCTGCTCAGTCCACACCTCCAGCCTCTTTTGCTTCACTGCTCATCTTTTGAACCTCTTTTGGCCAAAAGTCATCACATCCCTTTAAAGGATCACCAGGGGCAAGACCAGAGTAGTTATTCTCCACTTGATACACCATCTTGCTGCCTCTGTATATGTCCTTTTTTCTTCATTGTTGCTCCTTAAATTCAAGTTTTTGGTGACTGAGAACCAGATCATTTCTACCCAAGTCTCTTTAATTATCATCTATGCTTGCTTAGGGTAAGAGGAGGAGAAAAGTAAGAAGGGCACAATTTCTGGCTACCTTGAAAGTTGTAATGAAGGAGGTGACCGTCCCACACGCTTTGCATTGAATATTATTTTCAATTTGAAGTGCAGCATTTTAAGAAGGATATTGAAAAGTTAGAAGGCATCCAGAAGAGAATGGCCAGGATAGGAAAGGGTTCACTCTCTCCCCGAAATGGTTCAGTGATCAGCTGATGAGCACAGTTTTGTCTGTAAGTGAAAGACTGTGCAGGCATTTTTTCTACATTCATTTGAAGAGAAGGAAAGAAAAAGCATGAAATATGCAGCCTGAATAAGAACTCTATGAGGTGCTTGCTTGTCATTTCTCAACTTCATATATTTATATTTTGCCAGAATAGAGCATATTATTCTGTGAACTAGAGTCTGGTGGAGATCATTTGAATTTTCCATACCAAACTTGCTGACTTTTCATGCTCAATTTGGGTGGCATTAAATGCATCAAACAAGGGGAGAAGATTTGTAGGTTGATTGAATAATTTTTACATATGTCACAAATGGTGTCATCAGCATTTAAATGGGCAAAAATTGCTACTAAAGTACACATGTATGTTATTTATAGTTTTACTCCTTGACAGGTTTTGGTGTACTTACAGTCATGTTGCTATGGTGATTGAAAGGGACAGCTGCTGCCAGGTTTCCCCCCAAGGAATTATATGGTAATGATGGTCAAAAGGGGACTCCTTTTGGGGAATGGAATGTTATTAAAAATCTGAAAATAAATGGACAGGTAGTATGTAAAACTCCATTCTCATTAGTAGTAATTAACACAAATTCATAGAACGTTAATGAGAAGTAGCTAATTTTTGGTGTAGAGATGCATAATGAACTCAAACCTGATGACTGCTGTCCAAGCTGATGATTCACATAGAGACAAATGATGTCAGCAGAAGGAACCTAGAAAGCAATGCAAGAGATTTGGAAATCCTGGGTAAGAAATGGAAGAGAAGTACAGAATTAGTAAGTAATAAAATTATTTCTTAGAGTGGGATTTGGATCTCTGGACTAAAGATATAGGAATGATGGGATACTGATTAAAGGGGGCTATTTTAATTTATTTTGTCTGGGGACTTTTGTGAACTTGATTAAGAGGGCTTTAAACTAAAGATGAAGATGGAAGAAGAAAACTGCCTATGTATAACTGCCCAATCAGATGTCAGAGAATAAGTAGCAGATAAAACACAAAAAGGAGACTAGTGGAGAGAACCAATGATTCACATAAGACAATACCCAAGAAGAGAACTAGTCATAAAATCCCATAACCTTATCTAACTATTCACGACTACACCAAATTTGGATAATAAACAAAGCAAAATAGAAATATGGAGAGAACAATTCTCAGAAGAGGGAAAACCTGGGTTCATTTGCTGATACAGGCTGTAGGTAAGCCACTTATCCTCTCAGTGCCCTAGGCAACTCTGTAAGAGCATATTGATCTGCATTTGTGGAGAGGGTATTTTCACCAGTAGTATCTTACTGAAATCACAGGTGCAGAAACACACGCACACACACACACACACACACACACACATGGAAAGAAAGAAATTTTACTGAATAGGTACCATCAACACCTGATCATATAGAGTGCAGATATGGAAAGGCATACCTAATTCAAAAGGAAAAGAGTAGGTAACCAAAAAAAGAGGTGGATCGTTGTATAGTCAAAAGATATGTTCATGTGAGCAATGTAAAAAAAATTAAAACAATGGAAAGGGGATAATAGGAGAGAACATTAGGATGAGGAACAACAGAAGTAGAAATTGAAACAGCATTGTACTGGGAGTATACTATAGGCTGCCGGACCAGAAGAAGGAAACAGAGAATGAATTTAGGAGACAGAGCACAAATTTGGCAGAAATATGATTTATTAGGGAGAACTTAGACTTTTCAGGCATCTGATCTCCTATTTCTCCCTATTAGAAGCAGAATAGTTGAAAAAATTCTTGACTTGCCTTAGCAATAACTTTATTCTTCAAAATGTAGAAGAAGCATTAAAGGGAACTGCTAATTAAATGTAACTGGTTCTGTCTAATAAGGAAGGACTTTTTATGGAAGTGGAAATAATTGGAATCCTGGGAACAAGTAAGCGCTCCATAGATTGGTAGACTTGGAATCAGGAAGACCTGAATTTGCCTTCCTCAGACACATACTGTGTGACCAAGAAAGTTACTTTATCTTTTCCAGCCTCAGTTTCCTCATCCTCAAATTGGGGATAACAGTGGCACCTACCTCCCAGGGTTGTTGTGAGGATAAAATGAGATAACATTTTATAGTGCTTAAAGTGTTATGCAAATACCAGTTATTATTAAAAATAAAACTGTCTGATTCCTAGTTTAGATTTTCAGGGAGTAGATTTTATGGTGTTCAGAAAAAGGTTACCATTTCCTCCCTCATCACGGATTGCAACAGCCTTTTAATCTTTCTTGTCCTTTCCTTTTGGCATAAAGATTATGGTTGGTGGTAGACAAGAAAGGTGTAAATTAAGCAGTGGGTAGTTTGCACTTATTCATTATTATCCTTTTCACTCAGAGTGGCTGTCTCCTCACTTTCCTAATCATCTTCTGGTCAACAGCATAGCTTAGCCATTTTTTGTTGACTTTAGAATTCATCTCTGACCTCACCTGATTCTGAGAGTTAGTGCTCCTAATATGGTTTTTACAAGACTGTGTAACACTCTTATACTCCCCTTTAGATACCTGATCTTGTTTCCATCTCCTATACATGTCTAAAATCTTTTTCACTCACTAATTCCTTCATCGGCATGAATCTTTGTACATTGCACCCCGCCCCCCTTTACTTTCTCATCAGAATCATTCATGATTGTGCCATGAAAATTTTTTTCTTGCCAGTTTCATGTAGTTAATGGACTGACTTTCTATGTGGGTTTTAGTTTAACTTTAAGCTTATATTTGAGGTCAGTATATGGTAACTACATGGCTCAGTGGATTGAGCACTTGGGCCTGGAGTCAAGAAGACCTGAGTTCAAATCCAACCTCAGGCACTTATTACCGTGTGACACTGGGGAAGTCAGATAACCTTTGTCTACCTCAGATTCCTTACCTGTAAATTAGGGTTAATAATAGTACCCACTTCTAAGGCAGTGGTTCTTAACCTTCCTAATCCTGCGACCCTTTAATACAGTTCCTCATGTTGTGGTGACCCCCAACCATAAAATTATTTTTGTTGCAGTTTCATAACTGTAATTTTGCTACTGTTATGAATCTATCTGATATGCAGGATATATTTTCATTGTTACAAATTGAACATAATCCACAGGTTGAGAACCACTGTTCTAAGGGATTTTGTGAAGATGAAGTATTATTTGTAAACTTAGTTGCAAACCCTAAAGTGCTGTATTAATACTAGTTATCTTCCATAGTAGTAGTAGTAGTAGTAGTAGTAGTAGTAGTAGTAGTAGTAGTAGTAGTAGCAGTAGTCATAGTAGTGTAGTAGTAGTAGTAGTAGTATAGTAGTAGTAGTGGTAGTAGCAGTAGTAGTAGTGGTAGTAGTGGTAGTAGCGGTAGTAGTGGTAATAGTAGTAGTAGTAGTAGTAGTAGTGGATGTGGATGCTAAGACTGATGACCGTGATGTAGTGAGGAATAACTATGGCTTGGCATGAACATACCTGGGTGTAAATCCTAGCTCAGCTTCCTTTAATTCAATCCAACAAACATTTGTTATATTCGTACTATGTGTGCCTTGAGCAAATAATTTAACCTCTCTGGGCCTCAGTTTCCACCTCTGTAAAGTGAAAAACTTGGATGAGATTGCTTCGTTATGTTTGCTCCCACTCTAAATCTGGGGCCCGTTCCTGGAGAGCATGGGGGAAAGATCTCAACCTCTTACTAGGCTGCTTGCTTCAAGAGCGTTGGCATGGCACAGTGGATAGGACACTGAACTTGGAATCAGGAAGACTTGGGTGCAAATCCTGACTCAGACACTTACTTGCTGTGTGACCCTGGAAAAATCTCCTGATCTCCCTCAATTTTCTCATCTATAAATGAGAGGGTTGCCTCGGTGGCCTCCAAAAACCCCTTTCGGCTCTAAATTGAGTATCGTAGGAACCTCTATCTTATTAACCTTTACTGAATGAGTAAAGGAACAAAGGACTGAGTGCATTAGGTTCAACTGAATGAGACCTGTTTTTCTTCCTGCTGCTATCAGGGATATTTGAAAAGTATGTTCAATCCTAGTAAGAGAGACTTTTCTACCTTATATCATTTTCCCCGTGGGAGTTGGTATCTCAGTAAGCAGTATTGCATTTGGTGGTGAGATGAGAAGATAATTGGGTACTCTTCCTTCTCTTTGCAGGTTCCCTAGCTTTCATCAATATGTTTACCTTTGAGCCACAAAATTGCTTCACCTAAAACTTTGAGGAAATAGAATTTTTTTCAATGGATTGGGAATTTGAACTCCTGACATTTGCTAGAATTGTGTTCATCTTGTTTATGCCATCAAATAGAAAAGATGTGTAACTGGCCAGATGTTTCTGGGGGACATGCGCCCCAAGAATAAGTCTAGTGTCTTTTTCCATATTGCTTGGTGACAGTCTGAACTATAACTCATTAAGATTTTCCAAGAGGCTCTTTCAAGTGATCACTATTCTTTGACTCTTTGAAGGTGGGGAGTAGAGCATAACTGTGTTTGGAAAATCAAAGACAATTTGACAAGGTAAAGAAGTGCTCAGAGAGAATTTTTTGTGGTAGGGGAGGCAGGAAAGGGAAGCAATGAGGAGGTGCAACCCAACAAAAGTGGTAAATGGTAGGTTGAGGAGAGAAGCTGAGGGCATTAGATGTCAGTCAATGAGCAGAATAGGGGAGGAATGTAATGATGGAATTACACTGAGGAGCTGAGGAAATCAGTTAAGAGAAAATTGAAGAAGACTGGTAAAAGAAGAGAGAGAGAGAGAGAGAGAGGGTGAAAGCAAGCAAGGAAATAGAGGCTAGAAACAGAATTGGTCACAGAGTATGGAAGAGAACGCTCCTCCAGAAACAGTGATGATATAGCTGGAAAAGGAATGGTTCCAGACCATAAAGGGAAGCAAGTTCCATGATGTTCAGTAGGCTCATGGGGAGTTTGAAATTCAAGGCCAGCAATTTGAGGCTTAGACCAAGGAGGAATAATGTAGCTTGGATAAGGCAAAAAAAAAAAGATTGTTGGGTTCTTGGGGGTTTGAGGAGCATTGGGGGAGGGTGGTGAGTGGGAAAGAGTGTTTCAGAAAGATGTTGGTTTAAATATCTAAGGCCTGTTGGGAAGCCAGAGAGTGTTTATTTCTCAAAGAATGGTAATTGTGGTTGTTCTGCCAATCTTCATAATGTCTAGTGAAGAAACAGCCCTTCTGTTCAGTCCAGGGAATTGTTGAAGGAGTAGAGAGCCTGAACAAGCCAGCTCACAGATGAAACACGACTGTGTAAAAATGGGCCCTAAAGGGAGTGCTGCTGTGGGGTCACCCTTGAGTCACATTTCCCCTATTGGGAAACACCACTTACAACCAGATCCCTTCCCCCTAAACCAGCCAGGAAAAGCTCAGCCATCTCTCCTGAGCATCAATACTTCTGCCATCTTGCTTTTTCGCCAGCTGTTAGAACCCAGGGTGTATTTGCACATTGAGATTTAGTTTCAAAAACAAGGTTGTATCCAGCTCTCTGCATTTGCCAAATGGGAATGAGTTTCAGCCAAAAGCAACATGTTCTGGGTTCTGATGGCCAGGAATTCTGCAAAATGCATCCTCTTTCAGGCAATTTGCCTAATAATATTGGTATCTTAACTCTGTCTTTATGATGCTTTGCAGAGAGAGAGAGAGAGAGAGAGAGAGAGAGAGAGAGAGAGAGAGAGAGAGAGAGAGAGAGAGAGAGATAGAGAGAGAGAAAGGAGAGAAGAGAAAGGAGAGATTTTCCTTTAGCCATCTGCAGATCCTCCCACACTCCCCTTTGTCCTTTATCTGTTTCCCTGAGCTCTCTTTATCAGTTTCTGATGGTGAATGTGCTGGGTAGTAAGAAGGAGGTCAGGGTGTCTTCTGGCCTTTTTGATTTGAGGGGCCAATCGAGGACAATTTGTAGTAGCTTCTGCCACCAAAGAAGACATCCTTTTTCATTATCTGTAAGTGAAACCTGCAATAGACTCCTCCTCCTTTGAAAGCTGCTGAGTGTATAAGCTCTGATTTAATTATAGGTTGAGAGTCTGTAACCAGCAACTCTGGAGAGATGGATTTGAAAACAATGGGGAGCAACTGGAAGGAGATGACAGCTGAAAAAATGATAGGGAAAGCCGACCAATCTGGGCAAGGAGCCTGATTGCAGCAGGTCTCACCTGGGAACCAAGTCTTCTCTGGTTAGATCATTAGTGCAATTGATCACTTCAAGCTCCACATCACTTAAAAGTTATATCCAAGTAGCAAGATTAATACAAAGCATATGTTGCATTAGGATTTCTCTTTTTTTAGATCAGTTCAGCAAAACTTCTGTTATCCAAAATGCCATCATAGGTAATCATAGAATCATTAAATTGTGGAGTTGAAAGAATCTATTCCAACCTCTTATCTAACACAAGAACAATAAAGGTGATGTTCATACTCAGGGCTTAGCACAGTGCCAGGAATGTAATAGGTGTTTCTGGATTGATTGATTGATTGATGGTTTGAAGCTCTTTACATAACATCATCTCCTTTGGAGCTATTTAAGGTATCCTTCTGCCTGTTTTATATATAAGTAAACTGGATCTCAGAGAGAACAAATGATTTGCTTATGGTCTCAAAGCCAGTAAATTCAGAGGTAAGATTTAAACCCATAGCCTTCCTGACTCCAAATCCAGCACAATGATATAGTGCCTTTCTGACTCTCATTTTGATTCTTCCACATAGGTTCCAGCCTACAGCATTCAGCTTCTATTTGATAACCTCCAGTGATGGAGAATTCAATGCCTTATCCGATTACATTTTGGGGATCGGGTAGATGGATTAATTGAATTTTCTCTCAACTGATTGTTAAGCAGAAGCCCATTTTGGTTTTAATCCTTCTTGAAAATCTTTCTCAGTCCACTTAGTAAAACATCAGAATTCATAGAATTGTCCTTTGCTGATTTCCCAGGATCCCCTGGGTCATCATTATATCTCTTCTTAGTCTAGGAGATGAGAGAGTGCAGGCTGTTGAGTTGGAGAGGAACCTGAGAGGTTAGCTAGCACAGCCCACCTCTTACTAGCAATTCCTCTACCATTTCCTTTGTAGTTAGTTCTTTTTAAAAATAAAAGTGATGTTACACTATTTGCCTCTTGCATAGGCTCTTAACCCATGGGGTACATGAATTCATGTTTTAAGAAGAATTATAACTATTTCAATATAACTGGTTTCCTTAACAATCCTGTGCATCATATTTTGTTTATTTAAATACCTTATTCAGAGAAGGGCCCCGGTAGATATTTACAAATTTTATGAGCATGCCATCCATACCATTCTCCAAGTCATTGATTAAAAATGTTAAACAGCAAAGGACCAAGTATTGATTTCTGAGGCACTTCATTAGAGATCTTCCTACAAGAAGACATTGGTGCATCAATGACTCCTTTGCTTTGGATTCAGTCATCCAACCAGTTCTGACCTAGTTCATATCTAGTCAACCTCTTTCTGTCTTGCCCACTAGGAAAGTACTAGAGAGTTTGCCAAATTCTCTGCTAATGTTTGGGTATGCTACTTCTATGATGGTCCCATGATCTTCCAGTGTGCTAGTCCTTTCAGGTCGCCAATCTCCCAGGCTTATTTCTGAGGATTAAATGAGATAATATTTATAAAGCATTTAGCACAGTGCCTGGCACATAGTAGGAGTTATGTAAATGATAATTCCCTGCCCTTTACCCACCCCAGTTCTATCAAAAAGAGAAAGGACAATAGGTTCATAGGTTCACAGCTAGAAGGAATTTCAGTGGTCCCCAAGTACAACTCTTTATTTTTTTTTTATAAATGAGTAGACCAAGGTCAAAGGATGTTAAATGACTTGTCAGAGGTCATATAAAATAGTTGAATACTAGAGCTAGCATTTGAACCCAATTAAAATAACTTCAATTCTGGTACTCTGTCTACCATGCTACTTAAGCTTCATCTTCTTGAATTTTACATCTTAGAAAAAAAAAACCCTGGATTTTCAAACTTTTCATAAGCAAGATTCTCAGTTCTCTTATGTGGGCATTGTTGTTAGGTCACTACCCATGCTAGGGGCTCGGAAGCAAGGTTTAATTTATAAGTATGGTTCTGTGGTTTTCTCATGAGATATGCCTCTAGTTTACTCAGTTGCCTTTAATCCATAATTAGCAGATTCCTGTCTGAGCTCTAATGAAAAGAGAAGCTACCTTATACTGTTGCTTGGGAGAAGGTCTAAGTAGAAAGCCAACTTCCAGCCATTTTTCATCCCTTTTTTTTTTCCTTCTCCCTGCTAATCAGAATTCAGATACTTTTTCCTGTCCTGCCCCTTCTCTGTATCATTATCCTCTCCCCAGGGAACTGTCTGCTCATTATTTGCTTCTTTCTCAGTTCCATTTGGTGAATAAAATTTACTGAGCACCTACTGTGTGCAGAGCACTGGAGTAGAGTGAGTTTTCCTCTCACTTAAGGGTTCAGGTCAGTTAACTTTTGGTTAATTTGGGATTTTATTATACTTTTCCATTTTTCTTGCCTTTCCTTTCCCTCTCTGATGCTACTCCAAGGAAGGAGTATTGAAGGTGGTTTGTTTGTTTTTTTTAAATAATGCATATATTTGGAGCTGGAAGGGAACTAAGAAGTTATCTAGTCCAACCCCCTCATTTTACACGTTAGGAAAAGTGACTTACCCAAGGCTACATAGGAATTAAATGCCAAGGCCGGGATTCTTATTTAGGTCCTCTGACTATGGATCCACTACACTGTACCTTGTTCCCTTGACTTTCTGTCTCAATTGAAAAGTAAGAAAACAGCAACAAACAAAAATGCTGAATATTGTATGTTGAAAGAGAGCTCACATGGTGGATATTTTTATCTTTAGAGGGCCAGTTTATATTTTATTCTAGGTATAATAACTGCTGCTAACAAAAGGAAATATATTAGTAGATAAAAAATAAATTAGTAGGTTCAAATGCTAGCTCTAGTACTTAACTGTTTATATGACCTATGACAAGTCATTTAACATCCTTAGACCTTGGTCTACTCATTTATAAAAAAAAAAAGACTTGGGGACCACTGGGATTCCTTCTAGCTCTGATATATAACAAAAAGAAATATAATAGTCTGGGGTGTTTTCCAGTGTCCTAGAGGATGCCTTGTACATAGTGCAAAAGAAAAGGGATCCCTCCAGGGGTATTCTGGGAAATGTTTAACCACTGGCTCTCCACAATAAAAAGATATACAATACACACACATACACACACACACACACACACAAATATATGTATATATATTTGTAGTTGGAAAGGAGTAGGTGTTAATCATCAGGTACTATATCTTAGACTGATGCAGAAAACAGCTAAACCCAAAATTGAATGAGTAGATTAGAATACACACACGCATATACATATATACACACATACAAGCATACACTTATACATGTGCACACATAGATATACATACACACATACATGTGTACATATGGATATTTGGAAGGTGGATGGGGATGGGCAAGATCTGCAATTTTGAGTGTAGGAAATGTCCCACATGGATGTACATCAGCAAGTCTTAATATTTATTGTTGTTTAATTGTTTCAGTCTTGTCCAACTCTTCATGACTCCATTTTTGGTGTTTTCTTGGCCAAGATACTGGAGTGATTTGTCATTTCCTTCTCTAGCTCATTTTACAGATGAGGAAACTGAGGCAACCAGGGTTAAATGACTTTCCCTGGATCACAAAGCTAGTATCTGAAGCCATATTTGAACTCATGTTTTCTTTATTCCATGCTCAGTACTCCATCCATTGTGCCACCTAGCTGCCCAGTAACTATAGCAAATTGTCTGGGAGGTACTCAATGGTTTTGTGACTTTCTTGTAATCATGCAGCCTGTATGTGATAGAGAGAGGTAGACCTTGAACCAAGACTGGCTGACTCCAAGGAGAGCCATTTATCTCCTATACAGTACTGCCTCTTGGGAGAAATGCTACTCTTTATTGCCACAAAAGCTCATCTTTTTTTTTTTACACTAGTATTCATATGATCTTGTGATGCTCTATGGCTGTGGATCCTGAAACCCCATAATCTAAGGAATGAGTGTTGCAGGAGACATTGGGAAGATACATGTTGAGTATAACATATTGACAATGGTGACTTGCATATGAGAAGCATCATAAAAGACATTGAAGACAAATGTAGATATGTAGATAGGTTGGTCAGGTAGTTAGAGTGAAAGATGACAGACAGCCTTAATACTGCACTGATATCCATAAAACATTAAAAGAATCAGAACAAGGGCTCCACCATTTTGGACAGATGTTCTATGGAGAATTTATGGAAATACAGAAAAACAAATCTCATAGACTTGGCAGTCATGGAAGGGTAATGATTTGCTAAAGTTGAGAGCATACTCACGAATGAAGCAATGGATCTGTCCATGGTATCTAAGAAGGACTACAGGCAAGATGTGGAGAGAAAATCTCTCCTGATAGCCAGGCTCTTTTGGCAGAAGTGTCCTTAACTCTTCCTTGTTTGCCTCTTGCAGAGAGATTTAGAGTAGTATTAGCAGTGGAAACTCAGAGGCATAGTAGACAAAGGGTGTTAGCCTTGGAATTAAGAAGACCTGGTCTCAAATCCTTCATCTGATACTAACTGTAATTAGTAGACAAATCTCTTTGTCACTCTGAGCCTTAGTTAATCATTAGCAAAATGAAGGGGGCAGGGCAGGAGATCAGATGGCCTCTGATGTCCCTTCCAGCTCTAAGCCTGTGATTCTATGTTCTGAGAAGGAAAATACTGTCTTAAATACCTACCTCACAGGGTCATTGTGAGGTTCAAAAGAAATAATGTTCATGAAGTGCTTTGCACACCTTAAAGTGCTTTAGAAATGTCAGCTATTAGGAGCAAACATAATTATGGCAAGCCTACAGGGGCACTTCCTTAATGTTCCTCGGATCCTCCCTTTGGTGGTGGACATACCACAATTCAGTCTGATTCTAGAACAAGCATTTATTTATTGAGTTGAATCTGATCCCTTCAGGAAACCAAGGACACCTTCACTTCTGGGTCCTCTCCTCCCACATAGCCTGGAAGCTGCTGATTTGACTCATGTTCATTTTCGCTTCATCCAAGGAGGATCAGATCACTAACCCTTTTATCACTGATATTTGATTTGAAGATGTGTTTGACATTTAACCCAGGAAAACACTCCCTAAATCAATTATACGTTTACAACCCCTAGCAGAATCCCAGAGGAAAGCATTCTGGGTAAGAGCTATGACCTAGTCCATCAATGCACATGCCTTCTTTGCCCTGAATCCCAAGCAGCATTCTGGGTTACTTAAGATAGTGGTCTCAGTAGTACCTCCTTATTTTTATTTTTATTTTTTTCTTTTTTGGTGGGGGGAAGGGCAGGGCAATTGGGGTTAAGTGACTTGCCTAAGGTCACACGGCTAGTAAGTGTCAAGTATCTGAGGCCGGATTTGAACTCAGGTCCTCCTGACTCCAGGGCTGGTGCTCTATTCACTGCACCACCTAGCTGCCCTGTACCTCCTTATTTTTATAGGAGAGTGTCTTCATTCCACACACCTTTACCCCAAGAAGGAATGATTACAGTAAGGTAAGTTGTACTTCAGGAAATATATTAACCCCCTACTGTAAGTTGGGTCAGTATTTGTTAGGGAAAGAGAGGAAAGCAGATACATTTCTTCTTCTTCTTCTTTTCCTCCTCCTCCATCTGCTCCTCTTCTTCCTCCTCCTCCTTCTTCTCCTTTTTCTCCTTCTCCTTCTCCTCTTCCTTCTCTTCCTCTTCCTCCTCCTCTTCCTCCTTTTCTTCCTTCTCCTCTTTTTCCTCTTCTTTCTCCTCTTTTGTCTTCTTTTCTTTCTCACTCTCCCCATTCCCTTCCCATTTTATGTATCAGGAGAGGTTTGGTGAATTGTCCGGGGTTGCACAGCTAATAAGTGCCTGAAACCAGATTTACACTCAGGTCTTCTTCACTCCAGCTACAGCCTCTATCTAGTGTGCTACCTAAGTTCCTTTAAATGCACATGTGGTAAATGAATGGATGATAGGATTCAAAAGGAGCTTTAATATTAAAACATTAGACTGAACCTAATAAGCTGAGATTTTGAAGTAATAAATTAAAGTCTTATACTTGGGTTAAAGAAAAGTCTTCACAAGTATAAATGTCAGAGTTGAGGCTAAACAGAAGTTTGGAAAGTGGCAGAGACATTTAGTGGACTGCAAGTTCACTGTGAGTCAACTGTACAATATGGCAGCCAAGAAAGCTAATGTGATTTGGGGCCACATTGAGAGAGCTGCCAGGTTCAGGGTTAGTTGATGGTCCTGGTTTTACTGTTCTTTTCACATCTGGAGTATTGACGTCAGTTCTGGACCCCACTTTTTAGGATGGACATTGCTAAGGTAGAAAGAGTGTTCAGAGGAGGAAGCTCAGCGGTGAAGGGCCTTCCCTTCATGGCATACAAAGTTGAAGAAACTGGGGATATTTACCTGGAAAAGTATAGACTTGATCAACATACTTGGAATCCCCAAATATTTAAAGGGCTGTTGTAAAAGGTGGATTATATTTGTTCCATTTGTCCCCAAAGGGCACTACTAGGATTGATGAACAGAACCTTAAAAAGAGGACAATTTAGGCTTCATATAATAGAAAAGCTTTTTTATTATATTTTTTCAGTTAATGAACCTTTATTTTCTTTTCTCTACCCCTATCAAGAAAAAAAAACCCTTATAACAAAGAAGTGTAGGTAGGTAAAAACAAATTCCTATATTGATCGTGTTCAAAAATTTATGTTTCATTTTGCATCTTGACTCCATCACTGGTCTCATTCTTTATCATCAGTCCTCTGGAATTGTGGTTGGTCAGGGCATCGATCAGGTTTCTCAAGTTTTTCAAAGGCATTTGTTTTTTACAATGCTGTTATTGTATAAGTTACTTTCTAGGTCTGACACACTATACTCTACATCGGTTTATACAAGTCTTACCAAATTTCTCTGAAACCATTCCTTTCATCATTTCTTTCCACAAATTAGTATTTCATTGCATTTGTATACAATCATTTGTATAGCCATTCCTCCACTGATGCGCACTCTCTTACACCAAAAAAGAGCTATAAATATCTTTATCTATGTATCTACCTATTTATCTATATGTGTGTGTGTCCTTAGAGGAAAAAAAATTGTTGGGTTTTGTTCATTTGTTTGCTTTTTCTCTCAAAGAGAACTTTCCAGAAATAGAATAGATTGCCTTGGGGGAGAGTGGAATCCTGTTTCCTGGAGATCTGTAAGCAGAAACCAGATGATCATTCGTTGGTTTTGATGTAGAAGGGATTGTTCTTCAGGGATAAGTTTTACTAAATGGCCTCTGAAGTCTCTTCCAACTGCAAGATTCTGTGTTTCCACGAATTTTTGCTAGTAATTCCTAGAGACACTCAGATGTCTACTATTCCCTCTGTCATATGTGCAGTGTTTCTTAAATTGTGAATTAGGTTACCCCAGTAAAGCATGAAGAAATTTTAGGGATATTGTGTAGCTACAAAACTTCTTTTTTGGTGACTGCAGAACATAAGCACTTTGAGGAGTACAAGCAAGTGTTCTTTGAGTCAAGGACTTGATGCTACTTGCTTCCTCCTAGCTTGGAAAAGCTGTTATGGTGCTGAAGAGGAGATCAGAGGTATAGCTGCATGTGGTATTAAATTTGAAGTTAGAGATCCAAGTTCCAGTCTTTGCTCTGGTGCTACTACTTGTGTGCCCTTGATATACTAAAAGTCTTAGTTTCTTCGTCTGTTGATGAGGGGTTTTAACAAAATGATTAGAATTCTTTCCAGCTCTACAATTCTGGAAGTTCTGATGTGTCTGAATGGCCATGTGGTGCTGGCTCCAAAGTGACCATGGGGTTATTTCTCCTTTGGGAGAGGGAAAGGGTAAGATATGGGCTTTTCTTGTTCCTGGGTTGCTGATGAAGAACTTTGAAAACTGTAATAGTCACATTTTGGTTATATCACTATGACACACAGTGTGACATACAAAATAAAAAAGATATCACAGTGTGACACTCAAAAATGCACATAAAACTTCCACACATTATGAAAAGGAAAGAATCTCAGACTTCTAGAGCTGGATGAGACATCAGAAAAAGAATAGATCATTTGTAGGGCATTCCCTCAATGAGTGAGCTGTCTTGCAGGTTCTATATAAAGACCTGTAGTAATGGTGAGCTCATTATTTCCAGAAGCAGTTTTTGAGAGCTCTAAACATTAGAAAGCTTTTTTTTTGTTTGTAATGAACCAAAATCTCACTTATTTTAACGGTTACTAATTTTGAATTAAAAAAAAAAAACCTTCCTTTGATTTTGCCCCCTGGCCTACAGACTGATTTCCGACAAGACTATGAGTGTATGTTAATTTGTAAGGCTTGTTCAATTGCTTCTCTTTCCCCACCACAATGTTTGAAGACAACATAAGCTACACACATGGTCACCATGTTTAGTAAAATTATAAATGGAGAGAGCCCTTTGTTTTGCCTTGGGACTGTCCTTGCTTCATTTCATAAGGCAAAGAACCATGGCAAAACTTACTCCTTCATTGGGGCTGGATATATTTCTGTCCCTTTGGCCACACCCGTTGCTGAAGGAAAGCTGAAATGGAAACCAGGATAAAACCATGTTGTTATACACTGCTAAAGCTATTTCACTTAGGGGCAGAATGGCCATTGGCTTTAAATTGAGTCATTATTCTTTTCAAAGTTTCTAGTGGGATCACTGAACTCAATCTAAGTATAAGATAGTAACGGAGAAGCCCCACATGATTCAGGAGCTTTGAATTCATTTGGCTCAGATTTCTCATGCCTCTGCGATCTTGAAATTAGTCTGGGGAATCTTCAAGAAAAGACTAAAACGTGATTTAAAAAAATGTTCATCCTTGAGATTTATTCTCTCCCAGTATTCAGAGTCCTTCTCTCTCCCCTATTCCACACACACACACACACACACACACACACACACACACACACACACACACACCCCAGTTTACTTTTCCTCCTGCTACTGCTTTGCTAGTCTCGCTATGCCAAGATGGAACTGGCAATTTATTAGTGATTCTTCTTGGTCTCACTTTAATTATAGCCTATTTTGTACAGTGCCAGGACAAATAACATATAATATGATAAAAATTTGCAAAGTGCCTACTATGTGCCAGACCCAAAGCTGTTGGGGCAGATGTCTATAAAGACATTGAGTAATCATGGGTTGAATTTTGTGCACTTGAAAATAATAATTAATGAATAACAGTAATTAATAATGAAAAGCTGACATTCATTTAAGCTGGTGGCGTACATTATCTCATCTGAGATACTTTAAATAATAACTGGCATTTGCATATTCCTTTAGCATTTGCTAAGTGCTCAGTGACCCCATTTTATTTGAGTCCCACAACCAACAGTCAAGACACTGGATGAAGACCAGGAAGCTCTTTTTTTTTTTTCCACAGCCAGTTAGCAAAGGACCCATTGGAGGAAATAAAACCAATTGTACGAATAGAAGCCGAATGATTATTCTGCAAATCTGACACCAGGAACACAACAGGGAAAAGATTTGCCTTCTCTAGGGATGGAAGCACGTGGAATTTGTGATTTGCTTTTGATAATTCAGCTGCAGCCTAAACCCTGCTAATTAGGGTTATGTTTATTTTGTGCTACATAAAGCAGATTTGATTAACTGAGCAAGGCTGGATGCATTTTTAGATAACTGTTATTTCTTTCTGGCTGAGATACTTGTTAACTCTTCCCTTCAGACAAATTTGCTTCAAAGTTCTTCCTTTACTAGCAAAAGGGATGAAGTCCAGAGTTCTAGGCTAAGTTCTAGCTGGGGAATTTATTTTTTTGGAGGGGGGAAGGCAAGGCCATTGGGGTTAAATGACTTGCCCAAGGTCACACAGCTCATGTAAGTGTCAAGTGTCTGATGCTGGATTTGAATTCCTCTTGACTCTAGGGCCAGCACTCCCTAGCTGGCCCTGGGGAGTTTACTTTAAACAATATTTTCACACCTTCAAGTCTTTTAAAATCTGACCCTGACCTTTCCAACCTTATTTCCCACAATTCCCCTTTAATATAACTGATTGTCCAGTCAAGGTAGCTTATTTTCCCCCACCTTGGAATGTCCATCTTCCTCTTCTCTGCCTTTTCAAAAGTTTACTCGTTCTTCAAGGTCCAATAAAAATACCACCTCCTCCACGATGCTTTCCCTGATTTCTCAGGCCAGAAATGATCTCTCTGTTCCTGTCATACTTTAAGCTATTCCTAGAGGGCTTATCACATTTCCCTTTAGAGGCAGCCCGGTAGCACAGTGGATAGAATTCTGGACTTGGAGTTAGGAAGACCTGAGTTTGAATCTTGCTTCAGATGCTCGCTCATTGCTGGGTGACCCTGAGAAAATCCCCAACCTCTCTCATCTTAATTTCTTTACCTATAACATGGGGATAATAATAGCTAACAATCAAAAATACGAGATTTTTACAAGGATCAATTGAGAAAAGAAGGACAATATTTTGCAAACCTTTAAATGTTTTATAGAGGTTAGTTATTATTTCTATAATTTTTGTGTACATGTAATCTCTTCTTCTAGACTGTGACTTTCCCACAGACAGGGATCATTCTTTTTTTATCCTTTTTTTGAATGCCACAGACCCAACCTGTAGTAGGTGCTTAAATCCTTCCTGAACTGAATATATAAAGAAATATATATGGTCATTTTATTTAATATATTATGCTCACATATATGGAGAAATAAGCCTATTTGTGAACAGATATAATCATATGCAAATAAGCTCATGGCCCTGCTTAAAAAGTAAACCATTATAGGCCTTTTAAAACCAAATGAAATGTCAACACACACTAACGTGTCTTTGTCATGTCTGGGTGCCTGCTGGCAGCCACCCTCACCAGGGACCAGGGGATGGGCTCAGCCGGCAGAAGCAGATGTGCATCTCTGGGGTTGGATGTGCGGGGGCTGTAGCTCGTTCTCACTCGGTTTCTCATTCTGGCATGATGTGGGTAGGAGTCTCAAGCCATTGTAAAAGTGTCCCACTAGGATTTAGCTAAGCCTTAGCCTTTTCTCCTAAATTTGTCCACAGAGTACAAGTACTCTGTGTACTGTCAGCACTGGCCATTCTGAAAGATACCTCTGTACCAGCTCAGGGATATGTGTGCTCTAAATCGTTACCTACTTTGTTAGACTAGAGATTCTTGTTCAAGAATAGGTGAGACTGATTGAAACAGCATAGCCTTTGAAGACTCTTCAGACCCTGAAATTCTATGATCACTGCACATCTTACCAGAGCTCCAGTGTAGACAGAAGCCACCATGGTTTATCTCCAGAACTCGGCTCTAAACTCTGTTCTTCAGACAAACCCTCTCTCCCTTATTTCTCTGGGTTAACTGTCTAATAGCAAGTCAGTGGAAAAGCTTCTGGCACTCATGGAATAAGCATGAGGGGAGGGTTAGGTTTGTTAGGCATCAGATTATGAGTTCAGAACTGGAAGGGACCTTAGAAACTTTAAGGCCAATCCTCTAATTTTACCAGTGAGGAAACTGGGACCCCAAATGTGAAGTGTCTTTCACAGGGCTGCACAGCTAACATGTATTTGAGGCAGGATTTGATCTCAGATCTTCCTTCCATCCTAACCCACTGCACCCTGGGCCATCTCCTGTTGCCCTGATCTATATCTAGCCACTGGACCCAGAAGACTCTGGAAGAGAAAATGAGGCTCGTGTCTTTGCGTAGACCTCCCTCACTGTAATAAAATTCACATCATCTTCCTGATGTCCTTAGTGATCCTATCTGAGAACAAAGGCTAGACCACACAGTGTGCTTATCCACTGAGGCACTTAAATGCCCATATTCGGTGTAAGAAAACTCTGAGTGAAACAAGTGCCTCTGCAAATATAGATTTGGACCTTTCTCTATGGCTTCTAGCTTTTAGGAATTTACTTGGAGGCAATGAGAACTTAAAGTGATTTATCTAGGTTCACACAGTCAGTGTCAGAGGCAGGATTTGAATCTGGTGCTTCCTAACTCTGCAGCCCACCTTCTGTTCACTATTTAGTAATATGCATAATAAAGAAAATAAGGAATTCTGTTACAAAATACCTGTGACATGTTCAAGGTACCAGAACACGACTTTGAGGAATTAAGGAGGCCAGAAAACCCCTTGGATGGACCCCATTTGGGTAGGGGTTGATTTATCCCATTTATCTTATGTTTGACACCAACTGACCATGAGACCACGGTTAAGACCCTTAAGCCTTCCAAGCCTCAGTTTCCCCATTTTGCAAAGGAGAATGATCACTGTAGCTCCTAACCCATAGGGCTGTTATGAGGACCAAATGGAATAATCAACATGAATTATTGTGTGTCTAAGCCTGGAAGCAATATAGGAGTGATTGTCATCATCATCGTATAATAATGATGATTCGTTATTTATCATCAAGACAGAGACAGTAGTCAGGTTTTGTTGTTTTCAGTTTTTGGTGTCTTTTTTTAAATCATTCTTTGAGAATAAGGCTGCAAATGGGCTTATTTCCACATAGTCCATAAAATACACAGGTCAAAAGTGAAGAGGAAAACCTAAGACATTTATCTGAATAATTCCAGCCAAATAGGCTACTGGAATTATATGAATTATCCAGCCTTCTCCCCCACCCAACTCAGTGCCCCACCTTATGTACCTCCTCCAAGGCCATTTCTTCCCCCACTCACCTGAGCCATCTCTCTAATAGCCTGAGATCACTTCCATCTCCTAGCTTTAGTCATTATTCCATTTCAGGGAAATGGACTTTCCAAACTGAAGGCACAATAGTGTTTCTATGGATGGCCCAGAAGGCTTTAACTTACCTTTTCTGTGAGGCGGATAATTCCATCCTAGTGCAGGATGATGGGAGCATGTGGCATTGTTTTAGGTCCAGGAACTGATGCTTGGAGAAAGGAAGTGTGTTGGCTGCCCAGAGAGGAAAGGCTATTGCCACCCGTCCCTGAGATTTCATTACTCATCTGCTAATTGTGGCAAATAGGAATTTTACAGATCCCCAGATGCCCATCATGTGCTGTGGCAGCATTTTTATGGACGGGGAAGATGGAGAAGGATTTCAGGCAGAGTTTTGCCTGGCTGGGTCCTTTTTGGTTTTGGAGGCTCATGCCAGGGTTGGGCATCCGTTTTGTGAATGATGTTCATGCGTGAGCACAGAAGCAAATGTCAGGGAGAGCGCTAAAGGAAAAAAAGAAAGAAACTATGAAAAGATTCAGTCTAGTGCCTTTCTTTAGTGACGTGGCAAATGCCTGCCCTGTTCTGCTGTGTATGTTCCTAAATGTGTGATCTTAGAGACTGATGTCTTGAGCCTAATGTTAATGACTCATAATAATAACAATAATGTTAAAATTAATGATAACAACGGTCATTGTTATCTGGCTGTAGTTGAATTGGGGGTGACTATGTCTTCCCCAAGACAGACTCTGTGATTCTGTGGGTAGAGGGGTGAGAGTTATCGGTTTGGCCAGAGACCTGGCTATCTGCAACTAGAGAAGATAGTACGAATAAAGTGAGAAGGAAAAGTTTAGCTAAGTAGATTCAGATCAGGGATTGAATGCACTCAGGTGGTCAAGACAGCAGCTGTGGACCAGAGAGAACTTGGGCTCCTTATGGAATAAAGCCCAACACCCCCCCCCCCCCCACTTTGGAAGCATCACTCAGAGCCAGAAATGACACCATTAACATTCTGTGTTCTCAATTCTTTGGTGCCTTCTACCTTTAACGCTCTGTATTTGGTGTTCTGAGGCACCACCTCAGTCCAGTATTCTCTCTTCCATGTTCTAAGACTGCTTTTAGAGAGCCTATCATCCTACAACTCAGCATGTACTATTTTCATAGGATCATAGGAAAAGACCTAGAATTTACATAGTCTGACCCCCTCATTTTACAGATAATGAAACTAAGACACAGCCTAAGTAACGTATCCAAGAGGACGCTGGACATGGCATAACCAGTATTTGTTATAGGGGGCATGTCTGTCCACATCTAGGGTTTCCCCCCACAGGACCACCCTGACCCTCACACTGTGGTTACTCAATTTATAAATGATCTGTAGCTGTAATATCATTATTGCCAGTCAGAAATTATTGAATCCCAAAAGTCCGGCCTGTGTGTGTGTTGTTATTGTTGTGGATGACTACATGAAGAACTTAAAATACTAGCACCAGATAGATAGCTATATATCTTAGACTATAGTGAAGAGGGAGGGAGAGGATGAGGAAGAGGTAGAGGGAGAGAGGGAGGGGGAGAGACAAAGAGAGAGAGATGGGGAAGAAGAAGGAGGGGGGAAAAGTAGGGAGGGAGGGAGAGAGAGAGAGAGAGGGAGAGAGAGAATCAGAATCAGAATGCAAGTGCTTTAAAGCCTTGTGTTTTGGCAGAGAAGAATTAGCAGGCAGCCAGCTGTAATATTGTGGCAAGCTAGGAGATGGGAGATAAAATTTTTGTCTCCTTTAGAGGCTAATGTTGTTTTATCAGGTTAATCAGTATGCAGTTAATAATGTTTGGGGGGCACAAATAGATCAGGACTGTATGCCCATTCATACAGTGATGAACTATATAATAACATTTCCCTCTTAATGGTACCAGCTGGTACCTGAAGGTGTAGTAAATGACCATCCTCTTTGGAGAGAAGACATAGATTCATTAACATGTCAGAACTAGGTGGGACCTGGTTCTCTGGCCTGACCCCCTTCATTTTGTAGATGAAGAAATTAAGCCTCAGAGAGCTTGACTACCTTTAGTATATAAAATAGCTGGGAATAGAATGCAGGTATCTTGACTCCTGGTTCAAAGGTGTCTCTACTATCCCACCTCTGTCAAGATTTCTTGAGACTAGAAAGGGCTTTTTTCAGATTCTCATTCCTTTTAATTCTTAACTGTCACCTTCTTCTTCCTCCTCCAAAACCCCTCTAAACCCTATGTTGTAGTTGAGAAGCCTTAGTGCAGAGGAGAATGATGGATGGGTGGATGGGTCCAGCAGAATGTCTTCCTAATAGTAAAAGAAAGGTGGACAGGGAGTGGAGGTAGTTCTAGTTACAAAAGGATTCCAGTTCCATTAACCATCAAAGACGCAATAATGCAGAGGGAAGGGGATGCAATGCATAACCCTTTTTAATGGAGATGAGCGTCCTGAGAAACCCAGTTTCTATGGTTACAGGACTGTGGCCTCTGGAGGCTACTAATGTTGGTGATAAATGGATGAGTTGATGTAGCTTCACACCTTTTAAACAGCTTACAGAAGCAGCATTGTGTTTTTGACTATAGTTACCTCAGAGGCTCATCCCACATCTGGGAATATTGATGCTGTCCTTGTCTCCCAATGGAGAAGTCAGACTTGGCTTAGGCCAGCAGTTCTCAAACTTTTTGATCTAAGGACCACTTTACACACTTAAAAACTGAGGTCCCTCCCCTACAGAGTTTTTGTTTATGTAAGTTATATCTTCAACATTTACTTATTAGAAATTAAAATATCTTGGTATTATAAAAACAATTTTGACATTGCAGAACCCCTTTGAGAATTACTGGCTTAGGCTACAGATCACTAGGTAATCATTAAGCAGGGATTCAGATACAAAAAGCTAATTATTAAATAATTTTACATTTTTCCTCTTCCAAACAGTAACCAAAATTTCCTTTTTACACTAGTAAAAGATTTTGTTGATTTTCATTAAATAAACTCTGAACTTTTTTTCTGAATAATAAAATTTCTCAAATTTTTTCTAATTGAATTCAGGAATAAAAAAAAGAAACATCTCCCTCTTGCAAAAAAAATTTCAATGGGTTTCTACTGCCAATAGGAAAAAAGAATCCAAGTGAGTGTCATCCACAGGGGGAGTCCAGCCTTTGTAGCTTTATTTCGTGATTTGTTGTTGAGTCATTTTATTCATTGCCCAGCTCTTTGTGCCCCCATTTGGGGTTTTCTTGGCAAAGATGCTGGAATGATTTGCCATTTCCTTCTCCAGCTCACTTCACAGATGAGGAAACTGAGGCAAACAGGGTTAAGTGACTTGCCCAGGGTCACACAGCTAGTAAGTGCCTGAGGCCCTATTTGAACTCGTGAAGAGCATCTTCCTGATTCCAAGCCTAATGTGCCATCTAGCTGCCTCAATACTTCGATCAATTTACCAATCAATAAGCATTTATTAAGTGCCTACTGTGTGCCAGTCACTGTGCTAAGTGCTGGGGATGTAGAAAGAGGCAAAGATAGTCTCTCACTAAAGGAACTTACAATCTTTTTGAATGCCTTGACTCTAGACAGACTTGTCTAGTTGCCGGCTCCTGAAAAAGCCCTTTACTTTCATGCCTGTAAGCCTTTCCCCAGATTACTTTGTTATAGAAAATATTTTATAAATTTCTACCTGGGATGCCCCCTACCTGCTTCCTCACTTTCTCTTTTATCTAAACCAGCGGCTCTCAACCTGTGGGTCGCGACCCCTTTGGGGGTCGAATGACCCTTTCACAGGGGTCACAGGGGTCGCTTAAGACCATCATAAAACACATATTTCTGATGGTTTTAGGAACTGAGACACCGCTCCTCTATCCGTCTCCAGGCGGGTCCACCCACATGCAGTTACATCCACATATGAGGAGTATTAAAGGGTCACCGCATTAGGAAGGTTGAGAACCACTGCTCTAAACTCTAGCCATCCTTCAAGGCCAAGTTCTAGTTTTCAGCTCACAGTGATCTCCCCCTACTCCATTTATTGACTGTATCTCTTATTTGACACTTACCTTATTCTGCCATCTATTATTAATTATCTTTCACATGTACCGCATTTCATCTTCCTCAAGTCATTATTTAGCTCCAAAAAACACATTAGTTAAGCAATGTTGGGAGGACAGTGAGTTTTATTGAAATCATGGCGTATTATTCACATGAAAGAAAGGTGTTTCACACCCTCCAATTTCTGCAAAGTAACTAATAAGATCATCTGAACCTTAGGACCTTCATCAACTGAGAATACCTCTGACTGAGTTGAAAGCAATCAGAAGTGTGAAGGTGTGAACATTTCCCAGACACCTCTAGTGAATCAAATAATCAATACTAGGATATGCTAGGTGGAACAAGCTAGTTAACTGAGTTGGGAGGGAGTGAAGGACTTCAAGCCATTGGATTAAAGTAGATGATTAAATGTGTTGGTATTGGTTGAAAGAATTAGACATTTCAGTGATATTCATCACTCCAGAGTCTGGAGTGATATTCATCAAGGAGATAAATTTGAGTAGGGTAATTCCAGCAACTACTTCAAGAATTAAGCTCTGGGAATCTTTTAATTAGGGGACAGCAAGGGGGAGTAGTAGTATCCTCCTCCATCAACCTTGTCACTGGGAGACTGGACCTGTAACAAACAATGGATCTGGCCAGGACCTGAGAGAAGACAAATTAGACATTCTGAAGGAAGCCATCTTCAGAAAGAGAGACATTTTCAGAGGGAACAGAAACCCAGCTTTAGGATTCAACAGGAATCCCACAGAAAGTTATTCATATGCCAAAAGAACTTTCTTCAGACTCCAGGAGCAAGAAAGCAAAAGAGCAAGGAAGAAAGAGTGAAAGAGAGAAAAAGAAATTTTATGTATATATTTCCATTTGTATGGGTGCTGAGTTACCCCTTTCCCCCATGAGCTCTCTAAACTTAAACCTACTTTCCCCTTAATTCTGTATGTACTCAGACTTTTTTGGAGGGAGGGAATGTTTTGTATCAACTCTTCTTACTATACTATCTCATCATTTAAAAACTATTGAAATTTGCTTGGAGTAGGATCCATTTAAAGTTATACAATCTGCTTGCTTTCATATTCAGCTGGAGAGATAGAATAATTTAGTGAATGAGTCACTCAACTTGGAGTCAGAAATCTTCTACCACATATCAGGTGTGTGACCCTAGGTAAGTCTAACTTCTCTGGGTTTTCATTGCCTCATCAGCCAGATGGGGCCAATAATTCTTGTTGCTTCTTCCCTTAGGGCTTTTGAAAGGATCATGTGAGATAACAGAGGTAATGTCCAGTTGTTTTAGTCATGTTGGACTCTTCGTGACTTCATTTGGGGTCTTCTTGGCAGAGATACTGGAGGAGCTTGCCATTTCCTTCTCCAGCTCATTTTACAAGTAAGGAAACTGAGGCAAACACAGACTTAAGGCCACACAGCTAGTAAGTGTCTGAGGCCAGATCTGAACTCTAAAAGTTCAGCTTTCCTGACTTTCAGACGTGGTACTCTATCCACTACACCAACATAAATAAAGGGCTTGGTAAACATAAGGGCGCCCTAGAAATGTAAGCTCTTGTTTTCTACGAGAATTACTACTCTTGAGGATAATGATGGTAGCCAGACAGACCGAGGAGACATGTTGGTGCACTCCTGAATAACTGTGTGTAAATATGGGCATGCAGTGCATGCCTCAAACTCAAGTCTCATTAATTAGTGTGGCAATTAACAGCAGTGTGTATTAACAGATGGTGGAGCTCAGCACCTGAAACTCCAGACTAACATGGAAATTGGGCAGGGGAGCGCGGGGGGGGAGAGGCAGGACAGGCCCATTTCAAGTTGATATTTTTCATTGCTAGCGCTCGTTGGGGCTTGTGAGGGGGAGTGTGTTTGTGTATAGTAAAATTGTGATAACATGTTTGGTTTGAACGTTCCCAGTTGCTTAGGGGACAGGGGAGATGTTGAGGCAGGTAGAGGGATTTTATTCTTTTGGGGAATTATTGGGGGTAGATGGAAGGATTTTATGATGAATTAAAGATTTCAGCTAAAAATGAACCCAGGTTTTCTGAAGCCAAGTCAAAGATTATTTATCTGACCCTGTACTGTTGGCCTTTTAATCTATGGGTATGGATAAAGACATATGGATTATGATCATCAAATTTACAGACGACACCAAACTTGGGGGTGGGATGGGGGTGGAATGGGGGTGGGGGTGGTATTTAACACACTGTCTGACAGAGGCAGGATTACAAAAGATCTTGGTAGTCTAACAGTGGTGTTAAACCCAACTCTGCCAGCAGCATATTGACTTGGAAAACCACAAATTAACATTCTCTATGTTGCATCATATTTTTATTAATTTTTTAAACATTCCAATTACAATGTATCTGTTTCAAGCAGTTTGCCCTAAGCAACCAATCTGACATGCCTGGGGCATTGGACAGAGTCCAGTAAGATGCAGTTCACTGTAAAGTTAGGTGTTTAGGTACAAAACCCCCCCCACCAAAATCAGCTTCACGAATATCAAATAGGGGAGGTAGGGATAGACAGCAGTTGTTCTGAAGAGGATCTGGGGGTTTTAGTGGACTGAAAGCTCAGTATGAGTCAGCAGTGTGTTATGGCAGCCAAAAAATATGAACTTGAGTTGCATTAAGAAGTAATAGCCTCCCAGACTAGGGAGGCAGTAGATAAAGTGCCAGTTCTGGAGTCAGGAAGACTCATCTTCCCGAGTTCAAGTCTGGCTTCAGACACTTACTACTTCCACCTTGTTTGCCTCAGTTCCTCATCTATAAAATGAGCTGGAGAAGGAAATGACAAACCACTCCAATATCTCTGCTAAGAAAACCCCAAATGGGGTCGTGAAGAGTTGGACACAGCTGAAGTGAATGCTCAGTATACATTTGGCATATAGTGTTACCATACAATTTAAGCTATGAGTGCCATGGTTTAAGAAGGATATTAAGTAGTAGAGTATCCCGAGGAGTACACCCAGGGTAGTGAAGGACCCTGAGTCACTGCCATATAAGGATCTATGGAAGAGACTGGGAATGTTTCAGCTGGAGAAGACTCAAGGGGTATTAGCTGGTTGTCTTCACATATTTGGAGGACTGGCTTATGGAGAAGGCATTAAACTGGTACCTTTTGACCTAGAAGGCAGAACCAGGAGTCAATGGGTAGAAGTTGAAAATAACATCAGGGAAGCTTTTCTAGCAATTAGAATTGCCCCAAACCAGGGTGTGCTGGCTTGGCAGGTAGCAGGTTCCCCCTCCTTCAGGTAGATTTTCCAGCAGAGCCTGGAGAATGACTTGTCAGGTCTGTTATAATGAGGATTCTTTTCATGTCTAGGTTCGATTAGATGTCCTACCAGGTCCTTTCCAACTATTAAATATGGTAATTCTATTCTTTGACCTACACCAAGGGCAGAGACAGCTGGCTCACCCAGTTGTGTGACACAGTGGAAAGAACTGGATTTGGAGTCAAAGGTGGTTGTTGTTCAGTCATTTTAGTCAGTGTCCAGCTCTTCATGACCGCATTTGGGGTTTTCTTGGCAAAGATACTGAATTGTTTTGCCATTTCCTTCTCCAGCTCATTTTACAGATGAGGAAACTGAGGCAAACAAGGTAAAGTGCCTTGCCCAGAGTCACACAGCTAGCAAGTGTCTGAGGCCAGGTTTGAACTTGAGAAGATGAGTTTTCCTGACTCCAGGTCCAGCACTCTATCCACTGCACCACCTTAAATCCTGTCTCTGTTATCTATAAGCTATGCCCTTTAACTTATCAAGTGGCCTCAGTTTCTACATCTATACAATGAAGGGATTGAAATTGAAGCCTAAATTCTCTTCTAGTTTTAAATCGATGTTCATGGGAGCCAGTGGACTAAACCGTGTAACTGAGCTTCAGTCCTCAGGCACAGAGCCTAAAAGAAACCAGGCTCCAGGTAAAATGTCATCTTAATGCAATCTAGAACCTTAAACGCCCCCACATCCAGCGACCTTAACACTGATTCCAGAGTGTGCCTGAAATAGGAAAATGGAATTTTACCCCATGGTGCTGAATTTAGAGCATTTAAGGCACCTGCAGAAAAAAAAATAGCAGTTAATAGTAGTTAAAATTGGAAGGTAGCAGGGTCTGTTTCTTCTGTAGGCCAGCTAAGGTCCTCCCCACACCAGCCCCCACCTGCTGTGGCAGCATTGAGGCGTACTATATGCTTTCCTCTTACAGGGACTGGTGTCCTTACTTGAGCTCACGTTTTGTTTCTTCGTGTGCCAAAGTGCTGATCATAACAGGTTATGTTTTCAAAATTGAATGTGAAAAGACAGCCACAACCTTTTAGAGAAAACTAAAAGACAGAAGAGGGCAGGGTCTGCCCAGCCCTCCCAACTGTCTCTTTCTGTGCCTTTCCCTGCCCCCATTCATAGTGTCCTCCCTGTCTTATTCTCTTCTCTTCCTTTCTGACCCATCCTTCTCTGAAAAAAATAACCACTGACAAATCACTTAAACCTCTGTGTGAGTTCATCTTAGTGGTTCCTCTCTCCTCAGAGGAAAATGCATTTTATGCATCATAAAAGGTTTAGGCTGCACCCGTCTCTAAGGCACCAGTCTATGATGCTAGTCCAGGCAGAGGGAGGATATTTGCTTATTGAAAGCTATACTGTATAGTGTACTGAGCATAGATAAAATATGCCTCAAGGCTGTCCAACTTTCTTTGTTCCAGGTCAAGCATCTCGGCAGCCTTCTCTTTATTTTAGGGAAAGGTTTTTCCAAGGATGGTGAATTCAATTTTAGACCTATTGGATTTTAACTGATGGTTAAGACATCCATATAGAAATGTCCATCAGGCAGCTGAAATGGGAGAACAGAACTCAGGGAAAAGAAGGGAGTTTATACGTTATATGTATTTAAAGAAAAGCAACCAACAGAAAAGGAGTAGTTAAGTAAATTGTGGTATGCAGCTAAGACTGACAACTATGAAACAGACATAGAGATCTGGAAAGAATTTTTTGAAATGATGCAAAGTGAAAATAACAGAACGAGATGAATGGAATGAGTTTAGGCCATAAAGGAAAATGAGAGTGAACCAAAAATCTCCATTGGAGACTTTGAGAAATTGAAAGAAATATCATCTCTTTTGTATTTATAAATTAATCAGGTTTTTACTTTGATTGTTGAAGAGAATCCTCACCTAGAAGACTTCATAGCTCCATTGGCATAGTGGAGTAAATAATTTCTTAGTTGAGTTGGTTATATTGATGTTCAAGGTTAAGTTTCAATAAAACTTTTATTGATTGGTTGGTTAATTGAATTTTGGTGTGTGTGTGTGTCAGAGAGAGAGAGAGAGAGAGGGAGAGAGAGAGGGAGGGAGACAGAGAGAGGGAGGGAGTGAGAAAGGGAGAGAGAGGGAGGGATAGAGGGAGAAAGGGAGTGAGAGAGAGAGATAGAGAGAAAGAGAGAGAGAGATTGATTTGTGAATCAGCTATAGAGAAGTGATAATTGAAGACAGGAATGGATGAGGTGGCTAAGAGAGGAGATAAACTGAATAATAGCTCATGGAATTTAGTTATTAAGAGGAAACTGGTGATTTTGGAAAGAGTAGTTTCAATGGGATGGTTGATATAGAAGTCAGATTGCAGGGGCCTGAGGCTATTGAGGGAATGAAAGCAAGAATATGATTCCTAACCCCCCTTCCCACCATAATTGTTTGATTTAAAGGGAGGAGAGATAGGGAAATACCTTGAAGGGTCTAGAGATATTAGAAGTTTTTTAAAATTAAGAATAAGTTAGGTCTGAGCATTTGTGTGTCTCTAAGGGAAGGAGGTAGTGGAGAGTGAAAAAGACTGAGCATGTGGGCTAGGAGGGAAAGGTCGTGAGAATGTTGGTTGGAACAAACTGCTAGAAGAGATAGGGAGGGAAGAAATCCAAGGTGGAAGAGAAGGGGACAGCCTTGGCAAGGAGGAGGGGGGGCAGCTCATACTCTCAAACTGAAGGAGAAGAGAATCAGTGAGGATAAAGAGAGATTCTGAATGTGGAAGAGGAGAGAGGTGGGAGCTCATGATATAGATGACATTTGGAATAGTTGTTCTGGAGTGTCAGTCAAAGAGAAATAGAATTGTCTTCCCACTGTAAGGGTTTGATTGATGTTATGTAAAATACTCAATAACTGACTGACATTTTTGCTTCCCTCCACTGCAGCCTCACCCTCCCAAATTTGTGCAGGCTTAAGCTGCTGCTGTCACTGGGGGCTTCAGAAATTGGAATAAAAATGTGTGCATACAGAGTTCAGACAAAACATATACATCATATTTCCGCTGGGCTCCATTTTCCTACTTCCTGCCAGATATTCCATGAAATGTGATTTTTTTTTTCACAAAGCAGTGAGTGTATCTGAGAGAAGACCATGGTTGCTCTGAATTTAGTGGGAGAATCCCAGATACCAAGAACTATATAGCTTCCCCATTCCTCCCTTTTCTTACAGTTCTCTAACCCTATCCCACCCCTTGATAAAATACCAAAAGGCTTTCATTTCTTGACTTCTAACCATTCTTAATTCCTGTATTTTCCCTCTTTTGATTATTTCCTATTTATCCTATATGTAGTTTAATTTGTGTATATTTGCTTCCATGCTATTCTCCCCCCCTCCCCCCAATTAGATTGTAAGCTCCTTGAGGGCAGGGACTGTCTTTTGCCTCTTTTTGAATCTCCAACAGTGCCTGGCACATAGTAGGTACTTAATAAATGTTTACTGAATTCAGTGAAGTCTGATGGGTGTGAAAGGAAGATATTGGAGGAGACCCTAAGGGCTCTGACCATTAGGGGAGGTGGGCTTCCATAGGACACAAATCATTCATTTCTTTCACTCTGGATGCAATCAGTCTACATGCTAAGTGGGAATCAGGAGATGTAGGGTACAGCCCCAAATCTCTCACTTAAAAACTCTGTGACCTTAGGCAAAAGTTCCTCTGCTCCTTCAGACCTGCACTGACCCTTTTGTAAAATGAGAAGGTTGGGCTAGATCATAGCCCAGGTGCCTTCTAGCACAGGCATTCTGCTAGTTTGTGGAGCTGTGCTTAGGTATCAATTAGTACAGTTTATCCATAGGCAAGCTACCCAGCCTTCCACATCATAATCACAGTTTCTTTGAAGTGGTTTTATGATTCATGTCTCATATCCATCTGGAAGTTCTGAAGACCCCGACTTCTTCCCAGCTGCAGCAAAGAAACACTGGGGAGATGTGAATGAATTTTGAGCAGAGAATCCTCTGCCTGGACTAGGTTCAGCTTGCCTTGTTCTGGGCCTGGGCAGCACATTCGGAGCAAAAAGGGGTGACTCAAGCTGCCTGTAGCCAGCTAGTGAGCAAGCATTTAAGTGCTTGCTACCCGTCAGACACCATGCTAAATGTTGGAGATACAGAGAAAGGCAGAAAGAGACTCAGTCTGACAACATGCCCCTACAAGACTATTTCGGGGCAAGTATCAGCCTCTGTTGCAAATCAGAAAGCCCAATTTGGGGGATTTCTTCTGCACAAATATGATTGTTACCTGTGGGGCAGCTGAGAGACCAGGAGAAATTCTTGGAGGAACACTTGGAACTGGAGATGGATGAGGGAGGAGAGCACTGCACAATGGGGCATTTCCCTCTCATCAGGTCTCTGTATCATTGAGGCCAGTTATCTGATGTGGAAACCTGAAACCATGCTAGTAAGAATAACACTCACTTACAAGGGTTTCAAAATTAATGGAGTGTATATGAGGTAAAGGATTTAGAGTGTATCTCAGAAGTCATTTAGAGGTGGGAAAACTAAAGTCAAGGTGTTTTTTAAAAATGTTAATTAATTATACCATTTGAATCCTGGCAAATAAGAATATATGACATATGGGAAGAACCCAATCTTATATCAGACCTGGATTCTACTCATGTCTCAGATGCTTCCTAGTGGTATGACCACACTTAAACTCTCTCACAGTAGTTCTCAACCTTCCTAATGCTGTGACCCTTTAATACAGTTCCTCACGTTGTGGTGACCTCCAACCATAAAATTATTTTCGTTGCTACTTCATAACTGTAATTTTGCTACTGTTATGAATCATAATGTAAATATCTGTTATGCAGGATGTATTTTCATTGTTACAAATTGAACATAACCCACAGGTTGAGAACTGCTGCATCAGTGTGCCTTATCTGTAAAATGGGGATCATAATAGTACCTACCTTATAGATGTCACACTGGCCTGGGAAACGGCAGCACCCTCTCTCACAGTGGGCAAGCACATGTTCTCCATGGCGTGGATCCATAGCCACTATAGCTGATGATGGAGATGAAGTGGGAAGAGGGAGAGAAATCCCTTCCTTCCTTCCTTCCTAAGGGTCTAAGTGAAGGGATAGCATAGGTCATACTCAAAAAAGTGAGAAGCTTTTCTTCTCATTCCCATATCTAGTCAGCTGAGGGGCTGGTTCTTGCTTCCTTCTACAAAGCCTTTTTGAAGGGGCCAGAGCAAATATGGCTCAATGAAGTGTGTGTGTGTGTGTGTGTGTGTGTGTGTGTGTGTGTGTGTGTGTGTGTGTACACATGCCCATATTCATGCATACCCCAAGGGGGTACCTCTCTCCCCCTCCATACGTAGGTTTATTGTGAGAATCAAATGAGATGTATGTAAAGTACTTTGCACTATGTATAGCGTGTATAGCGATATAAATATGGATGATATAGGTATAGATGTGTGTGTACATGTATTTTATTAACAGAGAACTCAGGATGAGGACACTTTCTCTACCACTGCACATTAGCGATGGTTTTGTCCTCACTGGTTTTGTCCTTTTAGTCTTAAAGAGTGACCCTGCACCACTGAGAAGCCAAGTGACTTGCTTAGTATCATAGAGTGTGTATCAGAAGCTGGTGGGACTTGAACCCAGGCCTTCTTCACTCAGAGGCTGGCTCTATGTATTATATCATGTGCTGAAAACCACAAAGCACTGTGTAAATGCCATCTATTGCTACGATTAGAGAGGTTTACCGAGGAAATGGGAGATAGAAAAATATCTGTGGGTATCTAACCCTAAAATGAAATCATTGGGACCCATCGAGGGATGGTTTCAGCCAAGAGCACAAAGAAACACTTCAGTCATCGCATTTCTCCAAGATTCTTCAACGTTCATGTTACCAGGAGGTCAGAGCTCATTCACATGCAAACACTGTACACTCGGCAAACATTCTTCACTTTATCTTTCACAGAGGATATATTTCCTGTTTCTTTTCTTACTGCCAGTGTGCAGCAAATGCAGTTATTTTGAAATGGTTAAGCATTCATACTATTTGTGTTTTGCAGGATGTCAGGATTTTGCAGGTGCTACAATAAGAGAACTGCTAATCACACAATCATAGAGTGGCAGAATTTAGAATCCAGTCAGCTCGTTTACCTGACTCCCAAGTCCTTGGTTAAAGGGAGGTTGTAGGGAGATATTAGACTAGATGATCTCTGCGTTTCTTTCCTGTTTGTAAAACCACTATCCTTCCTTTCTAGCTTTAGTCTGCATGGTTCCTGTTCACACATTTAATGTTCCAGTCACACTAGAATTCTTATGAGTCAAAGGTCTTCGTGTGTGTGTGTGTGTGTGTGTGTGTGTGTGTGTGTGTGTGCGGTTTGTCTTTCATTCTCAAAGAGGACCATAACATCAGGAAGATGATGTCATGACTTGCAGATCAGTGGGATTACAGTGAGGGAAGGCTGTGCAGATTTACCAGCCTCACTTTCTCCTCTGGACACATCTGGGTCCAGTGGCCAGATATCAATCAGGACGACTGGAGAAGCCCTAGCAAGGGTCTGCCTATAACCCTTTGCACTCTTTGTGTATCTTTGTAGTTCTGTATGGCTTCATAGACTGAGCCTCAACTGGTCAAGACTCTGAGACTTCTGCCTGAATATCATAATTCTGAATCCCACTCATATTACTCATGAGAAGGAAAATGGTGGTGGCAGGGAAAACAGAACTCATAACATTGGGGTTTACAATAGGGCAGAAGTTTTGCATCCATCCTTTCTCCAGAAGGCTATTATAGAGCACTAGCTTGGGAGTCATAGGACTTTGGTTTAAGTCCTGACTCTTCCATTTACTACCCACGTGACTTTGATTAATCTGGCATATGTTGGGAAAGGAGTCTAGCATGGATATATAGCTGAGGACACTCCTTCCCCATTAAGGGATAATAGGAGCTCAGCTTGAACCTAAAAACTATTTCCCTTAGACCAACAATATTTTAGGCAAATAGATGTAATTCTAGCCCAGTACTCCTCTGTTTTAGGAGAACAGACTGACCAGCATTGGCTCTGATCTCCTGTCTCCCTTCCTGGCAGGAATTAAAGTCTCCCTTGGAGAAGGGTGGGCAGAGGGCACTATAGATATCTATTTATACCTTCCTGTGAGCCACATCTAAATAAAGCCATTTGGATACATGCAGCCTACATGGGCAATGCACCTCCTCCCCACATACATACACACACCCTATTCTTTGACATGTAAGGCTTGGACTAGATGACCACTGATATCCTTCCTAGATCTAAGGAGATGATCCCAGTGACTATGGCTATTAAGATTTTTATAAAGAAATGGTACCATCCTTTTTCTAGGTATTTGCATGGCATCTCCTTCCCTTCCCTTTCTAGCCTTATTTACTATTTCTGGGGTGGGGGAAGGATTTCTAAAGATTTTATATCCCTTGAGGATGGTCCTGACTCTTATAAGTCTCAATGTGGGGCTGTCCCTGTACTAGGTAGTACAGTGGATAAAGGGATGGGCTTGGAGTCAGGAAGACTCATCTTCCTGAGTTCAAATCTGGCCTCAGATATTTACTCATTGTGTGATTCTGAGCATGTCACTTAACCCTGTTTACCTCAGTTTCCTCATCTGTAAAATGAGCTGGAGAAGAAAACAACAAACCACTCCAGTATCTTTACCAAGAAAATCCCAAATGGGGTCATGAAGAGTCAGACATGATTGAAATGACCGAAGAACCAAAACAACTGTTCATTAACCTGTAGCTGAATTAAAGCTTTTTCATAAAGTCAGAGTCCTAAATGGACACTTTGATGGATTCATGATCTAACTGGATTAAGTTTCTTTATTCCTATTCAACTCCATATTTATCTTTTTGTCCAGCTGCGGTAAGTAGCTGTCCAAGATTTATTAAATCAATGGGCTATTTGCTCAACTGTATGCTTTAATCTGGGCAATAGGTATCCAATTGCTTTTCTTGAGTGGATAGCAAGGCTAATCTCTTGATAAACCATAGATACTATCAAATAGGTGGTGCCAAGTAATCAAAGTAATAGCACCCATAAAAAGGAGCCCTTAAACAACCTCACAATCTCTAGGAAAGCTTCCTCTGGCTGTCAAATCCCATCTTTTAAAAACTGTTATTCACCCAATTATATGTATGTGTGTATATGTATATGTATTAGATGTATATATGTATATGTATATATATACATATTTGTATATACATACATATATAAACATACACACATTATATTTACATTATATATGCATATGTGTGTATAAACATATATGCATATATATGTATGTGTGTGTATGTGTGTATATATGTATGTATATGTATCAGCAAACCATGGAACACTACAAAACTGTAAGTGACCCAAAGGGCATTGGAAAGACACATTAAGTCATCTTTATAATCATAAGTAAGACGAAGCGTAGTATCAATAATGACATGCACGAGAAGTGGTATAAAAATGTCAAGGACATATATTAAGGAAAAAACAAGCTGGGTCAGCAAGACTGAAGCATAATCAGTAGAAAGTACCATTCTTGCACTGGTATAAAAGAAATATTGTTGGGCAGATCCTCTGCGGAGAATTTATAGAAAGATATGGGCAAGAATTGTACAGCATAAAAACGAGGAAGGGCTGAGATGAGTGGGGAGGGAGGGAGTACCCACATCAGCATTTTGAGATCCTTTGAAGTATTAAAGTGAGGGCAAGCCTAGCTCCTCCTAGACATTCCATTTGGATTGGATTATTGACCACTTGACCAAGCATCCTTTTTTTCTAGTCACATCAGTCAATCAATCAGCCATCATTTCTTATTTTTTTTTTACTAGGTGCTAGCCCCTATAGTGCTAGCCACTAGCACTGATACAGAAGAAAATCCAAAACAGTCGCTGTACTGAAGGATCTTACATTTTAATGAGATGGAGAGAGACAATATATACATAAATAAGTAAACACAAGATACGGTGAGCCATGATTGAGGTAATCCTAAATCATTACATGAAAATTCTATACCACCTGACAGTTTCATGGTATTTGAACTCATTCAGCATGGCATAGGTATGAAATGAAATGGGAACATTAAACAGAATAGCAAATAAGCCAGTCACTGAGCATGGTAGGGCAGCATGTTTCGTTTTGGCTGAACAGAAAGATGAGCGCATGCATGAGCACGGCTATAATCCAGTGTGACTTTAGTAGCATAACGCTATTTATCATCTTGTTAACATCAAGGCCTGCCCTTTTGTAGTGACAGCTGTTGGGTTTTGCAGCCTGTGTGATTCTGGCCATCATCTTTCTACGTTTCTTCTTTGATAAGACTTCTGGAAGGTCAGACAAAATAGCCTACTTTCAGTCAGACTGCAACCTCTACTAATTAAGGTGACAAATATGACTTTGTTGAACTGTAGTCCAAGAATAGTAAGTTTATTAGAGAACAGACTGTGTTGGAACTGGCAAGATCTAAGCAAATCAGTTCAATCTGATTCAAAAGCCACTTGTTAAACTCTTACTATGTGCAAAATACTGAATCATAGAGTTCAATCCTCTCTTTTTACAGCGACAGAAACCAAGGTCCATGAGAAATAATTGGATCATAAGATCTGCTATTTAGAGTTGGCAGGGACCTTAGAAGTCACTTGATTCAGTCCATTACAAATGAGAAACCTGAGACCAAGAAAGATTAAGTATTTTGTTCAATATCATACAAGTAGCAGGACCAGGATTCAAACCAAGGTCCTTTGATTCCAAATCTAGAATTTGTCACACAACTTCTGAATGACAAAGCCAGAATCTGAACCTTAGTGTTCTCAATCCAAGCCCGTGAGTCTTTTATATCGTACTATCCCCTTGATAGTTTTTAGTTCCCTTCTAGGTATAAATTTCAATAATAATTCAATAATTTCAGTACAATAAAATGATGATGATGATGAAAATGAGCATTTAAGTAAGTCTTTAAGATTTACAAAGCACTTCACAAGTATTATCTCATTTGATCCTCAAAACAACTCTGGGAAGTAGGTACTACTCATCTCCATTTTATGGAAAAGGAAACTGAAACAGAGGTTAAGTGACTTGCCCAGAGTCACATAGCCAGTAAGTATATGAGAACAAATCTGAACTCAACTTTTCCTGATTTCAAAGCCAATATTCTAGCCAATACCACACCTAGTCAATCCCTGGCTTTACAATTTTGGGTAGGAGACAGAGGCAAAATGAAGGTTAAAACAACCTGTGTAATAATATTCAGAGGAAGGGACTACCTCAGACTGGGACAGACAGGAAAGAAAAAACAAAGGACGTTGACAAAGTCAACTGTTCATTTACTTCTGTGGTGATGATGAAGACGAAGATGATGATGGTGGTGGTGGTGGTAGTGGGTGGTGATGGTGATGATGCTCTGCTGCTGCTGTGGCTGGTGATGATGGTGATGATAACTGCCACAAACTGCAGTAAGAATTTCAGGATACTCTATATAATCCTCAATTTGCCAAGCGTTCTACCTATTTTTTAAAATTGATCCCCCAGCAGCTCTATGAAGAAGATACAATTATATCATTATTCCCATCTTTCATATGTGGAAACTCATGCTCAGAGAGGTTCAGTGGATTGTCCATAGTCATTCAGCTACTAAGTGGCAGAGGAAACAAACTAACTCAGATCACCAAGATTTCAAATCCATCTCCCAGTGCACTCTGCCTCTCATGAATCGTAGAAAGGTGATGCCTCATTTGGTAGTGTAGAACTCTAACTGGTAGCAACATTGAAGGTCATGATTAATTTCACCCCCTTGGAGCCCACTGCAAAGTACTGAACCAGAAGGAGAAAGGGGGGAGAAGAATTGGAGCAAAGAATGAGAAAACGGAAAGGTTTTGTGGGGCAAGATAAGATTTCAGTGGTAAATGGGCTGGGACTTACTGTGGGAATTTAATACATTAACAGATAAGCAAATATCAAATTATTTAAAGAAAGAATAAAAATAGCTAGAGGTGTCAGGCAACTGAGGTGAGAAGTTGCCAGGTGAAATGAACCCTGAAGACAGTGAAAGATACAGGACAACTCTGATATTTGACGACTATGGTCCTCTCCTTAAGTATCTCTTTTCCATACCAAGCATCCACAATTCCTTTAACTGATCCTAATATTGTTTGTATTTGGGTTGCCCTCCTATACAAATGCTCTAGCTTGTCAATGACTTTCCTAAATGTGCTGCCCAGAAGTGGAATAAGGTATTTCAGATGTGGCCTGATCGGGGCAGAGTACAGCAAAAGTATAAGCCTGTCTCTTCCTCCTTGGTCTAGACTAAGGATTTCTACAAATGTAGTCAAAGTCTGAATTAGGTTTGAAGGCTATTTTATCCCATTCTTATCTAAAGATTGTAGTTTACTAGACCCCACAACCTTTCTTCTCCCTTCCCCTCTCCCTCTCCCTCTCTCTCCTCCTTGTCTACCCTGTCCTACCCCATCCTCCCTTTCTCCTTTCTTCCTTCCTTCCTTCCATCCTTCCTTCCTTCCTTCCTTCCTTCCTTCCTTCCTTCCTTCCTTCCTTCCTTCCTTCTTTCCATCCTTCCTTTCCTTTCTTCCCTCCTTCCCTCCTTCCTCCCTCCCTCTCTCCCTTCCTCTCTCTCTCTCTCTCCCTCCATTTTTCTGACTTGGTCAGATCAGGCAACTTAGTGCTTACTGTATTGGCACTGATTTACTGTGTACATAAGATTAATTTATCTCTAGATAAGCCTAGAACTCTGATCTATCAGTCTCAGCCTCCCCTGTAGCAGGATTGCAAGGTTACCCAATTCTTTTTCCCATGGACTGCTATCAAACTTCCTCTTCCCTACCCTGTGCTTGTGTAGTTAATTTTTAAAATTGCATGTACTGCTATTCTGGACACCATATAAAGTGAATCAGTCAGACAAAAGCTTCTTGTCCTGGTATAGGAGTTGGCAGAAAAACAAGACAGAGTCCTCATTCTTAAGCAGCTCACAGTCTCATGCGGGAGACAAGACTTACACTTAGGAAACAATTCGTGAACATGTAAGGACAGTGAAATCAAGCCCTAGATTGTCTGGAATGGAGAGAAAACACATTTCCCTCATTAAATAAAGGAGAGATTAGTATAAGTAGAAGTAGCTTCACAAAAATAGGTGGGAATAGAAAGATGAATAGAATATGAATTGGCAGGGAGAAGGGGGAATGACTTTAAAGAGTGGAGAATGGCATGAACAAACATGGTATTAAATATGGTGGGAAGGGGATGGCAGGTGTAGGGAGGGGAGAGACTCTAAAGAATGGAGTAGAAAGTTTAGGTTGAATAATAACAGGAAATAAAATTAGAAATCAATCAATCAACAAGCATTCATTGAACACTATCTCCCAAGCAGTGAGATACAAAGCAAAAGCAAAATAAATAAAATAAAACCTGCCCTCAAGGAGCTTATATTCTAATGAAGGAAACAATATATACATAAAGTTAATGTAATTGACGAACAAGTGTAATAGACAAGATACATGTAGAGAAGATACAAAATAACTTTTGAATGGAAGGTACTATTGACTGGAGAAGTGGGATTGTCCTCTTTGTAGAAAGCGGTGTTTGATCTGATTTTTGCAGAAGACTGAGAGGTATAGATGAGTAGTAGGAGCACTACAGGCATGAAGCATGTCTGATCCCACAGAGTGTCTGGTCCGGCAGAGTCAGGAGGTGGCCATGCCAACATCTCTGAGCAAATCAAAGGCAGGCATCACAAAATCTTCAAGAGGTATTTTGTGTCAGATGATAGTTTCACCATATCCATGGTAGCATACCTCTTAATTTCCATAGAGTCCTTCATGGTCAGAAATATTCACTCTGATCCTTGGCTTCTGTTTCTTCCTGTACCCTTCAGATTTGTCATTGCTGAAAAAAAACCCCATTATGTACATGGCAGGTTTAGGGAGGAGAAAGGCTCTAAAGAATGGAGTAGAAAGTTTAGAACACCTGTTCTGTAGCTTACATGCTAAATGGACTCTTCTCCGCTCTCCTTGGGAGGGAGATTTGTCTCCTAAACCCATTCTCTGAGGAGAATGATCATTGGAATGGAAAGAACCAAATAAAAATAGAGAGTTGATCCCAAAATGAATAAGGAGATAGTAAGAGAGCACTGGGTTACCCCCTGATGAATTGAAGTCACCAGATCCCATTCCCTGGAGTACTGAAAGAACTGGCATATGTGACTGAATCACAAAATTTGAGAGTTGGAAGGAATCTCAGTGTCCATCTAGTCCAGCCCTGAAAGGCAAAAGTGTCCCTACTTTAACTTACCCAACAAGGAGAGTCAGCCTGCCACTTCTCTAAGGCAGCTCATTCTACCTTTTTAGGCATTTCTAATTTTAGGAGGTTTTTCCTCTTGTGGAGCCTGGTCTCTTTGAAACTTCGACCCATTTCTTCTGGTTTCTTCCTCTTAGGCCAAGTGGGACAAGCCTAATGCCTTCTCCACATAACATTCCATTAGATTCATGAAGACAACTCTCATGCGTACCCTGAGTCTTCACTTTTTCAAATGAAATGTAACCAGTTCCTTCAATTGATCTTTATATGACATAGACTCAAGGCCATTCACCACTCTCAAGTAGCCCTCTTTTGGACATTCTCCAGATTATCAGATTGTCCAGATTATATCCAGATCCTAAACCAGTGGTTCTCAACCTTCCTAATGCCGTGACTCTTTAATACTCGTATGTGGGTGTATCTGCATGTGGGCAGACCCACCTGGAGATGGATAGAGGAGTGGTGTCAGTTCTTCTTTTTTTTTTTCATTAATAATAAATTTATTTTATTAAATTTTTTTGAGTTACATATTTTCTCCCCGTCTTTCCCCCGCCCACCACCCCAAGACAGCCATCCCAGTGTTTCCCCCCTCCCCCAGTCTATTCTCTCCTATGTCACTTTTTGGTAGGGCAGGATGGATCTCCCAACTGCAGTGCCTGTGTATTTCAAGTTCCA
>CM053583.1:40233852-40261459 GCA_028627135.1 Pseudochirops cupreus | reverse complement strand
CTGTTTGATAGTATCTTGATTTCTCATGAAGTCATTTGCTTCCATTTGCTCCACTCTAATTTTGACAGAATTATTCTCTTCAGAGTGCTTTTGAGATTCTTTCTCCATCTGGCAAAGGCGACTTTTTAAGGCATTCTTCTCCTCATTGGCTTTTTGGGCCTCTTTTGTCATTTGAGTTAATCTATTTTTTAGGGTGTTGGGTGTCAGTTCTTAAGACCATCGGAAATATGTGTTTTCCTATGGTCTTGGGCAACCCCTGTGAAAGGGTCGTCCAACCCCCAAAGGAGTCAACCCACAGGTTGAGAACTGCTGTCCTAAACCATGGTGCCCAGAACTGAACACAGTCCTCTAGATAAGATCTGACAAGAGCTGAAACTATCACCTCCCTGTTCCTGGAAGCAATGTCCCCATATCACAGCCCAAGATAGTGTTTTCCTTTTTAGCCGCTGCATTGCCGCTGAGCCACTGCCAAGGCTTTGAAAGATTGAGAAAAATGGGAAAGTAACCACAGGACTAGAGAAGAGCAGCTGATGTCCTATTTTCCAATAAAGTGAAAAGAATGGAGTCTGAAAACTATATAGTCAGCAAGCTTGACTTTAGTTCCTGGAAACTTTTTAGAATATGTTATTAAGGGGATGTTAAATGGGCATTTCAGAAAGGAAGGGGTGATCACAAGGGGGCAGCATGGCATCATTAAGAGCAGGTCGTGGCAGATTAACATCATTTCCTTTTGTAACAGGGTTATGAGACTGTTAGATCAGGAAAAAGCCATGGATAGTTTACTTGGATTTTTAGCCCAACATTTGACAAAGTCTTCCAAGCTATTCTTATGGAAAAGATGTGGAAATCTGGCTAGACAGTGGTTGAATGGTTGGAACCAGGATGAATTCGGGATGAGATTTTGGACATATGTGGTCTTTGTATTCTTGGTATCTAGCACGGGGCCTTACTTATATAGTGGGTAGTCAATGCTGATCAGTGTTGTTTTTTGAATGAGGAAAACAGAAAAGACTGGAAAGGCAAATTGGAACCAGATTATGCAGAGTCTTGAATTGCAGAGTAAGACAGCACAAAAGTAAGTTTATCTATATTGTTTACAAGTCAAGTGTCAATGAGTAATTGGTTTGCTAGGTTTTGTTGGGTTAGATGAGGGCTGGCACGTTCATTTGGTGAGAGGAAATTTACTAATCTGTGTAACAATCTGAAGGATGAGAACAAAGGGAGACAGCAAAATGTGACCCAAAATATGACTCACCTCCTAGGATATGCAAAAGCGGGTAAGCAGATGTGGGTCTCTTGGGACATAGTTACTGACCTCTGATCTACAACATTCTATCAGATGTGCACTCAAATGTGGTCCACAGCCCCTTCTGGCTGGCGGAATAGTCTTAATAAAACCAGTATTTAGTTGCCATCAAATTCTTATGGGGGATGGTGGTATGTAAGGGAGGGAAGATCATGGCTTCCCCATTTGCCTAAAGACAAACACAGACCAGTGGACTCTCAACCAGAGGAATTCTTCCCTTCCTAGGTATATAGACACAACAGTATGTCCTGGAGCCAAGAACAACTACATAGGCCACCCAAGGAGATTTTTTAAAAGAAGAAAAAAGTAATAAAAAGAAACCAGAAAGCAAGAGAACTACTAGATCACTGTGATTGAGGGTCATATGGGACCACTAGGGTATGAGTTCCATGTACTATTCTTAGGTGAAGATCAGTAATTCCTCTGGCATGCCAAACAGATAGCCAGCAAAAAGATTGTCTCCTTTGCTGACCTTTATACCTGCTTGGAGTTGGCAACAGCTGTATTCTCCTGGAAAATTTATATGCCTGCAAAGTACTTCTTAGCTCCATCCTTGGTTTTGTAGTGGATGTGACTCTACATTTCCCCCTTACCAGCTATACCCCCTTTCTGTTTATGCAAGACTGCTTCATGGGGGAGGTGCAACTATAAGAGTATTTTAGTGATAGAATGAATGCATAGTTGGTTAAAGGGAGACAGTCTTTCTAATGACATAAGGTAGCAGGAGAAAGGATTTGGAGAAAGAATTGGAATGATCACATAAAATAGATATTATTTTCCTTTATTTAAGTGTTATATACCTCCTTGACACGGGTAAACCAGGGCTGCAGAGCTTGTATCTAAGAAGATAGAGGGAACTAGATCTATGGTTTAATCATAGGTGAGTTCCTATGCCAGGTGAAGAACTCTACTCATTGAGACCGGCATCTGAACTGCAATTTGTAGTCTTAGAGAATCTTAGAGAGTTGCCTGGATCATTGAGATGTTCAGTGACTTAACTGAACAGAATCACATAGCCATTGAGTATAAAAAGTGGGACAGAAGAAACTAGCAAATGTTTGTTTATCTATCTGTCTATCCATCCATCTCTATCTATCTGTCTTTCTGTCTATTTATCTAGCCGTCTGTCTGTCTATCTAGATATATACACACACATATATATGCATGTGTACATATATGTACGTATGTCTGTATTGCTGGTCTGTAATGGCACTGGCTATTTAATGAACAAACTGTTGTCAGATTGAGGTGAGCATGGCCTAAATTGAAAGCCAGACAGAGAGATGGGCAGTCACCAAACCCAAGCCAATGACCCAAAAGAGCTGAATTGTAAGCAAGCTAAAAGGCCAGAAAATCAGAACACTGAGAGGTGAGAGATCATAGGTTGACAGTCGTGGCTTTAGAGCTGACAAAAGTCTTCCAGGTCATCATCTAACCCAGCTCTGTAACTTTACCGCTAAGGAAACTGAGGTCTTCAGAGAGGTCGTATTTGAGGTAGCACAGGTAATAAGGTTGTAGAGCTGGGATTTAAACCAACGTCCTTTGACCTAAAATCCAGCCATCTCTCTGCTTGCCATATTGTACTTGTAGACATCTGATTACTATTTTCTCTGGTCTGACAGGAAAGTGTAGAAAGATTCATAATCCAAGGATCAAGAGCCCGGAACCCAGAAGTAAAGCATTACATAGCAACACAGATTGATAACAAGAGTAATAGCTAGCACTTTAAGATTTGCAAAGCACTTTGCACATATTGTTTCTCAATCCTCACAATATTGTGAGGTAGACGCTTTGATTTTCTCCATTCTATACATGGGAAAACTGAGGCTAACAGAAGTTAAGTGACATGGGTCATAGAAGTAGTAAGTGAAGTAGGTTTTGAACTCAGGTCTTCCGACTCTAAGTCTAGGGGGTGCCTGTCTGTTATACCACCGTGTCGATGATTTATTCAGGTGTATGCTTAGTATTCCATCTCCTCCCCCATTCTTTTGCACAGATTGTTTTTGTCATGCCTGAAATACTCTTCTTCATGTTGGGAATGCTACCTCTTGGGACCCCTTGCTACCTCCACTGCTCCCCTACCCCCTTCTGGGGGCCTTTCTTGATTCCCCCATGTGGTCTTGCTTCTGTCCACAAAGATCGCTTTGTATTCATTTTGTACACATCTTATACTTACCTGTCTGTTCCTTTTCTTTGGCTCTCTATGCTTAGTACAATGACTTACATAGTAAGCTTTTAATAGATGCTTGTTGACCAAACTGACTGTGACCAGATCGCATTCCCCACCTTCACCTCCACTCCTCCAAGGAAACATAAAGGGCAGGGACTGTCTCATTTTTACATGTGTGTCCTCAGTATTTAACGCATTACCTAACACGCAGCAGACGATAAATGCTTGTTGATTAATTGATTTGAAACAATGTCATTTTCTGGCAAATAACCGTGTGCAACACTCTCAAAACTCAGCTCACCACGACATCACTTTGGCTGCTGCTTGGTGCAGTGACCTCTCAGAAAGCCGGTGCCCATGCCCATTACTCGGTAACAGGGAAGTAAGGGGAAGGTGTCCTGGGTGGTGTATGTGAATTCCAAAGGAGTCATTCTAGAATCTCCCCAAGAAGGACTGGGGTAGAGGTGAGATCCAGCCATAACAGGGTTACCTGTTCATTCAATATAGTTAGCACTCCTTTGTGCTGCATTCCTCACTATAGGAAATAGACTCCGGGGTGGTGAATCCCAGAGGCGCCAGCCTCTGATCCACGCTGCACTTCAAAGCTCAGAAACTAAGTGAAGATATTTGCCGTGATAAAACAGGAAGACAAGTGACCTCAATGTGTCTCATACCCTGGTTTGATTGCTGATTCATAGCCCACCCGGTGACTACTGTGAAATGGGAAGACGTCTTCTGTTCTGCATTTCAGATGTCATTTACAGGGAGCCCAGTTATCCTGACATTTGTACTGGGTGATATGCTCTTAATTAAAATGATAATCATTCAAACATCACTTAAACTTTTACTTTGGGAATTTGCTTTCTTGCAAGCTGAACTCATAATTAGCATTCTCTTTATCCTTTATTAATAAACCATATCTCAGCATTTTCAGCTGCCTCCTTTGATCACACTGTCTAGTCATCATGAGTTGAATTCCATTCCCTGTTGACATTTAAAATGCATCAGGGCAGAGCCAGTCCAGATTGGGATTTTGAGAATTGGTCTTTCTAATTAGCTACCAATAATATTTGGATCTGAATTATTTCCATCTGGCAGATTCCTGGGCAGTCGCATATTACATGTCTTCCTTGAGGCCAAGGGTCTGAGAATCACTTAATAAAGCTCTGGATCAGGTAGGTAATAATAGCTTGCATTTATATACCAATTTATGGTTTGCAAAAGGCTCTACACATTTTATTTCATTTTATCCTCACAACAACCCTGGTAGGTGGGTGCTCCTATTTTTCAACAGGTAATTTTTTTTTTGCCTTTTTTTTGGAGGACAGTTGGGGTTAAGTGACTTGCCCAAGGTCACACGGCTAGTTTTTTGTGTTAAGTATCTGAGGCCGCATTTGAACTCAGGTCCTCCTGACTCCAAGGGTGGTGCTCTGTCCACTGAGCTACCTAGCCGCCCCTCAACAGGTAATTTTTATGGGTATTACCATTTTACAGGTAAGGAAACTGAGGCAGACAGAGGGTAAGTGACTTGCCCAGGATCACACAGCTAGTATGTGAGGTTAGATTTTAACTTGGGTCTCCTGAATTCTAAATCAAGTACTCTGTAAAACTCAATCAACAAGCATCTCTACTATATGTCAGGTGCTCGGGAAATGGACAAAAGTGAATCCTTGACCTCAAGGAACAAAAATTTTATAGGCAGAGACACCTGTACATTGAGCATATACAGAATGATAAGGGTGGGGTAGGAATGGGGGTGAGGAATCCAGCAGGGCTTCTTGGAAGAGGCAGTATCTGATCTATGAACAAAGTTTTTGGTCAGAAGCATCTATGACATACATATACCTGAATCAGGATGATGGGAACACATGTACCTGTTAACCAAATGATAGCCCAGCCAATCCTCAGCAAGTATTTTTTAAATATCAGTTATGTACTAGGCATTGTGCTTTGTTTTAAGGGCAAAAATGAAACATTCCACTCTCAAAGAAATTACACATTATTGGGGAATCAGCATGAAGATAAATAAATATATACATAATAAATAATAAATCCAAGTTAAATTTGTTTTTAAGGGAAGGCATCAGCAGTGGGGATAATCAGGAAAGGAATCTTGCAGGAGGCAGTGCTTGGACAATTTTGAAGAAAATAAGTATTTTGGGAAGCAGGAATGAGGAAGAGAATGGGAGAGAGGAAGAGAGCCAGTACAAAGGTATGGACTCTATACTCTAGAGAAAGGAGATGGAGTGTTATGTGTGAGGAATAACAAAAGAGTCTTTCCAGCTGGATCATAAAGTGTGACAAGGGGAATAATGTATAATGAGGCTAGAAAGGTAGATTAGGACCAAGTTGTGAAGGGTTTTTAATACCAAAAAGATGAGTTTATATTTGATCCTAGAGGCAACAGAAGGCCAGTGGAGTTTAGTGAGTAAAAGGGTAACGTGGTCCAACACATCCTCTTGGAAAATTTACTTTGGTAGCTCTGTGGAAGATGGATTGGAGGAAGGAAACAGCTGAGGCAGAGATACCTGTTAAGAGGCTATTTCCACAGTCCAGATGAGAGTGATAAAGGCCTGAGTGAGGGTGGAAGCCGTGTGAACATAAATGAAAGGATGAGTGTGAATGATGCTGTGGAGGTAGCAACAACAAGATTTGACAGCTAATTAGGTAGGTGGAATAAGGAGGAGTGAGAAGTCCAAGATAAAGCTCAGGTTATGAGCATGGGAGACTTGTAAAATAGTGGTATCGCTTTTAGAAATAAGAGGGGTGCATTTTGGGGAGAAGGTACATAAGGAGTTGTGTTTTAACATGTTGAGTTTAAGATATCTCTAGGATACCCGGTTTGAAATTTCTAAAAAGCAGTTGGTAGAAGGAGCAGTCAGACAAGAGGTGAGCCAAGAGAAAGCAGTGTCTCTCTCTCTCTCTCTCTCTCTCTCTCTCTCTCTCTCTTACACACACACACACACACACACACACACACACACACACACACACACGCAGGAAGAGAGAGTATTAACACAAAAAGAATCCATAGTGTCAATGCTTCAGAGAAGCCAAAAAGTAGCTCGAGAAAAGGCCATCAAATTTGCTTCTTAAGTGATTTGGGTAACTTTGGAGGGAACAGTTTCAGTTGAGTAATGAAATTGGAAGTCAGATTTGCAAAGGATTGAGAAGTTAGTGAGAGAAGAATAAAGTGGGGGCAGTGAATTTAGATGACTCTTTCTAGAAGCTGATTGAAAAAGATGTGTGTGTGTGTGTGTGTGTGTGTGTGTGTGTGTGTGTGTGTGTGTGTGTGTGTGTGTGTGTGTGTGTGTTGATGTTGATGATGGTGATAATGACTGGGCCTTCCTTTTTAAGAATCGGGCATATTCACCAGCATTGAATGCAGTAATTAAGGTGTTAGGTGAGGGCCTGAACCAGAACAGTTATAGTGTCAGAGGAGAGAAGAGGGTTTATGAAAGATACAGCAAAGGTGAAGTTGACAGACTTTGGCAACAGTTTTGGATGGGGGGTGGTGAGATATAGTGAAGAATTCAGGGTGACTCCTAACCTTGAGGGACTGGGAGGATGGTGTTGCCCTCTACAGAAAAATGGAAGGTAGTGGTTCTGGGAGTGTTTAGGGGAAAAGATAGTGAGTTTTGTTTTGGATATATTGAGTTTGAGGCATCTATGGGAAGTAGCCAGTAGGTAGAGACTAAAGATTTGGGGAGAATTCTCAGGAGAGCCAGTCATGCAACTGAGGTCCCTACCCATCAAGGGTTTTATGTTTGTCATTTCAAGACAAAGATGACCCTGCTGGCCCATCATCAATGAATGGTACATCAGAAGTGGAGATGGCCGTGTTGACTCATTCACGTTCTCTCATCTGACCAACTCCTCTTGTGATTATTAGCCAGAATTTATTAGACATTTTAAAGGGGGTAAATGACTATGACTACAGAACAAAGTTTTATTCTTTGGGCAGAACTAACTAGGTCTCATAGAGATTGAACTCGGTTGCCATAAAAAGTATAAGCTAACTGAGTTAACTAGCCAAGACCTGGTGTTTTGAATCTGGATCCAAGGAAGCAGCTCAGGGTCCCCTGGCTAATGTAGTTCACATTTTCGTGATCTACCAATACCTTCTCACTAGTGGAGATTTCTGGTAGGGCTGCAAGATATATTATACAGCACAGCTGTCTGAGCTTGAAAACCCCAAGCTATGACTTAATATCCTAAGTCTCCATTTGAATCGAGAATTTGGTACATCCACAGAGGTCCACATCTGTTACTGAAAGCCCAGAAAAAATGCCCCTTTTCCAAATGTCACTGGTAAAGGGTAAGGTCCCTGATGATTTTAAAATTGCGTTGTTGTTTTTCTTGGAAAAATAGAGAGATATATATCCTGTCCAGTCTTAACCGTATTGTGCGCCAGGGTAACTCCATAGGATAGTGGGATATTCTAGGGTCAATACTGAGGATATGCTCTCAGTATGATGGGTAAAAAGTTGGGGGCTTGTCTATCCAAAGCACTGAGTGTGAAGGACACAGAAGCAAAGGAACAGGATCTCTGTACATCCTAATTAAGCAGTTTCCATTAGGTTACAAACATAGCCCATTAAACAGGAAGCATAGAAGATCAAAGGGTGGAAAGATCTAAGGATGCAAAGAAACTTACTAGAATTATTTTTGTCCTTAAGAGTACTAGGAGACTTTTATATGATCATAGACTGGCCACAGAATCACAAAAGTTGAGTATTTAAAGAATTGAACAATCTCATCTGACCCATGTGTGAAAGCATCCCTACTGTAATATACCTAACATGTGGCCAGTTTCTTCTTGAAGACTTCCAAGGTGGGGGAATTCGTCATCTCCTGAGGCTAAATCCCATTCTTCTTTGGACAGCTCTCATTGTTAGGAAGTCTTTTTCCAAATATTAAGCCTAAATTGGCAGCTTTGTAATTTCTGCCCAATGATTCTGGTTCTGCCTTCTCGAGCCAATAGAACAGAATAGACTAATTCTACAGCCCTTAAAATATTGAAGATAGTTTTTAATGACCTGTGCATGCCAACCTACAACCCCTACTCTCCTTCAGGATAAACCACTATCCCTTATATGTCAGAGACTCAAGGCACTACATATACCATTGTGATTGCTGTCCTTTGGAAACTAACCCCAGTGGACATCAATGTGTATTGTAGAGACTGCTTTCTGTTCAGACCTCCTTGCTGGATAAGGACAGTTTCCTATCTTCTGCCAGCGGGCTTAGTTTAGAGTGTAATAATTCTTCTCCTTCCTACCCCCTTCTCTTTGGACGGTTAATCAGCCATACTTTATTTCTTTTTTTTTTAACTTTTGTTTATTTTTTTATTTTTTGGTTTATATCATTGATTTCCACAAGATTTTGAGTTACAAATTTTCTCCCTGTCCTTCCCCTACCCACCACCCCAAAATAGCGATCCCACTGTATACCCCATCCACCAATCTGCTCTCTCCTATATCCTCCCCCATCACCCCTCTGACTTTCTGGTAGGGTAAGATGGATCTCCCTATCCCAGTGCCTGTATATCTTATTTCCCAGTTGCATGTAAACAATAATAACAATAAATATATATATGTATATATATGTGTGTATGTATATATGTATATATATATATGTATGCATATTTATCATTTGATTTTAGAACTTTAAAAAATTCTGGATTCTTTCCATTCCTCCTTTGTCACCCACCTCCACTGGAAAGTCAGGTAATTCAGTACACACACTTTCTTTCAACAATTAGTTTTTGAATACCCTAGGAGTAGTACAATGGCCTGCCAAGTGATCCCTTTCTCTATTTTATGTAGTTTATATCTGAAGAAAATTTTTTGTAATCACAATATCTCAGAGCCCTCATTAGCACAATTCCTTAACCATAGGGCACAACTAAAAGGATATGGAGGAATGGGAAAGGGCTGGAGAGAAGTAACATGGATTTAAAACAACCTCTGGTACTGGTTAACTATGTAACCATAGGCAAGACACAGCCCATCACAGAAAGAACACTGGGCTTGGAATCTGAGGATCTGGCTTTGAACCAGAATATTTTCTTTGAACCTAGCATGGCATAGAGGTTTAGGCATTGGGTTTGCAGTCAACAAGACCTGCATCCATACCCCATCTCAGGTACTTATGACCTCTGTGACTTTGGACAATTCAGTTTGTCAGGTTCCTCATCCAAAAAACGAGATGGCTAATCTCAAAGATCTTTAAGATCCTTTTAATTCTAAATCTGTGGTACTCTTAATTTGTTTCCTCTACTGTAAGATGAGTGGGGTTGGACCAAATGACCTCCAAGAGGTCTCTTCCAAGTCTAAATCTATTAAGCTTTGGTCTGGATTCATATCTTACCTCTGTGACCTTGGCTAAGGCACGGCATCTCATGGTGTACACATGACAGATGGGTCTGATTGACAGCATGGGCTCACATCCTAGCGGGGAGGATACTTTGATGCTCTCCCCGAGGTTCATTCCTGAGATGCATCCTAAAACATACTGTGACTGGGGCCATGGCAGACAGAAAAGCAGCCGTGGTGTAAAGGTAAAGGAAAAGAGACTAAATGACACTGCAGCCCATGGCAGTATGCCCCATGCCAGAGGCTGCACTGCGTGGGCACGGGCAAGAGCATTTTACCTGTGCCTCTTTACAATGCTAGTGCTTTCAGGGACAAGTTGAAACTCAGCAAAATTTCAGATCAGAAAGGAAGCGGTGTCAAGGTACAATTAGGTCACATCCAGCTGAGCTGAGTGGTAGCCATGGCATGATCCCTGTAGTCCTTCAAGCAATGAATGGAAAGTCTAACTTCAGATGCTTCGAACTCTGAATGGGAGCGAAAGGGGAGCGGGGGAAAGCCACCTTCCTTTTTTTTTCAGTTCAGACTGGAAGTTGATCTGAGCACTGAACTTCTTGGTTCACTCTCATCCTCTGTCTTGGAGAGAATAATAAAGATGCACTGTAGAAAAGGTTTCTGCCTTTGGGAGAAACTGGCCCTGGCATCAAATGCACAGCCTATGTTTAGGTTACATGCTGAGTAATGCTTCTGATTTTATCACCTTTTATCTAATTCTGTTAAATGCTTATTACAGTACTCTCTTGAAAAAGAAGAGAATTAATGAGGTCTACATAATGAATGGGAGAGGCTATGAACTATTGATTTGATTGCATAATCCATAACAAGTTATTACTCTTATTCCTATTTATCTCTTCAAAAATAATCAGAAGATCCTTGGTAAATCCCATGCTCTCCCTCTGGCCCATTGGTCAATTCAGTAGATCTTACCAGTTATTTATATTGGGAAGCCAGGATCAAAACAATACCATTCATTTGCTGACCTTCTGTCAGGCTGCCACTGGTTTCCATTTAGGAGGTACCATTAGCTACCACTTCATTTCCCTATCTCCTTCCCCTGCTGCCAAATGGTTTGGTTCTTTTGGGTAGTAACTTCCTTCACTAAAAAAATAACAATTTTTCCTGACTCAGAAAAACAACTTTTAGTCAAAAGAAAAGACATAATTGTCAGGAGGTAGTCTTAACAGGGCTCTGAGTTTCTGGTTCCTGCGCTTAAGCTGGGGATTGGAGCTTGTCTGTTAGCTGAGCTGAAAGATGATTGAAATCACGCCCTGTCACTTCATCACACTCCATGATCTCATATTTCAGGTAGACCAAAGCCTTTCCCAAAGCACTGAGGGGGCAGTTAGCCCTTTTATGATTATCTTCCTGACCTGCCAACTAGAAGGAGAAGATAAATGGGGTGACAAGAGCTATTGAGCATTTAGGTACTTTTTCAAAGCTCATTTGGACTTCAGAACTGGAGGGACATCCTAGTTGAGATGTCCCTGTTTGCTTGGTGGGGATGTGAGGATGAAAATCTGAACACAAATAGGAATGATTGACTCATTAGGTCTAAACATGTCTCTCATTTGGAGACAGGGCTAAGGAGAAAAGCAAAGGTGTGTATAGTCACAGCTGGGAAATTCCTGCTTGGAGAAGCCAATAATAAGGCATTTTTCTTGAGAAATTCTGTTTAAGGAGGAGAGGAGCAGTTGCAGAATGAGTGAGCTTTTGTACCCAAGAATGGTCCATTCGATAAATGGAATCACACAAAGAGGGGTTTCTAACAGACAGCTGCTCAAGCCCCAATATCACAGGGCAGCTCCAAAGCCCTGAATGGAGATGTTTGTAGTACTGGGCAGACCGCCTCAGTGTGTTTGTGTTTAGCACAGAGGAATTAATCTCAGATGGCAGATGATGGGGCCATTCTTTAAACAAACTTCTTTCCATTTCAAAGCTGCTATGAGAGAAGAAACAAGGCAGTTCCTTCTTGACCTCCCTTGCCAGTCTACTGAAGGTTGGGGGCTTAAAGGATCCAATGTGTCAGAACCCAGATGATCAGTGGTGCAATAACCCAAACCTGAAATTTAAAATCACTTGAGTGACAGATGCTTGATTCATTGTCTCCCTTAAACACATGCTGTCTGGCAGGAATGCCATATTTCAGGAGATGGGGAAGAAGCTGACTTTGGCAATGAATTTTGAATGGGTCTTTCCATAAAATGTAACAAGGCTAAGCTTGGGGCTGAGACACACAAAGGTCTCCTTCATTGGGATAAGAACCAAATGTCATAACCATTTAGCATGTCATTCCCAGGATCTCAAAGAAGAAATTCTTCAAACTGTCAAGGGGCGAGGGGGCATGGAAGATGACTTCAGCTTGTTCTAGGGAAGAATTTGGGGGGATTTCTTAGACACTGAAACTGGAAGAAGCTCTGTTGGCTTCTCTCTCTGGAGATATTTAAATATAGGTTTAGAGGCTCACCCATCTGGGATGATAAAGATATGTTTCCCTGGAGATCATGTGAACTGTAAATACTATAATAGGAACTAGATAAATGCCTACTGAATTGAATTGAAGGAGATTTGAACATAAATACTCTATTCATTTGTGGAATAAACTCACAGACCCTAATATTCTAATAGGGTTAGGTAGCTAGGTCAGGAAGACCTGAATTCAAATCTAGTTTCAGAAACTTATTCCCTGTGGGACCTTAGAAGTCATTTACTCACTGTCTTCCCCAGATTCCTTTACTGTAAACTAAGGACACTGACAGCATGTTTCTCTCACAGTTGTCATGAGGATCAAATGAGATAATATGTATAAAGCACTTTGCAAACCTTAAAGTGTTTATATGAATGCTAGCTTATTATCATTGTTCTCCTCATTACTATTATCTTCCCCATATTGGAAGCTCATAGTTTCTGAGGGACATCTCTGGGTTTTTGAGGTGATATCACAGGGGTATGTGAGGAACAGTGAATGTAAGGGCACCAGAGTGGGAAATAGAATCCATACCAGAAAACATGGAGTTTGAAGTGGTGTTTTCCACCTGCTTGGACCTTGGATTGTATAGTCTCTAGCCCCATTTTTAAAAGTAGCTATATGCTCCTGCTGAGCACATGGGGGAGGGAATGGATAGGTCCTTCTTCTGGACTGCGCAAGGTCACCAGAAAGGAGCAGTTGGTTGCAATTATTCACATGGAGGGAAATTTAGCAATACCTGGAACTAGACCAATTGCTGTTACGTGGCAAGAGATGGTGGATGTAAGACGTATCTTGGAGTGAAGAGTGATGAACTAATTGTATAAAACTTTGTTGAGAGTCCTAAGTAAGGACAGGAGAGCTGCTGGGAAGCTGGGAGGAATGGCTGTGTTTTGTACTGGACTTTCTTTCCCTGTGTTGTCAACATGACACATGGCGATTTACTTTCTATTGTTCACCTGGGTTGAGATTTGTGATTTAGTTCTTAATAATCAACATACAGTATATGACAATGTAGAATGAGCAAGGGTGAGACTCTGGGTTGATGTTCTTTCTAGGGGCATATCTGCATTTCAATCTAGCAAGCATTTCTGCAGTATCTTGCTAGGTGTTGGGAATAGAAAGACAGAAGAGTCAATAGAGGCAGTCTAGTTCAAACCTTTGACTTTACAGATGAGGAAGCTGAGCCCCAGAAAACTTCAGTCATTAGCTCATGGTCACCGAGCCAATAACTGGCAAAGGCAAGATTTGAACTCTGGTCTCCCTACCTACAAAAATCATTTGACCATTTACTCCCCCAAGCTATTTCTGCTCTGTTCCCTCCCTCTAGGACCATGCATCTTCCTAGGGAGATGTAATATTAAACAGATAATTACATTCACATGATAGTTTTAGGAGATAGAGACAACTGTCATAAGTAGGGGAATCAAGAAAGTCTTTGCCTAGGAGGTGGTGTCTGAGCTAGAGTTTCCAAAAGGTAAGGAAGTGTATGGGAGACAGTGCATTCAGAAGCGCAGAGAGATAACTGAGGTTGCCTCCATTTCCTATTCCCAAAAGAAAGTGCCTTGGAGGAAAGAGGAAATACAGAGTTGAACCAGGCCACCTAACAATCCAGACCTGGCAAGATGAACAACTAACAAAAGAACGCATTCTTTTTTTCCCCCTTCATTCTTCCTTCAGAGTAGCCAGGTGGTCTGTGAACTCTATGTCTTATTCAGAGCAATCATATAGTTGTAAAACTTATACCCATATGGTCAATTTCAACAAAACAAATGACAGGAAACATGCTTTTTCTGAAAATTAAGATTTGCTCTCATTTTGTTTTACAATAAGGTAAATTGGGTTGCACTTTTTCTGTGGCCTAAATTTGGTCTAAATCAGTCACACCCTCCAAAGTCATCATTACACAGACCCACGATTGTGTGGTGATGTCACAGAGTCCGGGTGAAAGAGATCTCCTCTTGGCTGCATTCAGTTGATAATGAAACTAATAGCTTTATTCAAATATTTTAACAACGGGAGCTATTATTCCCTACAGCCTCCATTCAAGCTTTTTGGTCTGTTTCTCCCTCGATAGGAGCACATAATCCCATCGGTGCCAAAAGGAGTCATACACATGTATTAAGAGAAACAAAAGGCCCCAGACTTGTCCATAGCTATTGTCCCTGGCCACTGAGGGGGCAAACAGGATTTGCTTTTTCCTTGCCACCAATCTCTCTGGCTGTTTAGGAGTTCGCACAGGGTAGCCTATGGTGGCTAATGCTGTTGTCTTGGATTTCCAGTAGCTATCAGGAAGTGTGAGCCATTTCCCAGTTAGCATAAAGAATCATGGGGAAAAAAAGGTCTTTTTCTTCCACTCTACAAATTCCTATGTTTTATGCATACAAAAGCATAATATATGCTAGATCTACATGACAACATATAATATATATCTATATAGCAATGACTCCCCCGCTCAACATACATTACAATCAAATGCCCTCCCGCTCATGGCACCATATACATATATTCTATGCCTAGGACTTAGGATCTTTGCAAACACAAACACATTTCCAATAGGCTTTTCATTGGCAGAGTAATTTATCAAAAAGCAAAAAGAGATCAATTGTGTTTGGAAATGAGGAAGGCTGGATAGAGGAGTTTCCCAATGTGAGACAACTGAAATCAAATTGAAATCCCTTCCACTTGTCTGGAATAAATCTGAAGGCATCATTTGGCGTGTTTTCTTTAGAGTAGCTGGAGGCAGGTAGAAGATGTGATGGATAATGGACCAGAAAGCAGCCAGCGCTGCCAATCAGAGGCTGAAAAAGGCAAAGGGCATTCATTGCCACTATGCATATGTGGTGCGTTCTCAATCCATAGGACGGGAGTTCACAGCCCAGCTGAGACACGTCATCTGTTTTCATGCCAGGATAAAGTGACAGGTCCAGGGTGATAGTAATAGCCAAGAGGCTCTGACTAACATGGGACATGCCAGAAAGATGTGTCATTGGGATTTGTGGGGCTCGTTGGAGTCATTTTCTCCAGGGTATCATTTCATTTAGTTCCAATTGGACGCTGTTATAGATCTTTGCTAGGGGCCACCTGGTGTCTTGGTTTCACATGGTACCAAAAAGGAAGCTGCCATTTTCAAGTTGAAATATGCTTTTATCTTACATGAGTAGGATACATAATTGACTCTCTTCAAATACATAATACATAGGATTCGTAATTGACTGGGTTTTTTTTTTTGTTTCTTTATTGAATAAAAGAAATGGGCATATTTCTGATTTACTGGATTGAGTGAGTTAAAACCTTACTACTGATGTACATGGTAATTCATAGAATTTTAGAGTTGGAAGGGAGCTTTAAGAGGTAAGGGAAGGGAAAGAAATAAATATTTATGTAGTGCCTAAAATGGGCCAGTAGGTAGCACAGTGGATAGAGCACTGTACTTGGAATTAGGAAGATGAGTCTTCCTGAGTTCAAATCTGGCCTCAGACACTTACTGGCTGTGTGACCCTGGCCCAGTCACTTCGCCCTATTTGCCTTAGTTCCTTAAATGACAAACCACTGCAGTATCTCTGCCCAGAAAACCCCAAATGGGGTCACAACTTAAATGACTCAGCAACAACAGAAGAGCCCTACTGTGTGCTGAGAACTTCACAAATATTATCTCAATGAATCCTCACAACAATCCTGTGAGGTAGGCGCTATTATTAACCCCATCTTATAGTTGAGGATACTGAGGCAAAGAAAAGTTAAGTGACTTGCCCAGGGTCACACAGCCAGTGAATGGCTGAGGCTGGATTTGAACTCATGTCTTTCTGACCCCAAGAGAGAACACCTGCTCTAGAGTCAACAGACGTGTTTTCAAATCCCAGCTCTGGCACTTACTAGTGGTATGACCTTGGGCAAATCACTTAACCTTCTTGGGTTTCAATTACCTCATCTGTAAAATGCAAATTAGGCCTAGATGGCCTCTGAGGTCCCTTCAAGTTCTAAGCTTTGTACCTATAACATTACAGGGCAAGCCCAGCTGGCCAAGACTAAAATGTCAGGGAGAGCAGGACCAAAGATGCCTGTGTCAGTAGCTGATTTGAACTGGGCCAATGCTTCCCTGGTAACAAGATGGCAGTGGTGTGGATGCCCACTGCTCAGCCTCTTTACCCAAAGGATCTCTGAAAGCAGCCTTTCTGAAATTCCTTCCATAAGGAATTCTGAAAGAATGGTTAAAAAATTCACAGAGGGGTAATATCACAGTACTCAATGGTGTATTCTTTGGAATTTAAATGGTTAACTATTGGAAAGTTTTGAAAGTTGGACTGAAAGGAATCAGACAGAGATCAGGTGAATTCTCATCAAGTAGGGAGGATTGAGAGAGGCCCTGAGTGTTGTATGCTTCTGTGAGAAGGTGCTGTATTCAGGACTGGTATTCAGTGAACAGAGTCATATCTAGGAGTTTTGATACCAAGGGCTCCTCAAACTATGCCCAGGACGAATTTCAGGAAATAGGCCCCTAAATTAACTTCTTAAACTAGGGGACAGTCTTCTATAAGTGGAAACCCCAGGATGCCACAAACCCACTGCAAATGGGAAGGGGAAGAGCAGTTAGATGGTGAGGAACATCTCTCACCATCAGAGTCGGAAGACTGAGTCAGGGAGAAGAAGAATTAGGTGCTAAACTCTTTTGTTTCTACTGTGCGGAAAGACTGAAAATGCTCCCGGGATCTTATAAATCCAGTGATTTGGGGCCGAGTCTCAATTCACCACTCTGTTACCTACTACCCAGCTTGGAATGAAAGTGGAAAGTTGGTGAAAGAAATATAAAAAAAGACCAGAGATAAAGTTCACAAATTTTACAGTGTTGTTGTTCGTCACTTCAGCCCTATTGGTGACCAGGGCACTCTAATATTATATCCCCCACCAAGATCTGGAGCTTCCAGGCCTATGCTCTTAGGACACATGCTTTGGTTACAGTGGTGTGTAAGGTAGAACAGTCTGAGTGCTGTCTGGGCACAAGGTGCAGTTTGTTTTGCATTAAGATGGTCTATTTTCTTCAAAAGATCTGTAATTTTATCAGTGTGACTCTCCCTTCTCCATGACACAGATTGTACCCTTTGTCGTTGTTCAGTCATTCAGCTGGTCTGACTCTTCATGATTCTGTGGACCACAGAACACCAGGCTCCTCATCCTCCACCATATCCTGTAGTCTGCACAAATTCATGTTCATTGCTTCCGTAACACTTCCAAAACATCTCATCCTCTGCTGCCTTCTTTTCCTTTTGCCTTCAATTTTTCCCAACATGAGTTCTTTATGTGGCCAAAGTATTTAAGCTTCAGCATTAGTATCTGACCCATTAATAATTTGTATTAATTTAAGTACTGACTGATTTTGATCACCTTGCTGTCCAAGGGACTCTCCAAAGTCTTCTCCAGCACCATAATTTGAAAGTGTCAATTTTTCTCTATGCTTAGCTTTCTTTACAATCCAACTCTCATAGCCATACATTACTACTGGAAAAACCATAACTTTGGCTATGTGAACTTTTGTAAGCAGGGTGATGTCTCTGCTTTTTAATATACTGTCCAGATTTGTCAGAATTTTTCCTTCCAGGGAGCAAGCATCTTTTAATTTCATGGCTGCAATTACCATCTACAGTGGCCTTTCAGTTCAAGAATATAAAATTGAACACTGCTTCCATTTCTTTTCCTTTTCTTTGCCAGGGAGTGATGGGACCAGTTACCAAGATCTTATTTTTTTAATAGCAGGTCTCATGCCAGCTTTTATACTTTCCTCTTTCAGCTTCATCAAGAGGCTTCTTAATTCCTCTTCACTTTTTGCCGTCAGAGCGGTATTGTCTGCATATCTGATTTCTCCTGGCAATTTTAATTCCAGCTTTTAATTCATTCAACCTGGAATTTTGCATGATACACTGTATATAAGTTAAACAAGGTGACAATATGCAACCTTGTCATACTCCTTTTACAATCTTAAATCAATTAGTTGTTCCCTGTTTGGTTCTAACTGTTGCTTCTTAGCCTGCATACAAGCTCCTCAGGACACAATTAAGATGATCTGGTACTCCCATCTTTTTTTGAGAATTTGCCACATTTTTGCTGTGATCCACACAGTCAGAGGTTCTAGCATAGTCAGTGAAGCAGAAGTAGATGTTTTCCTAGAACTCTCTTGCTTTTTCCATAATCCAGTGAACGTTGGCAATTTGGTCTCTAGCTCCTCTACCTCTTTGAAAACCAGCCTGCTCTTCTGGTAATTCTTGGTTCACATATTGCTTGCATTATCTTAAGCACAACCTCGTTGGTATGTGAAACAAGTACAATTGTTGGATCGTTTGAACATTCTTTGGCATTGCACTTCTCTAGGATTGAGACATAAACTGATCTTTTCCAATCCCGTGGGTACTGTTGTGTTTCCAAACTTGCTGGCATACTGAGTGCAGCACTTTAACAGCATCATCTTTTAGGATTTTAAATAGCTCAGCTTAAGTTTCATCACCTCTACTAGCCCCATTGTTAGCAATCTTTCCTAAAGCCCCCATGACTTCTTTTCTCCAGGATGCCTGACTCTGGATCAGTAACCACACCCTCATGGTTATTGGTGATGCTAAGATCTTTCTTGTATAGTTCTTCTGGCTATTCTTGCTATCTCTTCTTTATCTTTTCCACTTCAGTTAAATCCCTCCCATTTTGTCTTTCATTAAGCCCATTTTTGCATGAAATTTTCCCTTGATATTTCTAATTTTCTTGAAGAGATCTCTTGTCTTTCCCATTCTAGTGTTTTCTTCTATTTCTTTGCAATGCTCATTTTAGAAAGCCTCATCTCCCTTTGATATTCTCTGGAATTCCACATTCAGCGTGATATATCTTTTCTCTTCCCCTTTACCTTTTTCTTGCCTTCTTTCCTCAACTATTTGAGCCTCATCAGAGAGCCATTTTGCTTTCTTACTCTTTTCCCCTGGAATGGTTTTTGTTGCTGCCTCCTGTACAATATTGCAAACCCCCGTCCATAGGTCTTTAGGCACCCTGTCTACAAGGTCTCATCACTTAAATCTATTCATCACCTCTGCTTCTTATTCATAAGGGATGTTATTTAGGTTATACTTCTTTGGTCTTATGGTTTTCCCTTTCTTCAATTTAAGTTTGAATTTTGCAACAATAATCTCATGATCCGAGCCATAGCCAGCTCTTGATCTTATTTAACTGACTGTGTAAGAGTGTTTTGACCTTTGCCTGCAAAGTATATAATCAGCCTGATTTCAGTATTGATCTTCTAGTGATATCCACATGTAGAATCATCTTTTGTGTTGTTGAAAAAGAATGTCGTGATCAGTGAATAATTTTGACAAAACTATTAGTTTTTGCCCTGCTTCATTTCATACTCCAAGGTCAAACTTGCTTGTCATTCCAGTTATCTTTTGTTTTCCTACTTTAGCATTCCAATACCCTATAATGAATGTGGCATCTTTTTTGGGTGTTATTTCTAGAAGATTCTACAAAGTAGGTCTTTGTAGAATTGATCGACTTTGGCCTCTTCAGCATCAGTGGTTAGAGCATAGACTTGAATTATTATAATGTCAGACAGTTTGGCTTGGATTCAAACAGATATCGTTCTCTCATTTTTGAGATTATTCCCCAGTACTGCTTTTCTCACCCTTTTATTGACTATCAGGGCAACTCCATTTCTCCTATGGGATTCTTGCCCACAGTAGCATATTTAGTGGTTACCTGAATTAAACCCTTAGTAGATAGGTTTTCCTTAACAAGGAGGGAAAGTGTTTAAAGGTAACTACAGACGATGATGATGATGATGGTGATGGTGATGATGATGACGAAGAAGATGATGATGATGATGATGATGATGATGATGACGATGATGATAAAACAGGGGATCGGACCTATAATTCCATTGTTATAGAGAACTCTTGAATGAAGACACTTCCTCCACCAATTCAGGGCACATTTCTGCAACGTATAGTCTTGGAAAGCTGCCTGCTGAGGGTCACAAAGTCTGTATGTGGAAGAGGCAGGGTTTGAACTCAGTTCTTCTTGACTTCAAGGCCAACTCTCTCTCCAACATGCCAATATTAATGATAATGACTAATAATCATTGGTGGTGGTAATGGGATATTATCATACTGTAAGAAATGATGAATATAGAGGATGATATGATTAATGATTAATATAGTATTGTATATTATGTATAATGTATAATATATATTAATATAATATGAATAATGATTAATATAAATGATGACTATAGAGGAACATGAAAAGACTTAGATGAGCAAAATGATAGAAGTAGAGCCACTCTGTACAATGATAACAACAATGTAAATAGACAGTCTCCACAAAATAAAAAAAAGTGTGTTGTGAATTTACAAAGAATGAATGGGAGCTCCAATGAAGTGAGATGATAGGAGAAAACCTCTTTCCCTTCTCCTTTACAGAAGCAGGGGACTCATGGGTATGGAACATTTAAGTGTATTATCAGATTTTTTTTTTCAATAAGTTGACTTTGCTGATTTCTCGTCTCTCCTTCTTAAAAATTGTTTTGTTATAAGAGAGAGCTCTCTGTGCTGGGGTTGGGGTGGGGGAGCAATACAAGGAAAATTCACGCAATGTAGAAATAAAAGGTATCAACACAATCTATTTTAAAAATAAGAACCAACTGGTGGCCCTCTGTTTGGTGATGAGTCCCTTTGCACTTAGCTGAGCCAATGCTGGGATGATGCATAGTCTGTCAGCACCAAGCCACTACTCTAAGCATTTCCAGCCTGGCAGGATCTGCCACAGCTTGTATTCATCTGACATTGTCTTTGAGAATACAAGGACCCTGCCATGTACAACGATGCACTGGAGGAGAACTTTAGCAGAGAGAGATGCAGAACACATATATTCAATTAAAATCAGACAGTGATTGTGTAAACTTGTGCTTTGGTCTAACTCACTCATCTATGACTACATCTTGGATTTAGGAAAATAATTAATTACCCAGTAGACCTATGGGCTTATTGTATAATTCCCATCTGTACTATACTCTCATTTTATCCCCTCCTCACTCTTGTGGTCTCTTCCTCCTCAAGACGGTGGGGAAGGAGAATACATGGTGAGCTGTTCTCCTCACAGGATATCATTTACTCTGGCCCCACGTGGGCCAAAGCAAAATGGCATCAAAGGGAATTTGGATTGAGTAGCTGCCATGTTCAATCTCCCCCTGCTCCCACTGAGTTGCTGTTGGCAATGTAGCCCATTGGTGTTTGCTATTATGTTCTTCCAAGCAGGCCAAGTGCCTTTACGGTCATAATTGGCAACTTATGAAATTGAAAGTTTCTTACTAGAGGCAGATGTCACATGGAACAATGGCTTTAGAGGAGGCTTAAGCGTCTCAGCCAGGGAACCATTTCTAAGACTCCAACCATCTCCTACAGAGTTCTGACCTTTAAGGTTGGCATTTTTCTTTTGGGTTAGCTGAGCAAGAGAATGTCCAACCATAGAAAGACGTTAGCTTTCAGTGCTGCCTGAGGCTGATGTCATGGTGAAGGAGTATAGTGGTTCTTATACTCAAATAGAATTGCCCATTGACATCTTGGAAAAAGAAACCCTAAACCAGGATATGTTGCACTAAACAGTTTGATACTTTCATGCAGAATGGAGATAACTATACCTATACTGCCCATCTCTTAGCATTTTTTCAAGAATCAAATGTGATGATATGTAAATCATGTTATGAAATGTTAAAGTAATATATAAATACCAGCTTCTAGCTACCATCATCGTTATTGGCTACAAGAAGGGGTATGCTCCAGTGATTTTTTTGGGAACTACATCTCCCAGAAACCTCTGTGGAGCTCAAAGCTTTCCACATGCCCACTTTGAAAAGAAGAGGGGAATCTTAATGTGGGTGAGATGAATATTGGAGTCTGGGTCACAGAGACAGGAAGGGAAAAGAGAAGAATATATGCATCCTGAGTGGAAGTGTTAGCCAGAGGCTTTCCTCTCAAATGGGTCTAGCTCATACATTATTGTTATTTGTGTTTAGCAGCAGAACATATGCCCCTCTTAAGAAATCAGCATGGGTTGGTGTAGCCCAAGGCGTGTAAGTACTCTTCCATAAAATCGTATCTTTCCTATGTGCCAAATTGTCTCAGGGTGATAGCATAAGTATGGCTTTCCATGCACAGGCTGGAATTAAAGTAGAACACGTTTCTTCCTGAGATGATTTTCTTTCCAGATGGATCTTGGAAGGAGGACAAGACACAACCGATATCCAGCCACTAATCTAATCCAAGACAAGAGAGAAGAGGGACAAGAAAAAACAAACAAGTGAAAGGAAGAAAAAAATTAGTGTTCTGGCTACATTTTGTTTAAAGTTTATTTAATCTCTAATCTAAGCCAACATCACAAAGTCCATGATTGGAAGGTCAAAAGTCTATTTGAGCATGATAAAATGAAGTCCCATGGTGGTCCATTTGGGAAACAAGGGAGTGGGCTGGATCCTGGGGAAAGAATCATAATCAGAGCAAGATAATGGGACAGGACCTCAGCCTATGCCCCTACAAGGATGCCTTCTACAACATGCCAGAGTAGGCAGCTAGCCTTGGTTAAAGGCCCAAATGCAAGAGAACTGTTGGTCCACAATGGCATAGAAGGTGAAAAACAAAACAAAGAGTTAAGTGGCTGAAATTTCTGGGATTTCACATTTTCCCAGATCTTCCGCCTCTTCAGTGACATTTGGGGGTAGAGAATGGGAGAGGGTATTGGGAAGAGGTTCTGTAGTGGAGAATAGGCTGATCGTGCTCAGGTGGCACAGACAAGCCCATGTTCCAAACTTCGTATTAATCCCCCTTGTGCCTTTTCTCTTTTTAGTTTAAGTTTAAAGAGCAGAGCCTCCGGAGACAGAAAATCCGTAGCCATAACCTTTGCCTAGGCAACCTGGGACAAGCCTGTCATTCTTATTTGACTGTGTTTTCTGGTTTGTAAAGTTAGGGGATTAAATTAGATGGTCCCTACAATGCCTCCAACATCCTATGACTCTATGAATCATTTATCAAATGGTAGTTCCATGACTGTTGTGAGCAAGGTGCAACCTGTACTTTGTGCTGAGGGATTGAACTGTCTTTAATCCGATGAAAATTTATCATAGAATATCAAGTTTAAAGACCTGTCAAAGTCCTTTAAACTTCAGGTATTTTTCACTGAAAATCAATCTAACTTTTGTCTTGTTTCGTTGTTTCTCTTTCCTTTTTAAAAATTCTCTTACCTTTTGTCTCCCTCTTCTCCCATTTCTCTCTCTTTGCAAAGGGAAATTTTGTCACTTGACCTATTTAACCTTCTTGCCCCCATTCCTTTTATTCTTCTAGTGGAAAATGCTTGACTTGCTGGCAGGGATTGCAAAGGTAGAAGCATTTGATTTTTAGCATAATGGATATGGTAAATGTTCATTGGGAAGTAGGAAGGCAGCCAAACATTTTGAAGATTGGGTTTTCCTTGCAGACATTTCTTCCTACCACTTTAAAGTCAAAGGACTTCTCATTTGATGAAAAAAAAAAGATATTGCAAACACATCAGGAAGTGATGGCCTTGCAAATAGAGTTATATCTGTGGGTTCACTGCACATGTTCGAAGAAGGTCCCTGTGTAAAACAGGGAAGAACACAAAGCAGGATCCCCCGAGACTCTTCTGATGTCTCTGTGACAATCCTCCCCTCTCCATGGGTGGGTGGGTGGGCACCCAGTACACTCTCAGTCTTTCTGTTCTTCCTTTTGTCCAGACTTGCTATCCCTGAGGAATCTGAAATGGGTCATGTCTACTTTAGTGTGCTCTTTAAGCCAGTTAATTACTTCTCCTAGAGTGAAGGTGGGGGACACTGTTTTAAACCCCAGTCTCAGGTTATGGTTTTGCTTACCTATGGAGGTATTTTAGTCAGAAGCGAAAAAACAGGGGAGCCAAGAAAAGGGCTGGAAAAGGGACCTTCTGAGGAAACCTGAAGTCAGACTAAATAGGAGATGACTTATTGTATCTTTTTTGTAAGATCAGCCTTGGACTTATAAAGAGAATGTTTGAGCACCCTCCCACCCTGCACTGAGCATCTACCCTGTGGCAATGGTGACCTAGCACCTCTATGGAAGGCTGATTCTTGGTGAACGCTGGTAGCAGCTGGACCTGCTGGGTTTCTGCCTCTTCTCAGAACCTTCAACTCTTGAGACAGATTGCTCTTTAGTTTCCCAGAACAGAAGCCAGAAGTGTTTGAGACTTTTAAAGACCATGTGGGTTCTATTTCTACAGTGGCTTGTCGTTATCTCACCAGTTATTTATTCCTCTCTTTGGAGGGCATTGTCCTTTTTGGACAAAGCTTTTGACATGGTTTCCATTCTCCCCCTGGCATCCTGGACAAAGGTACTCCAGTTGCTTTCCATTCTGTGGTCAAGGAAAAGGGAGCCCCCAACACAGACCCTGGGGCTTGGAACCGTCTGGAGCATTGTGTTCACTTCTGGGAAACACATTTTAGGAAAGACACTGACAAACCAGAGCTTGTCTATTTGAGTTCTAGGGATGATGAAAGGACCTATCATGTGAGGATCTGGTGAAAGGTCTGGAGATGTTTAGCCTAGAGAAGAGAAGACTTGGGTGGGGGGAATTATAACCAACTGCAAGTATTTAAAGGACTTACATGTGGAAGTAATACCTTGGTCGAGTGCGTCTACATGTGGAAGAGGGATTAGATTTGCCCTGCTTGGCCCCAAGGACAGAACCAGAAGCAACTAGTGGAAATTGCAGAAAGACTCAAGGGAAAAAAAAAGCATTTTCACTGAATTAGAGTTGCCTAGAGATGGAGTAAGTTACCTTCATAGCTAACAGGTTTTCTTGGAAAGACTTACGTGAACTGATGCATAGTGAAGTGAATGGAGCCAGGCAAACGTTGTACACAGTAAAAGCAGTATTGTTCAATGAAGAATTGTGAATGAGTTAGCTATTTTCAGCAACATAATGATCCAAAGGACTAATGATGAAGCATACTCTCCACACCCAGAGAAAGAACTGATATTGTTTGAATACAGACTGAAGCAGGCTACTTTTCACTTTCTTTGTCTCATTTTTTTCTTTTATGTGAATTTTTTTATACAAAATGACTAATATTGAAATGTCTTGCATAATTGCACATGTATAACTTATATCTGATTGCTTATTGTCTCAGGGAGTGTGGAGAGGAGGAGAGGAGGGAAGGATAGAATTTGGAACTCAACACTTTAAATAAAATTTAAAAAAAAAACATGACAGGTTTTCTATACCTGAAGGCTCTGAGCAAAGGCTGAATGATGACATGTTGGGGAGGCTGTAAAGGGGATTCTCGGCTAGATCTCAGTGGAGCTAGGTGACCTCTGAGATCCTTCCTAGGTCTTAGATTCTGTGATACTGGAACAGACATGGGATAAGGTGAGAATAGTGACCCAAGAAGCCTGAATGTTGGAAACAGTCAGTCAACTGACATTTATTAAGAAAGCATCAGAAAAAGAAACAACCAGAAGATACAAAAGTCAAACATAGGGACCTCTGAAGTAAAGATGTAAAAGAGGAAGACTTTATCTTTTGTGTAAATAGGTACCCTTTGAGGCAGCTGGGTAGTGCAGTTGATAGAGCACTGGGCCTAGAGTCAGGAAGACCTAAGGTCAGACCTAGCCTCAGACACTTACTAGCTGTGTGACCCTGGACAAGGCACTTCACCTCTGTTTACTTTGACTGTAAGATGGGGATCATAATAGCACCTACCTCCTAGGATTGCTGTGAGAATCAAATGAGATAATATCTGTAAAGTGCTTGGCACAATGCCTGGTACATGATGGGTGTGTAATAAATGTTTGTTCCCTTCCTCTTTCCAACTCCAGCTCTGTTTCCCAAAGATCACTCACTTTTCTTCCCATAAAGTGCTTCCCATCCAATTTTTTTATTCCAATCTCTCTCGACTTCCTCATCACAATTTCACTCAGGAATAATACACTGGGCCTGCCCCATGTCCTATATCCTTTGAACCCTCCCAGATTGTGAGAAGTCAGTCATAGACCGACAAAGTCAGAATCCTGCAGTTGGGAGGGGCTTCTAAGATCATCTGTTTAATTTAATTTAATAAGCACTTATTGAATGAATGAATGAATTAATTAATTAATGAAAGAAAGCATTTATATGTGCAAAGTACTATGCTAAGCTCTGTTCTCAGGGAGCTCACATTCTTATGGGAGGTTTCAGCTACAGGCCAGATGGGTAGACCCTGTGGTCCTGTGGCAGAAAAGCTGATGATGTTGCCTCTGTTCAATGTCATTTCCACTTACAAGACCATGTCCGTTTCTGCTGTTGAACCATTTGATGGTACCAACCATTTGATGTGACAAGGATATTCTTTTTTGAGTCCTCAGTAGCTATGGCTGTAGGACATGCAGGAAAAGTCACCAGGCTGTATCTCTAGAGGGATTTGCTTCCTAGGATGATGACCAAGGGCACTGGAAACATGGCTATTTCCAAGGCTTTGGGGTTCAGGGTCCTGGGTCACCTTCATTAAGATATGAGAAAAGATGGTGGTCAAGGTGATAGCAGTGGGTTGGCTTGCCTGACCCATGTTGCTTCCTGTCTCTACCCTAAGGCTCTTTGCTACTTACTATTAAGATGCACTCTACTGTAGAGAATAGAGAGCCAGCCTTTGAGTCAGGAGGGCCTGGGTTCAAGTCATGTCTCTCCTGCACACTGGCTGTATGCCCATGGGCAAATGAATTAATCTCATAGAACTCCCAGATAACTATATAAAACTTTACATAATAGACTACTTGCTGATTTGCATTGGCAGAGGGAGCTTCCATACTGGAAGTTCCCTGTAGCAAAAAACTCACAAGACTGGAACCTCCTCACCTCCAAAATGTAAATTTACTAGTGATATGTTTACTACATTTACAATGCTCAGAAGAACTTGACTCAAAGCCCAGTTGTGTTACTTACTCCCTGTGTGAACATGAGCAGATTATTTTCCCTCTAGGTCTCAGTTTCCTCATTTGAAAATTAAGAATCAAATCCAAGAGTACTGGAGCCAGCTCAAAAAAAACACTTGTGAGAGCTGATTGTTAAATTTTCTTTTTTTTTTCTGTGAACAAAAGCACATTTATTTCTACTTTTCTGCAAATTCTTTTCTTTTTTTCTTTTTATTTTTTTTCAAGTTTGAATGACTTTGTTTATTTACTTTTAATTTACAAGATTCAGTTCCACAATCCCTTGAGTTTCAGATTTTCTCCCCTCCCTTCCCCCCCCCCCCC
>CM053583.1:40184319-40227254 GCA_028627135.1 Pseudochirops cupreus | reverse complement strand
AAGACTTCAAATCAAGGTTTAATTTATTGCTTTGTAGATTGTCTAGACTTAAGAAAGTTATGGGGAAAGTAGTTAATGTAGATTAAACTTAAACGTTCGTCTTGCATAAATATGTTTCTTTGGAGTGCTGGTCATTAAATATTTTCCAGTACGCCTCTCCTGTCACTATGATAGCTACTCAGTGTAGTCAGTGTATAAGATAGGTATGCAAGTAAATATAAGATGGAATGGAATGGGAGAAGTGTGTAGGAAAGGTCATCTAGAGACTAAGCCTGAGGGGAGGAGGGCTGACTTTAAACATCAGAGAAGCTTCTCTTCTGTCAGGTGGTAGCCCCTGAGCTGGATCTTGAAGGAAGGATTCCAAAAGATGGAGGTAGAACTCTAGAGAGGTCCACTCCCTGAGTTGTTTGGTTGTGTCTGACTCTTCATGACCCCATTTGGCTTTCTTGGCGGAGACTCTGAGGTGGTTTGCCCTTTCCTTCTCCAGCTCATTTTATAGATAAGGAAACAGGCAAACCGAGTGAAGTGACTTGCCCAGGGTCACACAGCTAGTGAGTACCTGACTTAGGAAGACGAGCCTTCCTCCTTCCAAACCCAGTGCTCTATCCACTGCAACGCCACCTAGCTGCCCCTCTACTCCCTGAAAGGGTGTTTGAATGCAAGGGGGTTAGGAGAGGATAAGCTGAGGTGTAGGAAGGGCTAGTCATCCATTTTCAGTAGTACATAGCATATGTGATCCAGAGTAACGTAAAATAAAGCTCAGTGGCAGGCTTTTCAGTCCAGCACTAGAAGGGAACACAGAGGTCATCCATTCCAACACCTACATTATAAAAGTGGGGAGGCTGAGCCCCAGATGAGTGAAGTGACATGGGAGTCCAAATTCAGATTCTCTTACTTCAAACTCCATGGCAGGTCTACTGTGTCATGCTCCCTCTCTAGTCTGGGTGGGGTTTTAGAGAGCCTTGAATGCCAGGATAAGCGATTTACATTTTATCAAATTGGTAGCAAGGAGTCAGTGAAAGTGAATAGAGTAAGAGGAGTCCATTAGGAAGATTGCTTTTGCAGAATTGTGAATGGTATGTTGGAGAAAAGAGATTGACCATGAGATAACCAATTAGCAAGCTATTATAATAGAGATGAAGAGTTGATAGTGTAATCCAGACTGATGGGAGTCTGTGTAGTTTTAGTTATACAGTACAAGAGACACAAGATGCAAAAGGTGTGAAAAGACACATATAAGAGATGTTACAGAGGCAGAATTGACAGTTCCCTAAGATGACTGAATACATGAGAGTGAAGGGAAGGGAAAAGTTGAAAATGATTAGGGTATGAAACCTGAGAAACGAGGAGAATCTGGTGGTTAGAGCAGCAGAGAGAGGCAAATTAGAAAGAAGGAGGGAAAGGGTTCGGAGGTGTTTCTCGTTGTTGTTGTCAGGAGGGTGGGAATGATGTGGTCACTTAGGATCTGTTTAGTTTGAAGTGTGGGTAAGAAACTATGTGTCCAGCAAACAACTGGACCTGGAAGAGGTTAAGGTACCAGTCTGGGGGTGGTCTGCTGAGTTAGAACCATGAAACTAGATGGAATCACCAGGTGAGGGAGCTTAGTAAAGGAAAAGACACAGGAAGAGAAAGGATGCAAAGAGGGAAGGAGAGAGAGACAGAGACAGAGAGACAAAGACAGAGACAGAGAGAGAGACAATGAGAGGGAAAGGGGAAGAGAGAGAAAGATGGGAGGAGAGGAGAGACAGAGAGAGATAAAGATAAAGTGATAGAGAGAGCGACAAAGAGAAAGAGAGAGAGACAGTGACAGAGAGAGAGACACACACACACACAAAGACAGGAGGAGAGACAGAAAGACAGAGAAAGAGAGAGATAAAGACACACAGAGAGAAGGAGATAAAGAGAGAGAGACAGAAAGAAGAAGTAGGGGAGGGAGGAAAGAGATGATAGGCACGTAGATAGATAGGTAGAGATAGACTTTGTGTCAGGCACTGTGCTAAGAGCTGGGAATCCAAATCTAAACTATCAAAATAGCCCCTGCCTTCAAGGAGCTTACATTCATAAAGGGGTGCTAGAAAGTGAGGGGTCAGAAGGACACCTAGAGGAGGGAGAGAGATACAGATTGGGCAGAGAATAAGGTGAAGCATAGAAGAAAACAGAGTAAACTTCTTAAAGAGGCTTAGGAAAGAACCTCGGAAAATGTGTGAATTTAGGAAGTGGGAGAAAGAAAGATGAATGAAGGGGGCCAAAGAGGAGCCATCAGAAAGGTCAGAAGAGAAGCAGAATAGAGTTGGTGTCTGGACCAACAGCCGCCAGAAGTGTGAAGCTCATCTATACCTTGGCTCAGTACATCTGCTATCTCATAGGGATGTAATCTATCCAGTTATTTAATAAGATAAACTAATTTGAGCTAAGATGCTAATGTCCCTTCCCAGAAAAAATGGTTGCATTTTATTAGTGGCCTTAAATGCTCACATCCAAAGGCCTGAATAATTTGGGTGGGATTTTCCACCTTAATGTAAGATCAATATCTAAGAGGCAGCCTGGAGTAGTGGAAAGGCTGCTAGATTTGGAGTGTGGTGACAGAAAGTTCAAATCCTGTCTCTAGCATGTGACCTATGTGACCCTGATTAAGTTGCTTAACATGCTCGGATCTCAGTTTCCCAATATGTACAATGACAGGGGTTGGAATAGAGGCCCTCTGTGATTTCTTTGATATCTAAATCTGTAATCTTTTGACAAGTGGTAAACAACCCCTAAAATGAATCTTTCTTAGTTACAAGGTCATTGAAATGTATTTAAATCAGTGCTGGTTGATTGGAGCCTGCAGTTTTGGACCAACACAGAGAGTATACTGTTAACACACTAACTACCTTTAGGTGGCACATGCAAATTTCAGAATGGGAATCCACTGAATATTTAGCACATGGTTTCCTTGAATATTTAGATGGTGAGCCCCCAGGGCAGGACCTGCTACTGATTTGACTTGATCCCCTCAAATCACAAATATGTTCCTGGTTGTTCTATAACAATAATAATACTGTAATTTTTGAGATCTGTTCCCTAGGTGACAGAAAACAGTTTTTAATTACTGTGAAACAATCCACAGAGCCAGATGGGAGAGAAGGCTTAGTTTGTTTTCAAACACAAGCTCTGCCATCCCTTTTGGATTTCATGATTTGTCCCTTTAATTATCTTGCCTTTGACATTTGACCCCCAAAGAAAGAAGAGGGATGTGAATGAAGAGGAGAAACAGGATCAGGGACCTCGTTTTCTTTTACTTATAGACACTATGATTATTTGTTTTAGAATTCTCATTTATTCCTTTTAATTGATGGATTTCTTGTGGAATACAACTCAGTTCAACCCCCATTCATTAATATCCCATGTTTATAGAACACTTTTAACTGTTCAAAATAATTAACCCACATCATCTCATTTCACGCTCACAATGAGCCTGTGAGGCAGGATTGAGTATTGAGTATTTTGCAAAAGAGGAAATAAGCAAGAAAATTTAAGTCACTTATCCAAGGTCACACAACTTTAATGTCAGATGTCAGATTTGAACCCAAGTATTCCTGACTCCAAGTTCAGGCGACACTAACCCTTGTCATCTCTCTGTTTCTTGAGCAACTGCTATGGTGCAGAAATGGGAGATATTGTGGCAGTAAAACTGATAAGATTTGAGAAGAGTTAGGATATGAGGACTTGAGGGAGAAGGAAAGAGTCAAGGACAGTCCTGAGCTTGTGATCTGAGTGTCTAGAATAATGGAACTCTCAGTAGAAATTGGAACATTTGGCTAAGGAATGGGTTGGGGATGAGGGGAGAAAATAACGAATTTCCTTTTGGACACATCAAGTTTGGTATGCCAGTGAAGCCTCCAGTATAGATGACCATTAAGAAGTCTACTTTCATTCCTCTAAGACGCTAATGAGTTGTCCCAATACAATTTAAACTCCTTGCCCATTGTGGAGTGTCTGGGAAACTTTCTTAAGATTTTAACATACAATTTTGAAATTCTTTTCCACCAGTGAAACACATATACGCAAAGGGGACAAGGACTGTTCGAGTGGACTGAAAAAATGTTGGCAATTTTAATCATTATCTCTGAATGACTCTCTTATATTCATGACTTTATTTTTCGATGAATTCTTTTCAAAAGCCGTGGACTGTCACTTCATGACAATCCTGACAAATGAGAGCGTGTCCAGAGGGCAATTAGGAGAGTGAGGTGACCCAGAAGTACTGCTTGAAGGGGCTATGTATGTTTAGTCTGGAGTAGACTTGGGCTGCCATGATAGCTATCTTCAAATGTCTGAAGGCTTGTCATGTGAACTAGGCATTATTAAACTTATTCTGCTTGCTTCTAAAGGGGAGAACTGGGACTAATGGATGGAAATGAGACAGAGAGACATAGTTCAGCTCAATTTAGGGAAGCATTTCCTAATAGCTAATGCAGTCAAAAAATGAAATGGAAGACTTTTTCAGGAAATGAGTTCTTTTTCATTAGAAGTGTTCAAGAAGAAGAGAAATACCTACTTGCCAGGTGCACTATAGAAGGAATACACCCATTGGACCTCTCATTTTCAGATTCTAGAATTCTTTGCACCCCAAGTTTTGTTTTTCTCATACAACTTCTGGTTTTTAGTGATCCCACCACTCCATCTCTTGAGTTATGTGACCCTTTAAAACTTGAAATAACAACAATAAAAAACAAAATAAAAACAAAGTCTTTTAAAAATTAGACTTGGGAATAAAATAGAGACAATGCAATACTGAGGCAAAGCCACCGAAATCGGAGTCGGGAGACCCATGTTCTAGTACAAGCCTTACGATTAACTTGCTCTATGCCCTTGAACAACTTCCTTTACCCTTCTCCTCTGTAAAACGAGAAAGTTGGAGGAGAGGACCTGCTCCAATCATCTGGAAGTCTGGACACTCTCATCTGAGCAAGTAACATTTAAACCCAGTATGTGCTACTGCCCCCAGACTGATATCATACAATTCATTATTAATTCCAATCTTTAAAACTCCATAGAGTCAGTGTTTAAACATTTAAGCACTTGAAGAATAGGATAATGTCTGGATGAAATAAAAATGATGGATTGGCAAAAAGGGCAAATTTTGATGTGATATAAAGAAAAACTTCCTAAGAATTAGAACTATCTGGCAATGGAATGGGCTGCCTTTATTGGAAAGGAGTTTGCTCTATGAGAACTATTCCAAAAAAGGCTGGAGGCCTCTTTGCTAGGACTGCCCTAAAGGAGATTTTTATTTATGTATAGATGTGACTAGATGGTGTATGAGGTTCCTTCTAATCCTTCGATTCAGTGAAGGAATATGGTGGGAAAAACCCACTGGATTTGAAAAAGGAATTGAGTCTGAATCCCAGTTTACTGCCAGTGTGACCTTAGGTAAGTAATCTCAGACAGGTCACTCAGCCTCTCTGAAATTCAGTTTCTTCATCTGTAAAATAGGGGGTTTTTGGTTTATAAGACCTACAAGCTTCCCTTTAACTCTAAATTCAATGGCCCTTTATTTTCAAGGCCTCCACAAAAGGGCAAGAATTTCACAGACTCTTCAGGACTCAGTGTAAAACTTACCTTTCAGAAAATCTTTTGCAATTGAAGTAGCTTTTCTCACTACTCTTTGGGCCCCAACACTTGAATCACACTGTCATTTTCTTGTTTGCATGGGACTCTGTACTATTCTTCAGTCCTACATCTTCCCACTTACATTATGGGCTCAAGGGTAGGAATGCTCTCTTCGGCCTTGACTTCTTGTCACAACACGCGCACACACACACACACACACACACACACACACACACACACACACCACACACACTGTGCTTATTGGTGAATAAAAGAGCATCCAACTTTTTTAATGTTATCCCCAATTCATCCCTTAGAAATAGGAAAAGAGATACCCCTCTTCTTATACAGCATATAATAGCATATATTATTATATAACAATATATTGTATTAATGTATATTATATCATTAATATATAATTTTAGTGTATTATGTATTATGATCTATTGACACTATATTGCATTATTATATAATAACAATAGTGTTTTAAGGTTTCCAAAGTGCTTTATAAACATTATCTCACTTCATCCTTGTGATGGGAGCACCTGGGAGGTAGATGCTATGATTTATCCCTGTTGCACAGAGGACAGGAGTTAAGTGTCTTACTAAGGATAGAGTAGTACAGCTAGGAAGGATCCGGGGCAGAATTTGAACTCGTGTCTTCCTGACTCCAGGTAGAGAGCTATATTCGTCTGCATCACCTCTCTGACCATCATAAAGATCAGGTGCCAGAATCCAAGTCCCCCATTGGGTCAGCCAGTAGAGAACCCAGGTGGCCTGGCTTAAAATCCATTTCTCTGCCCACCAGACTATGCTTATTATAACCCTTCCCTGTTGTTGGTTTTCCTGACCCCCGTATTCCATGGATCATTTGTCTCGTTCATTGTCTGTTTCCTCTGTGCCGATTTACCAAACTTGGGCTTTCATGATACTGATGGCGGCTCCACATGATGTGGTTAAAAAGCAGATGTGTTGTCAAAACAGAATTAGAAACTGTGAAGAAATACAGTATGTGACTCTCATTCCACTTCTGCCTTCTCAAGTTTCTTTCCTTATCAAGCACTCAAGATGCTATTCTTAGTTCCATGAGAATATTTATTTCATCCAACACAGGTCAGTCCATATTTCTGGGATCCAGCCTTGACTGATTATTTTTTACTGTCTTTAACATGATTTAAGGGACTGGCTCTGAAAGTTTTCGACATTAGTCATTTGGATTTCCATGGTGGTTCCTAGGGCCTGTAATCCAGGGGATTTCCTTTGCTTCCAGTCAATGCCTGGAGTTTTGTTTTATCAGCTTGTCTCAGACCCTCTCCTTTGTCTGCAGAGTGAGTGGGAGGCCCCTCAATTATTAATGAAGTATTCCAGCATGAGTCACATGGTTACCTTGGGAGGGACACTGAGGTCTATTCCACCCCAGCCCAGAGTCTTGCGGGGGAGCCTTGAGCACTGGCCACTTGGGTTACAGATGGCAGGGAGGTACCAGGAAGGGACCTCGACTTTGGCTGTTTGGGTTTCTCAGCCCGAGGGTAAAGGAGAGAACAAGAGCTGGAAATCCGACAGATGGATCCAGCAGAGGGGAGGTGTGCTCGGGTCTACTGGGAATTCACAGTTTGCAGTCATGGAGAGCCTCAGCTCCCCAATTCCCTCCTTTTCTGATTCAGTTCCCAGAAAACCAGGCAGCCATTCTGGCAGTGTGGGTACCCTGCTGTAGCAAAGTGCAGGCACCATGTTTGCAGAGCGGTAATCATCTGCCTGGCAAGTGCCACTTGCTGAGGCTTCATTTCTTCTCGAAGAACCCTTATGCCAGCTAGAGCCACGAGACTCTCAGTTTCTATCTCACTACAAACAGGAGAAAGGCTTCTTCACAAAAACCCTCTGTTTGATTATCTGGAGCCAAAGCCCCCATCTGTATTAAATATATCCTACAACAAAAATGCCCCCCTCTGGGGCTTGCTGAACCAAAATCACTTAATTATTTCAATTTACAGCCATGTTGGCAATTTTCGGAAATAAACAAAGACAAAATAAAATGTGATTTTCCGCCATAGCACAAAAGAACATGCAATGTATTCATTTTCCAGGGTGCTGGGAGAATTTTCTGCCACAAAGCTGGTTTCATTAAGGGACTGTATCCTGGGGAGCAGTCATCTCAACAGAGGAATTTTGTTACTTATTAGGAGTAACACAGCATTACTTATAGTATGCATATTAGAGGGAGAGAAGGAGTAGGGAGAAAGGGAGGAGAGAAAGACAGGGAGAAGAAAGGCAGAATGGAGGCAGAGAGAAGCCTAGATAGAGGAATAAATGGAGAGGGAGAGGGAGAGAGGGAGACAGAGAGAGAGAGAGAGAGAGAGAGCAGAATGAAAAGTGAAGAGAGAAGGGGAAAAAGGAAGAAGAAAAGGAGAGAGAGGGATGGGGAGAGAGAATTCACTGAGAATATAGAATTCAATGCATTAGGAGAAAATTCTTTTACAGTGTTACTGGAATAAAAAATAAGGTAGATTTCTGTAGACCTTACCTGTTTTAATATAGATATTTAACTTGCTTAAAATTGTACATTATAGGCAAAAAAAAATCACATTAATTTGACAATTCTTCGCTGCCTGCCCCACAATCATCTTTGCTCACAGAAGCTATTGTAGCTCTAGAAACGTTTAATAATCTTTGGTGATTCTAAAATGAGACAGACTCATATTTTGTACATGAAGTACCTAGCATATCAAAGGTACTCAATAAATATTTGTGGGAAATCCAAAGGCTCTCAAACATTCATCCCAATGCCCTGCACCCCATGCCCTTCCTCTGTAGTTTTCTGGAGCAGACAGGATTTGATTATTATTATTTTAGGGGATAAAATGTGGCCTTCCAGTTAAAGATCCAATTCTTCAATACTCACTAACCAATAGATCTCAAAACCTTACCTGATAGGTTGCTGGCAACATATTGTCTTCCGTGCAGAGGAATGGGGAGAGGATTGTCACAGCACTGAGTCACCCTGACCTGCTCTTCTTTGGGATTTTACTATCATTACTTTTTACCCCACCCCCACCCTGGCTTCTTTCTCCCCTCTGCCAGTTATCTCAAAGCTCAAGAAAAATTAAAAATAGTGCCTCAGTCTGACAAAAATGTTGAAGAACTTTGTCTTTAAAAAAAAAGAAGCAGGATGTGGTGGAATTTTACAAATACATGACTTGGAAGTAAAAGAATCTGGGTTCAAATTCAGTCTCTGATTGCATATTATGAGCCTGAGCAAATCTCTTGATCTCCCAGTACCTCCATTTCCTGATCTGTAAAACAAGAGAGATTAGACCAAGCAGACTCTGGAGTCCCTTCAGACTCCAGATTTGTGATCTTATGGCTGCTTCTTTTGACTCCAGGTATGCAAAGTTATAGATAGCCTAGAACTGGAACCATGTAAGATCTTCATACAGTGCCTGCCTCACACGCTAGCAATAGCATAGTGAATAAATCACTTACTATGTGTTCTTCGATGGTGTTGTTCATTATACTGATGATTCTTTCTCCCAAGACTAAACTGGTGGCTTTATCCTCAAATTGAACGTTTTTTTTTAAAGTTTATAACATTTATTTACTCACTTGCTTCCACTAGGACCATCCACATCTTTGTTTCCTTGCACAAAGACTTGTTAATCTTGTACATGTTTTTCTTAGTAAAAACACAAAAGGCTATATAATATAATTCTGATGTGTTGAGAAGATGGAGAAGGGAGCAGAGCCAGGAACTGAACTTAATCAAAATGAGGAATCTCTGATCTTTGGTTACTTGATTGTAGAAAGGGGGAGGGGGGAGAGACAGAGAGACAGAGAGACAGAGAGAGAGAGACAGAGAGAGGCAGAGAGACAGAGACAGACAGAGAGACAGAGAGACAGACAGAGAGAGAGTCAGTGAGTCAGTCTTTGGAAGATGGCACATTACAAAACAAAATACAAAATCTTATTTTTTTAAATTAAAGGTGGTATCTGTCTGCTCATGGACAAATCTAGTGTCTCTGGGATTCAGTTCCTCATGTGTGAAATGATAGGGTTGGATTAGATCACCTTCAAGTTCCCTTTTAACTCTAAATCTGTGATCTTATCATAATATAGGAATAAATTTGGGATGTTTGATATACATTTTGTTGCAAAACTGAAATCAAGTTATCTGCTCTTTGAGAAACTCAGAACCTCCTCCTGGAATGACAGCTTTCCACAAGGAGCTATGCAAGGGTTTGTTTTGACGGTCTCTCTGGTGGGGACACTCTCTCTTTGGGGTGACAAGATGGGAACTGAAGAGTAGGGAAGACAGATTTTTCTTCTTTCCTCCCTCCTGACAAGTCTCTTTAGAAGGACATTCACTGCCCTCTACCGGTTAGGCTGGGCAAAGTCTCTTGGTTAAGGGAGGGAAGGTTCTGAAAAGGCTTCTAGTCGTCACGCTTTAGGATTTCTGGGATGAAGCCGACTCACAGGAGGCCTTCCAAAGCCCTCTAGTCAAAATATTCCCCAGTCTCTTATAACTTCATGGAGTAAGAGAAAGAACTCAGCATTTGGGGGGGGGGCATTGGACCAGGGTTAGGGTAGAGACTTTTCTGCTTGCTATAGTTGTATGACCCTGGGTAAGTCACTTCACAGAGGCAGCTGGTGGGGGGGGGGGTAGGAGTAATGGATTTAAGGTATGAAGACTTGGCTTCAACTTTGGACTTTGTTATTATCTATATGGCCCTTTCCAGACCTCGGTTAGCTCATCTGTCAAAGCAAGAGTCTAACTAGATATTGTAATCCTATATCTCTCTGAGCCCGATTCCTCATTTGTAAAATGGAAGTGATAATTATGTTCACTACCTCCCCACAGGGTTGTTGTGGCATCCAATAAGATAATGTGCCACAAGCACTTTGTAAGCAGAAAGCATCCTTTAAATATGTCATCATTACTACTTGTAAGAACTGATGGGGGCCATTGCCAGTTGTCTTGACTCATATCTTGCCACTGGATTCGGATGACTCTGGAGGAGGGAGTGAGGCTGATGACTTTGTGTAGCTCTGTCTCACTTAAATACAATTCACTTGCAAGGTAAGACATCACCCTCCTGATGTCATTAGTCCTCTTCAAGAACCAAGGATAAGCAACAAGGACAACAAAAACTTGATGCTTTACTCTTTTGATTGAATTCTCTAATTCTCTAAGTAGCATTTCCATTTTACCATGGACCATTGTCTGGTCACCGTTTGACTCAAACAGAATCACTCTGTGTAGTTTCAGCATTTTGTCTTAAAGTTGAGTAGGAAACAGAGGTGGGGAGACAAAACCTCTTTAGAGAAATTGTCAGGACCCAGATCCAAGATCTTCCTTTACTATGAACTGTGTTTTCATTTATGCAAGGCATAACCCCAGACCAATCTGTCATTCTGTCACTCTGCAAACATTATTATTAAATACCTACTATGTTCTAGAATCTGTGCTAAGTGATGGAGAAATAAACAGTCTCTGCCTTCAAGAAGCTTACATTCTATTGGAGGAAACAACATACATGTCTAAAATTGTGTTGCTCCCACATCCTAGATACTGGGTAATAAGTTAGACTGGAAAAAATATGGCAAGAACTCATTCATCAATCAATCATTTATCACTTTTTAGGCACCTACTACTATGTACCAGAGCTAGATTCTGGGATATGGAGACAAAATAAACAAATCAGTCCTCATCTTTAAAGGGCTTACATCCTATTGTGGGAAACATGTACACCTGCTTCTCTTACATCCTAGTGACTAGGAAATAAGTTAGAATGGACAAAAAAAATAGGGAAGGAACTCATTAATTATTATTTATTATATATAATGTTTATATAATACATAATATGATCATTATTATAATTAATTAATTATAATATTAAGTGTCACTAAAAATCAACTGGTATTAATTAAGAACCTACTATGTGCCAGTCACAGGATTAGGTGCTGGGAATACAAAGACAAGAAAAAAAATTAGTCATTGTCCCCAAGGGTTATAAATTCTATTGAGGAGACAGCATGTGCATAAATGCATCTTTACAAAGTATATATCTCTCATTTAGAAAGGCTGGTCAAGACACCATCTTGATGATTGAATGGATTAAATGAGCATTATGTGAACTTGCATTGTAAGTAGGGACTCAATAAATCTTCTTGAATTAAATTGAATCAAACTAATCTTGTTAGAAATGACCAAAGAGCCTTCAGGTAAATCCTTTCTGAGAAGAGTTTTATCATTTACAAGCAGATTTCATCCTGTGTCATGTACATTGTACTACTAGGTGGTAGTCAGACACAAGGGAACAGAACTGTAGCTCACTGTTCTGACACCTTGGGCAATCACCACAGAATGCTTTGGGGGCAAGCAGTGTTTGACAGTCAACATTTTAAGACAAAATCACTTGCAGGGGAAAGAGACCTTGGACCTTTGGATTCAAAGCTTCTTAGGGGTGGTGAGGAGGTCCTTGGCCCTCCCACTGCAAGCCCACCAGAGATGTTCCTTTTTGAGAATATGTTCAGTCCCAAGAAGATCCCCCCTCAGAAGTCTGCCTTTCTCTCTAATCTACTCTATCCAGACAAATTAATTTGAGATTGAGCTGGGATTGGACTATCAGGGTCAAGTCAGGATGGGGGGAGCTCATCTGGCATATGGGGGGGGGTGCCCAAAAGAAGTGGTGTGGTGTCAATGGATAGAAATCAGAAAAATTTCTGACTCAGACAGTGACTGACTATGTGACATTAGCCCTTATGATCCTCTTTTTCCTTATCTGACTGGATATAATAATGCTACCTATCATTGTTATGAGGATCAAATATCTATATATGAAAGTAATGTCTGTAAAGTGCTATGTAAATCATAATGCGCTATATATATATGTATATATATATTAGCTGTTGTTATCATTAGCTATTATAGCAGCCTACTATTTTTACTACTCTTATCAAATTATGTGCTATTTTCAGTTTCTAGAAGCTGAAGGAATACAAGTATGATTACCACCCGATAACTTTAGGCACTCTACCCCAGTTGCAGCACGGTAGTTATAGCTCTACAAGATGGTAATGCCCTTCTCTCCTATCCCCTGGGGTCCTGGGATGCAATTAAAGTGTAATCAATCTCTTTTACAAGTAGATTCCAAGGGTAAACCATGAACAGCAGGGGGAGGCAGAGAACAGTCATCCCATTTCCCTGAGGTTTCTCTAAAAACTGCCCCCAGTAATTCAATTGGATTTGATTCGATTTGGAAAACATTTATAAAGCATCTAGCCTCACATAAAGCATTGTGCTAGGTCTGGGAGTATGCACATGACAAATAACACAATCTCTAAACTCAAGGAGTTTATAGTCTATTTAAGGAGGATTAGTCTGGTCTACACATAACTCAGATACAAAGACGAATGTGGTTAAGTGCATAGGCCAGGTCAAACAGAAGGATGGAAGTTTGTGAAAGGGGAATCTTCTATCAAAGGGGCAAAGTTTAATGGGAAGATTCACAGAGGAGGGAGCCCCTGGGCTTGATCTCAAAAGAGGACTTCAAGAAGCTGATACATAGATGGAATCCACTCAAGCCATGAGGTAACGGTGTGTGCAAAGTCAGAAAGATGAGAGTAGGTCAGAAAAGCTTAGGGAACGGCTGGTTGTCCAATTTAGTTGGGAGTCTAAAGTATAAATTGGGAAACTCTGAAATGAAGCTGGAAATCAGAGTGTTGTCTCAAGGCCTTGAATATCAATTTAAGAAGATTATATTGCATGTTATAGGGAATGTGGGACTACTAAACATTTTGAAAGTAGTGGAGTGATCAGACTTAGGTATTAGAAAAGTTATTTTGGCAGTGGTGTGAAGGGTAGGTTGGAGGCAGAGAGACTACAGAAGTATAGAATTTGAGAATAAGAAGGAGCCTCGGTGGTAGTCCTGTTCAGCCCGTGTCCAAAAGATATCCCTACTAAAACATATCCGACAAGTGGTCATCCAGCCTCTATTTGAAGACCTCTGAACCTTCTGTCTCTTTAGGTGGCACATTCCATTTCTAAACTGTTCTGATTGTTAGGAAATTGTAGGTTTGATTCTATTTAGTTTTAGTTTTTTTGTTTTGGTTTGTTTCTTTCCCCCCCAGGAGGCTATTCTGAGATAGAATAAATACCCGAGCGAGGCAAGGGATGGTAGGAATGGCAAGGCAGGGAGGCATATGAGAGTGGTTATGAAGGTGGAATTGGCAGATAATTGGAAGTGAGAGATGAGAGAGAGGGAAGAGCCAAATTTTTGAGCCTGGGAAAGTAGTGATGTCAGTAACAGAGATAGTTCAGGTTATAGAGGGAGTCTGATGAGTTCAGCTTTGGACATGTTGGATCTGAGGTGTCTTAGGGACAGAGATCCAGAGCTAGGAGAGACCAGAGCCCATCTGGACCAGTTGGTCTCTTATTTTACAAATAAGAGAACTTAGGCCTAAGATTTGCCCAACAGGAGGTAGTATGGTGGATAGAGTGCCGGTCCTGGAGTCAGAAAGACTTCAGTTCAGATATGGAGCCAGAAAATTCCTAGCTGTGTGACCTCAACAAGTCACTTGACCTCTTTTTGCCTCAGTTTCTCCACTCCAACAGCACCAGCCTCTAAGGGTTAAGGATAAAAAGAGATAGTATTTGTAAAGTGCATAACACAGTGCCTGACATGTGGTAGGGGCTATACAAATGCTAACTGTGTTGATGATGACAGTGATGATTGTGGTGGTGGTGGTGATGATAATGTTGGTAGTGGTGGTGATGATGATAGTGATGGTAGTGATGCTGGTGGTGGTGGTGGTGATGGTGGTGGTGGTGGTGGTGATGATGATGGGGGTGGTCATGGTGGTGATGATGGTGGTAGTGGTGGTGGTAGTGGTGATGGTGGTGATGATGATGGTGATGGTGGTAGTGGTAGTGGTGGTGGTGATGATGGTGATGGTGGTGGTGGTGATGGTGGTGGTAGTGGTGGTGATGATGGTGGTGGTGGTCGTGGTGGTGGTGGTGATGATGATGATGATGGTGGTGGTGGTGGTGATGATGATGGTGGTGGTGGTGGTGGTGGTGATGATGTTGATAATCATATCACACAAGTAGTAAATGTCAGAAGAGGGGTTGGATTCTAGATCCTCTACCTGCAGCATCAGTGTGCATTTCAGGGCATCAATCTTCATTCAAATGAGGGCACCTTGCAGAGAAGTCAGAAATCCAGGTTTGTATTCAGGGAGGAGGTGGTGTAAGAGATGTAAATGTGTCAGATATCTGTTTAGAGGAGATCACCAAAACCAGGAGAACAAATGAGACTGCCAAGAAAGAGGTTCTATAAAGACAAGAGGAAAAGTTCTTAGAGACTAAAATGTGAAGTTCAAAATTTGTTCTCTTGGAGACTCTTTCTACCTTTTTTTTCTGCCCCTTTCTTCACTTCTAGTTTCTCTCTCCTCTTTCTCCAGATGAGTAGGGCTTTCTGCCTACAGAGGATATTCTAGAGCCTTCCAGTTAAGGGGAAATCAGATCTAATCAGTCACTAAGATCTTAAGTGAATTAGCTTAGCATATGTGTCCACTATCACCACTACCCCCTTCTCCTCCAACCAGAGTCATTTGATTTCTAAATGAGGGTCCGAAAAAGAAGAATCTAGATGCATGAATCTAATGGGACCTGGGGCAAGGAGTTATGGGGTATTTAGGGAGGAGGGAGTAAGTTTATGGAGGTGAGCCAATTCTGTCTATTCATAAAGCAGGTCATGACCACAAACATTACCCATCAGTACCTGCAGTAAAGACCTACTAAGTGAATTTCATAGCAACCGTTCCTCCAATTGCCCACATTTCAATTTTCCTCTATTGACAGTTGTCAATGTGAGGGGCAGCTGGAGGGAGTAGTGGTTAGAGTACTGACTTCGAATAAGGAAGGCTTATCTTTCTGAGTTTAAATCTGACCTCAGACACTTACTAGCTGTGTGACCCTGGGCAAGTCATTTTACCCTGTTTGTCCCAGTTTCCTCATCTGTAAAATGAGCTGAAGGAGGAAATAGCACACCACTCCAATATCTTTGCTAAGAAAAAGGGGGGTCACAAAGAGTTGGGCATGACTGAAATGACTGAATAACAACATTGACAGTTATATTCAGACTGAGACCTGTTTCTAATTTTGCTATTTTTTCAGAAGTTTACCCTTCTTCTGCACTACATTTGTTGTGTAGTGCCTCAGAAATTTGCTAGCTGTGTGACCCTGGGCAAGTCACTTCACCCTGTTTGCCTCAGTTTCATCATCTATGAAATGAGCTGAAGAAGGAAATGGCAAACCACTCCACTATCTCTGCCAAGAAAACCCCAAATGGGGTCACAAAGAGTTGGACAGGACTGACCAACAACTTCATCTCCTATTAGACCTATGACAGAGAGATAGGGATGCCCAAGACTCATTGTGAATCAAAGGTGGCACCTGGGAGCCAACCCAGTCACCTGCTGCTTTATGAGAGGGTGTAGGGCAAGTGGTGCAATCACAATGGAGTCTGTCCTGATCGGGCCACATCTGCATTATTGAGTTCATTTCTAGGCCCCATACTTCAAAGAAGATCAGCTGCAACATGCCAAGAGGAGAGAGGCCAAGATGTGAGAGGACTTTAGACCATCCCGTCTGAGGACTGGTTGAATGGATAGAGGAGGTTTAACCTGGAGAAGAGGGGACCTAGTAGGGAGGGGAAGGAGATACAGTAGCAGAAGTGTATAAAGGCTATCATGTTGATAAAGTTTACATATGTTTCATCTGGATGCAGTGGACAGAATTAAAGATGAGTACAAGAGGTAAGGGGCAGATCTGGGCTTGAGTCAGGAAAAGCTAGGGCTCTAACCCAGCAGGAATGGGCTGTTTTGGGAGGCACAGCATTCTTCTTCAATAGAAATCATCAAGAAAAATCTGGGTGACCTCTTGCTGGGGTGCTGTGGAGGGTATTCCTATTTAATAATAATAATTATTACTATAAGTATACATATATATATATAATTATATCACTGTGCAGACCTGAAAGTTCCATATAAATGCTGATATTAAATGTTAAAGTTATATAATTATATATTATTTAATGCTGATATTTTATCATTACTATGAGTATTCATATTATCATAATTATTGACATTTATAGTATAATAGTATATTTACTATATGTCTATAATATAATATAATACAGTATAAATATATAATATAATTTATATTATTATTATAATTATTAGCATTTTAAGATTTACAAAGTTCTTTATGTATGTTACTCCACTTGAGTAGGATTGGATGACCTCTGAGGTCTTTTCCAGCTCTGAGATTGTGACCCCCTGTTGTCACAGGGATCAAAATCAATTAATCTTTTGATCAAATAGTTCAGTTTTCATTCTACCATCGTTTCCATTCAGGCTGAGGCCTCTTCTGATCTTCAGGTGAATCCTCTCTTTATACCATTTACATACTTTCTATCTACAAGATACAAAGAAGTGAGCGGGACTTGGCGTTGGGGGGAGAGAGTCTCCCATCAATCCCTATCTGTGTACCTGGTCAGGTTAATTGATCCTTTTGTGCCTCCGACCTCATTTGTAAAGGGTGTAAAGATTTCACATCTTCCTGAATCCAGGCATTGTAAGATCTAGCTCCTTATCTATCTAAAGAGTAAACCTACTTGTAAAATAGACAGTGACAAACCTGGTGTTAAAATTTGAGGGTCATTTTGAGTTTCAGAGAACCAAATCTACAAAGAGAATTGTATATTAAACTGCAAACTTGTTTAGTTTTTTTTAAAGATGTATTATATTTAACATAGCTATAATAAAATTCCCCTTTTTCTCCTCTTCTGGACTTTTTTGTTTTCTGTATAATTGTAAAATGTTTTATTGATAATCTTCTTCCTTTCTCTCTTCCTTCATTCCTTCCTTCTCTTTCTTCATCTTCTCTTTTTTCTTTCTTTCTCTTTCCTTCTTCCTTACTTTCTCCTTTTCTCTTTCTCTTCCTTGCTTCTTTCCTCCCTCCTTTCCATCCTCCCTTCTTTCCTTCTTTTTTCTTTCTCTTTCTCTTCTTTTTCTTTCTTTCTTTACCTTTCTTTCTTCGATATCATTACCTACTAGCTCAGTCCCATCCCTTCCTTTGAAATGTGCAAGGTACTTTCACATGAAGTTTCTCACATCATCTCTTCTCACAGAAGTCCAGTGACTGTAGAGAAAGGCTTTTACCATATTATCCCTGAGTGATAATAATGCTCACTGATATTTATACTACCCTTTAAAGTTTATAAAGTAGGATCAAAGACATAATAAGCCCTTTGCTTGGGGTAGATGGGATAATGATAACTGTCAACAGAAAGCAAGCCGAGATACTCAATTCCTATTTTCTTCTGCAAAAGAGATTGACCTTTATACAGGAAATGACAGATCAAAAATGACTCCAAGGGGTGTGATACTCTAAATAAGTCAGGTGATAGTAAGAAAGCATCCAATTCATTTTGGATGGCCCAGATGAACTATATCCTCTTCCAGATGTGATTTCTAATCCACTGTCAGTGATATCTGAAAAGTCAGAGAAAATGGGAAACATGCCTTAATATTGGGGAAGGGCAATTTTCAAAACAGGGATGACAATAGCCTCTGTATACCATAGGCTCATGAGACTTTGATTTCTGGGAAAATTCTTTTTAAAAATCCTTAAATCCTTAAAAACTATCTATGGCTATCTAATGGAAAAGAAATAAGCATTTTTATAGTGCCTATGTGCTATGTGTCAGGCCCCGTGCTAAGTGCTTTACAGATACTCCTTAGATTCTTGCAATAGGCCCATGAAGTTGGTGCTGTTCTTATCTCCATTTTGACAGTTGAGGAAACTGAGGCAAATAGAGGTTTAATAACTAGTAATCTGCCCAGAGTCACCCAGTTCCTAAGGGTCTGAGGCCACGTTTGAACTCAGATCTTCCTGAATCCAGGCCCAGTACTCTACCCATTGTAAGATACAGCTCCTTATCTATCTAAAGTGGGGGGATCAGCTAGGTGGCGCATTGGAGTCGGGAGGACCTGAGTTCAAATCCAGCCTTAGACACTCGACATACTTATTAGCTGTGTGACCTTGGGCAAGTCACTTAACCCCAATCACCTTGTCTTCCCCCCTCAAAAAAAATTTTTTTTTAAACAGAGTGAAGTGGGATTTACAAAGAGTCAGCACAGCTTCAACAACAGGTCGAGACTGATTAAGGCAATTTCCTTTATGAACAAGGTTGTTGAACTCTGATAGATTAGAAGAATGCTGTGAATAAAGTTTATCTAGAGGTTGATAAAGCTTTTGATAAAGTATCACATTTACTTTCAGAGGAAGTGAATATGGATTGGATGATAATATGGTAAAATGAGTTAAGGATTGGTTAGATGGCTAGACACAAAGAATAGCTGTTAATTGTTCAGTGTCAGGTGGGGAAGGGTTGTTGTAGTTGTGTGTCCTTCCTTCTTGAAGAGAATTATGGTGTCAGGAAAGTGATGTCATGGCTTGAAAGTGAATGGGATTTAAGTGAGAGAGAACTGGGCAAAGTCACCAGCCTCACTTTCTCCTCAGGAGCCATCTGGGTCCAGTGACAAGGTAGAAGGAAGCCTCCAGAGGAAGATCCCAGGGGTCAGTGCTTGACCCTATACTATTTAACAATTTTTTTAGTGACTTGCATTGCAATGGTTATACTAATTTTTGCAGTTGACAAAACTGAGGCAAACAGAGGTTTAGCTAATTTGCTCATCAGATGTGCAGATGATGCGAAGTTGGGAGGGATAGCATACTGGATGAGAGGATTCAAAAGGATCAAGCTGGCTAGATCATTGGGCCAAGAATAGTAAAGTGAAATTCAAGAGAAATTAATGTAATTATACTTGAGTACAGAAAGAAAAATCAACTTTACAAACATAAGATGGGGAGGACTAGCAGCTAGGTCTCAATTAGTGCAAGTAATAACTCTCCTGATGTGATGATGTATTTATTTGATTTTGCACTATTTGAAGTTATAATTAGATACAGTAGGTTGTTGGTTCCAGCCTACTGAAAATTTGTAGTATGGATTCCAATTATGTAAACATTTCGGGGATTCATTATTTGTACTAATCTGGATCTAGTTGTGCAGGAATTGTTCTGAAAAGGATCTTAGAATTCTGGAAAGATTTTAGTGTAAGATTCTTAGCGAAAAGATACTGAAAAGATTTTAGTGTACTACATGCTCAGTACATCAGCCTCAGCTCTGGAGTGTGGCCACAAAAAAATAGAATGCAAACTTAGGCTTCTTTAGATGCCTCCTAGCTCTCTCCAGCCTGTCCCAGATGGACAAAACTGCCAGTGTAAGACTTGGTCTTGGACGCTTGACCTGCCACACTCTGTAGCTTGGATGACTCTCTGCATGTTCTCTGTTTCCATCGTGTCCTCCAAGAGATCCAGAAGGTTTCACGCTTCTCAGTCCTTACCTCTCCTTCTCACCACCATCACAGTAACCTTGGATTATTTTTTAAAGGCATCAGTCTGCTGATCATCAGGGTGTGTCTTCCACCCCTAGCCTCACATTCACCCCTCCACTTTGGGGGCTTCCCCACCCAGCTCCAGCCCAAGCATTCCTTTGGCTTTAAGAGGCTGCAAGTTCAGGTGATATCCCAACTCTGGTAGGACCCTGCATGGATTCCCGGACCCAGAGCAGCATCTTTGCTCTTGAGTATCTCCCTCTGAGTTCTCCCTGGGTATCATCTGTGTTTCAGTCAGCTGCTGCATGCAGTTTTTCTCAGCAGCAGAGGGAGAGAATGCATCAGACTCCTTTTATCCCAGCCAAGCTCTCATAATTAGAATTTTAAGCCTTTCCTTGCATACCCAAGCCTCCTGTTAGTCAAAACATTGTTAACTTTGATGTAAACTTACACAGCTCTAAACCAATATCTAATTGGGCTTGTGTTGGCAATTATTCTGCCTCTGGGGCATGCGGGCTCCTAATCATCCTCACATGGACCCAGAGCGCCCCTGGCTTTTGTGACTGAAGTAGGAAGCTGAGTGAGCCTCTCATCATGGTCCCTGGCCTCATGGGGAAAGGACACATTAGCTGGAATGGAGAATGGGACCCAGTAATGAGTCCAAGAAATTGGGTTCCATCACTACTGAGTCCCATTAGCTCAACTCTGTCTTAAGGTCTCAGACTGAAACAGATTTCTCAGAGCACTGGGCACATCCCTCTGTTCAGTCACACTCTCCTCCTCTCCTTTGGATTAAAGTACTATGTGGAGATGTCTCTTCTCTCCCTTACGTGCCTTGGACATCTATGTTTACCCTCCAGTGCCCAGTAGCACCTAATAGCCGCTCACTAAGCAGCTGAACACAAGTGTAAGTACGAGAGTAGGAATTATCTTCTTTTTCTTTGTCTCCTCAGCATCTAACACAATGCCTTGCAATACAGTAGGTGCTTAAAAAGCACTTATTAATTGATTCATTCACTCTGGTCAGTTGTCTCATGGATTCATGCCATTGGGCATCAGGCGATCGGATGAGGGATTGTGGATAGATTGGTATAAATTCAGTCCTTCTCCTGAGAAACAGTGATGATAATAACTAATGTCAATTTGGCACCTTAGGATTTCAAAATTGCTTGGTATACATTGTCTCCCTTGGGAGATGATGTTCCTCATACAAACCTGTGAGGTAACCGCTACAAACATTATCCCCTTTGTACAAATGAGGAAACTGAGTCTGAAAAAGTTTAAATGGCTTGACTCTGGTCCCCTAGCTGGTAAATGAAACAAGATTCAGCTAGTGGCTTCGTTCCCCCAGGGTGAGTGCTTGAGCTACACGTCCCCTCAAAGAGGACGTTCTACAAACAGCAGGTTGGTATCGTCTTTGCTTAGGAAGGATGGCATCTGATGGGGCTGGCCTTAGCACAGCATTTTCTTCCAATAGAAAGACCTCGCAGTGATAATTAATGCGATGATGGTTGATAACATTTATATAGCAGCGCTTTAAGGTTTGCAGTGTCTTACACATTCCGTTTAGTCCCGAGGCATAATAACAACAGATGACTTTATATAGCACACTAAGATTTGCAAAGCCTTGCAAATCTTATTTTATTATTAAAATTTATTATTATCTTATTCTAAAAAATCTGATTTCATTTGAGCCTCAGAACCACTCTGTGAGGTTCTACAGGCTTTCCACGTGTCTTTCTTACTGCTTTTCACTCATTCAGTCATGTCCAACTCTTTATGGCACCATGTGGGGTTTTCTTGGCAAAGATACTGGAGTGATTTGCCATTTCCTTCTCCAGCTCATTTTACAGAGAAGGAAACTGAGGCAAACAGGGTTTGCAACTTGTAAGTATTGAAGCCAAGTTTCAACTCAGGTCTTCCTGACTCCAGGCTCGGAGCTCTATCCTCTGAGTCAGCTAGCTGCCCTAATACCCCTGTCTTAACAGACACAAAAACAGAGTTTCAGTCTTGTATCATAATCATCATAAACATAAGGTCATGAGTGCCCACTACCCATGGTCAATTTGTTACTAATATTTGAGCTTGAACTTGAATCTAGGTCTCTCCTAACTCTGTCTGATATCCTTGCTGTCAGACTATCTGCTTCTTGGTTTACAGCCCTACTTTTCCCAGGCCACTAAGTTATTATAGAATAGTAGTGACATTAAAGGCTCAATCTCCATAGTACATATGTGTGGTGTGTGTGTGTGTGTACACATATATGTGTACACACATATAGTTATATTATCATCTTATATATTATCATTATATATAGAGAGAGATGCATATATGCTTTGTATTGCATACATATATGTATATACACATACATCTCTTTCTATACATATATGTGTATATGCATGGATACATACATGCAGCTCTAGTTATAAATCAATACACACAGGCATATATGTACACAGCCTTTCCAAAAGTATAGCCGGTTTTGAGCTCTAATGATTTAAAGCTACACTAAGACTTTTGGAACAATGTGTGTGTATGGAGGTGGTGGTAAATGAGCAATGGGACTAATTGACTTCTGAGGTCTCTTCCTCTGATTAATAGACTTATCTCAATCCTTTGCCAAATCCTCCTCATGCCTGAGCATACAAAATTTCATCACAGACTTGTCTTCTCCATCCTGTAGATACACTGTTGTCAGACCTTGCTATGAGAGGCTCATATTGATCCCGAATTCCTGTCCTATGTATGCGCATGTATGTTTGTTGTTTAGTCATTTCAGTCATGTCTGACTTCCTGACCCCATTTGCCAAGAAAATCCCAAATGAGATCAGGAAGAAGAGTAGGGCATGACTGAAAAACAGTTGAACAACTAGCAGAGACACTGAAGCGGTTTGCCATTTCCTTCTCCAGCTCATATTACAGATGAAGAAACTGAGGCAAACAGGGTTGAGTGACTTGCCCAGGGTCACACAGCTAGGAAGTGCAGCCAGATTTGAAATTGGGTCTTCTTGATGCCAGGCATGGCACTATATCCACTTTTCCACAAGGGCGCACTAAGAGTTTTAATGCAGTTTAAAAGCTTTAATAACAGAAAATTTTATTAAGACTTTTGGGAATGTGTACATACACACGCACACACACATACAGGTATGTCTATATAGATATATATGTGTGTGTATATATATGCATATACGTGTGTGTGGGGTGTGTATGTTTGCATGTGTTTGTATGTGTGTTTGTGTGTATGTACGTGTGTGTGCACACACACGTGTGTGTGGTGTGTGTGAATGAAAGGAGGAAGGCAACGAAGATTTACCTAGTGCCTTCCATGGGCCAGGCACTGTACTATGCACTCTACAAATATTATTTCATTTGTTTCTCACAACTCAGGGGTGAAATGGCAGGAAATCATCCTTGAATTCTTTCCCGTTTGCTCTTCATGTTATCATAGATTTAGAGCTGGGGGAGCTATAGTTCAAATACCAATCATCACCCCCCCCCCCCAATTTACAGATGAGAAAACTGAGACCAGAGGAGGGAAATTGACTTAACTGTCACTTCTAAGAGTCAGGAAGTCACTAAATGAAGATTTGGAACTTGGACTTCAAATCTAGCCTACTTTGCCGAGCCACCCTCTGAGCCCTTTGACGTGAGCTCCAAAGCCTTGCTGCAGCTCTTCAAAGCCCGTGGGTGCTCAGAAGTGCTGACTCAGACATGTGATGTTAACACCCTGATCTCTCTATAGAGAGCATGGCACCCCTCGAGCCTGTGGGACTTCTGTAAGCCTCATCTTCATATCGCAAAGGAGAGAGTTACAATAAATGTCTATTAAGATCTCTGATATTTTCAGAGTCTATGAGCCAGCTCCCAGTATGAGAGCTCAGGTACTATCCTTCTTCATAGCCTCGTTCTTAGTGTATTCCGTGCATTAAACGGGAGACATTAGCTTTAGGGGCCAGTGCTGGGAATATGTATTGTTGTTTTGGGCATCCGCCACTAAAGGCTAACCCGAGTGAACTTGGTTACATGGCTGGGCCATATCTGTAATGGGAATAATTGATAGCACCAGCCTCGCAAGTGTTCACCTTCCTCACTGGGTTGTAAAGATCAAATGAAATGATGAATGTAAAATGCTTTGCAAACTGTAAAGAATTATGTCATTATCTATTACTATTATCCATGTAACTATTATATTATCTATGGTATAACCGTATTAGTATAACATATAATGACTATATTATCTATATTACAACTATATTACATAACAATATATTAAAATGTATTGTAGCATCTATATTATATTACCATAATAATATATTTAAAATGTATTATGTATAATAATATATTATAAACATATTATATTTTCTATATTGTAACTATATTATTATTAAGTATTAGAACCAGCATTCAAACCCAGATCCAGGGACTCCAACTTCATTTTTCTTTCCACTGCACCACAATGTAATAACTTATGGCAGAGGCAGAGATGGATATAAGAAATCTGTTCTCTTTATTCTTATTCACGGAAGATATGAAAATGAAAAGACTCCAGTTCCCATAATGTCATGGAATACAGGCACTGACATTCTGAATGCTGAAACATCAAATGCCATCTTTTACAACAATGATTTGTTGAGTTGGTTTTCAGTCCTGTCCGGTTCTCCGTGACTTCATTTGGGGTTTTCTTTACTGCAGTGGCTTGCCATTTCTTCCTCCAACACATTTTACAGATGAGGAAGTTGAGGCAGTTTACATTCTCCCTGGGATGGAGCTTTAACTAAACTCAACAAACATTTTAAAGCACTTTCTATGAGCAAGGTACTATGACAGGGACTAAAGTTATACCAATAAATCAAGATCAGTGATTTCCTTGGTGTAGCACTCACTCTCCCAACCCATCTATAACTTATTTGATAAGACATAGAGAAGTTGCTTGAGGCTCAGAACTTAGGTGACTTGGGCATGATCATACAGCTTAGATTATTGAGTGATCACCTACCTGTTGACTTTGCTTCATAGTAAGAATTTTGCATTTCCTTGTTAGAACAGTATGGTATGGAGACTAAGAGCAATGAGCTGGGAACTTCAGACATCTTAGGCATCTTGAGCAATGCAGAACTTGGCACCAACATCTTGGGTCGTGGTGGTGCTAGGGAGTTGGAGGATGTGAGTGGCTCCCTCTTGGAACCAAAGGCCATTGTGATACCAGGTATAGATGGTAGGTGGGTTGGCAGCAGGATCCCCAAACAGAAGGGTGACAGGTATGCCCTCAGGCACCTTGATGCATGGGACAATGGACACTCAGGTGACTGTAGAGCAAAGGGACAGAGAAGTGGGTGGGACTAGGGTGGGGAGAGAGGAAGAGAAACACTTTGTGTCTGGAGCCCAAGATACCTGGAGACCATTGTCATGCAATAATCGATTGAATATCATGACTGAGGGTGTTACCTTGGAGAAGAAAAGTCTTGGGGAAGAAAAACCTTGTCTTTATTTATTGGAAGGATTGTTGTGATGCTTGGCCCTAGAGAGCAGAACTAGAGCCAATGAGTAGAAGATGTAGGGAGGGAAATTTAAGATCAGAGATTTGGAGGTCAAAGGGATCTTAGAAATCACCTCTTCATTTCACAGATGAATATACTGAGACCCAGAGGTTAAATGACTTATCCAAGGTCATATAGGTAAGACAGGGTCAAGTGGGACATTTGAATCCAGGTCCCAGGTCTCCAGATCTTGTGATCATTCCATTCCAATAAAATGAGCACATAAAAGGAAAAATTCCCAAATGATGACACTGTCCTGGGTCAAAGGTCTTCAAGCTGAGTTTCAAGGGGAAAAGGGTAGAGGGAAGGAGCATTTATATACCATGGGTCAGGCACTCTGCCAAGCACTTTACAGATATCTTATTTGATCTTAAATGAACAGGGATATCATAAAATAAACTTCATTTTCAGTCTCTTTTTTGTCCCAGATGATCTTCAAAGTCCATTTTCTTTTGAAAATTTTATAATTTTGCTCAGTACATTGGACCTCAATATTGACGATTTTCTTCATTTACCCTTTAAAATTGTCATTATTGTTATTTTTAAACATGGGCCAGACTTGCTTGTTTTTATTTGATCTTCATAAAGAAGAATTTTTTTTTATTTTCTAATCGATTTTCTAATTATTCTTTCTTCAAGCAAATTTTAACTCTCAGACTCAACCTAATATATTCATTTAGCCTCAGGCAGGCTCCTTGCTGCTCTGACCCTCCTTTTGGGTATTTTCTTGCAAACAGAGAATGAGAATGGGCTTCCTGGGTAACCTGACATTCGATAATAAGCCTGGAAAGAATACTGAGTAATTGGGGGAAGTTGCTTGTTCAAATTTAGTTTATTTCAGTTCGATTCAGTTTAAATCAATATTTCTTAATTATGTACCTAGAAGTAATCTGGAGCCCTGTTCTAGAAACTTGGAACGATCCACCTGCCTTAGCCTGGGCGCTTCTTAACGTCAGAAAATCCAGAGAAGCAGCAAAAGCGTGAACTTTTAAAATTGCTGATGTTCACAATAATTGTCCCTAATTATATTCACACTGATAAGAGAGGGCTCAGCATAGGCAGCTGTCAGTAAAACAGATGTCACCATGAATATGCCCTGCCATGGGCCTGCATTATAATTAGAGACGGGAGAGGTAACCTTAGGGCAGTCTTGGAGACACATCTGTTCCATATGGGGACCTTTGTAAGGATCCCATACTAATGGTTTTCTCCTCTCAGACTTGGCTCACATTGTGCAGTGGGGGTGAATTTGAGGTCTGTGACAAAGGAGATTTGAGGGCTTTTGCTGTCTTGGGTTGAAGTACACTAAGATGGATTTCCCCTCCAGTTGGAGATTGGGCTTTTGGACACATGTGCTGAGTGCCAAAGCATTGCCAGGGTGGGTTTCTCTAAGCACCAAAGAGGATGGGGCTAAAAAGGGGCTGTCCATATGCTTCAAAAGGAGGCTGCTTCTTCTGAGGCATGACCAGAGTCATTTACCACGCTGCAATTGTCTGGATAGTGTTCTCTGCACCTATCTTTGGATGGTGGGTTTTGCAGCAAGTTATAGTGAGCAGAACATTAGATTTGGAATCCCAGCTTACTCCTATGTTCCTGGGGCTCAGTTTCTTCCATGATGAAGGGGGTGGGAGTGGATTCACTAGTGTTTGGGGAGGGGGTGGTTTGGTTGGGTTTTTGTTGTTTTAGCTCTGAATTCTGTGGTTTGATGTTGTTGGCTCTCATCTCCAAATATTAAAGAAAGCTTTTTGGCTATCACTTGCTCCTTAGCCCAAAACACTCCACAGAGTAGAGCATAAAGCTCTAATTTCATCACTCATTCCTAGGTAGCTCATATAGGAATAGTAGGAAAAGAGTAATGAATCTGGAATCAGAGTTCCAGTCTTGCCTCAGACACTTAGGAAAAGTCACCCAACTTTTCAGCCTAATTTTCCCCACCAATAAAATGGGGATATAATAGCACCTACTTGAGAGTTGTTAAATGATGATCTAATGAAATAAAGAAGCCTCCCAACCATGGAAAAGTGTGTAAGACATGTATAAGGCTCTGTAGCTCTTTGCTGCCCTCATGTGGTCGGCAACTACAACAGCATGCCATCATCAGTTCCCAAGACCCCTTGCCCACTTAAGTCTTTGCCTAAACCTGGGATTCCTGCTACGTATTTTTCTAGGAAGAGTAAAACTATTTTTCCTTCCGTACTCTCCCACTCCCTTCAAACATGGCAGTTGTGATTCCATAGAGAAAAAATGCATAGTGGATACAATGCTGGACTTTCAAGAAGACCTGAATTCCAATCCTACCTCTGACTTTGACTAGCTTTATGATGCTAGGTACTTCTCTGAGCCTGTTTCCTTACCTGTAAATTGGGGATAATAGTACCTGTAAAACCAATCTCAGAGGGTTATATTAAATTAAATCAAATAGTGTATGTGTCAATGTAGTTTGAATGAGGTTTTGATTTCAAGGTAGAGTTGAAGAAGGGGAAGCAGTCTCCCTATGTTCCCACTCATGTTGCCAAGGGGAGGAAAGCTTGGGGTATTTGGTTTGAGGCAGGCTCCTAGTCACAGTCCTGGGGGAGGGGAGAAGGGAGGAGATCCTGTCTCAGGGTATGAAGTTCCTGCTATAGCACTTGCATTCTCCATTTTATTGCTTGGCAAATAGAGGCAGATGCCAATTCCTTTAGTCTATGCCTGGAGTAATGACTGATGCTTCAGAAGGAGAAAACAGGTATGGCTGGGAGGCTCAGTAGCACAAGGCAGACCATAGCACAAGATAGTTGCTAGCATCAAGGAAGAAAAGCAAGCTAGCTAATTGAGAGGCGGTCAGGGAAGATGGAAGCAGATTGACTGGACTCCCTGAAGAAATGTGCTGAATCAGTGAAGTCCAATGGATTTATAGGGTTCTTTTTGAGGCCAAACACTGAAGAGAGTGGGGAGCCTGACCTGGCGTGTAGGTCAAGCTGATTCATGCTAAGGGGGACACCTGGGGAATTTGTGAGCTAATTGGTATTTGAACTCCTGGCTGGTGGGAAAATGGTTTTTTGGCCATTATTTATTTTGACCTGATGAATCAGGGGATGAGGACTTCTCTGACTTCTTCATTTAACAGGATAGAGAGGCTCCCGAGGTCTTTATAGTATAAAAAGTACTTTGCAAAACTTAAAGCATTATATAAATGTTAGCTGTCACTATAATAATAATAATAATAATAATAATAATAATTATTATTATTATTATTATTATTATTGTATTTGGTTACTGTTATTTATCCTTCATCCTCAAAGAGGACCAATGATATCGGGATGTTGCAGTCAGGATACAGTGTGTTCCACTCTGGCTGATCAGTCCAGTATGAGCTCAGAAGGCTCTACCACAAGTCAGGCACAAATAGTCCCTTTGAACATTTGAGAGAAAGATGTCTCTAGATTTGCACATCTCGTATTTCCTTTGTGCTACTGAGATTCTGCTTTGCTCATACTATGTTTGGTTACTGTACTTGTGTAGATACTAATTGCATATAATCTAAGAAACTTCTTCCTGCACATTGTCATTCACCAATGGAGGCCAGGGGAAGCCTTGGAAGTCTACCCTCACATATGAGCCTGGCCAGGCTCCCCCAGGGCCAGTTCTCCTTAACAGCTGCCCCCTCCACTCACCAGACCACCTTGAGCCAGGCACTTATAGACACACAAGGGTGGGAGAGGGTTCGGGTTCAGGAGCACAGAAAATGAAGCACTTTGTCCTGGGTCAGTGTCCAAAGTGCCTGTACACACACTTACGATGCAAGCATGGGACTGGGTTAACCATGAATGCTGAAAGAACAAAATCTCCTGAGGATACTAGATCTTACAAAAACTTCCTTCTCTGAGATACTGTTCTGTAACTGGTTCTAGAACTGGAACTCCTGGGCTCAAGTCCCACTTCTGATACTTACTACTTCTGTGATCCTAGGTAAATTACTTAATCTACTTGAAGCTCATTTTTCTCATCTATAAAATGAGGAGTTGGACTTTGAGGTCCCTTCTAGCTCTAAACTTAGGATCTGATAACCTGTAGCCCCATAATAATGAAAAGGGTAACAGGGGGAGGTATCAGCCAATGGAAATCCTATTCTTCAGACATGTATGAGTGGAGTTTTGCCTTCTGTGATCCCTCACATAGGGGTTAGGGGATCCTAATTTTAAGTATGTGTAATGGAGGGCCCTGCTCTCAACTGAAAAGCATGCCTAGAAGTAGGTTTATCTAGTTTACATCTGGGGGATTGCAGCTAGGAACTCTGTATATCTTAAAAAATAGGTCCCCCATTGACCATTCACCAATCCCTTCCTATGCTCCTTACAATAATTATCCTGCAAAGCTAGGAAGAGACCAATCAGAAGCCAGCAAAGGGAACTATCTCCTCCCTAGTGTTCAACTATATTGGGATATCCATACTATTTCTGGAAGAAAGAGGCAGCTGACTGTGGGTTTGACTACAGTTCTTAGGTGTAAAAGATGATTTCAACCTTCTGTTATTTTGACCTATAGCCTCTCTGGCAGATATAATCAACCCAGAGCTCAGACATGTAGCTTCTAATGGGATGTGACCTAACTCAGCACAACATAGTATTTGTGCAGTAGACAAAGAGGCTCTCAGTGTCCTCCCCCACCTCTTTTCAGTATTTTAGTCTTAGCTATGAGGGTGACTCTTTGATCTATCTCAGGAATTTACTTTTCTCTCAGGCTCCACATCCACACACATATTACACTCAGTATTCTCTCTGCCAATCCAGGGTCATGTCTCCTTCCACATATGTAGCACCTCAAACACCTCAGACTTAATTGGGAGTCCAGTTACACCTTTAAATTCACTCCCTTCCCTCCATTGTGATTGCAGCTGTCTTAGCCTCAATTATCATTACCCTCACCTGAACTGTCCCATAAAGCTCTGATCGTGTGATCTTCTTCTTCAGCCTCTTCAGTAACTTCTGTGAATACACTGAATATGAACCAGACTTCCTAGATTGGCCTCCAAGCCTTACATAGTTTGTTCTCAGTCTGTGTTTCCTGTTTTCCAACCTTATTTTCCACTACTCCCTGTTATAAACTTGATAATCCAATAAAATGGAACTACTTGTAATTCCTGGACAGATTTTGTAACTGTTGACTTTCTTTGTTCATGCTCTCTCCTCTTTTCTGATTTCTCCCCAGCCTTAAAGATGTCAACTCATATGTTATCTCTTCTGTGGAACTTTTCCTTTTTCCTCTGACCAAAATGATCTGTCCCTGCCCTTTTGAGCTAAAATACTCACCTATGCCCACTCATTGAATTTTCACATTATGCCTTGTAGTCAGAATGTGCTGGCAAATATTTCACAACCAGATCTCCAGGAGGAAAAAGCATACAAAATGGACTCTTAATTTTAATCAGTATTATTAACACTTTCTCCATTACTTTCTCAAGGCTAGACAATTAGCAAAGTAATAAATCAAGCCCTGATTTGTAGCCTTGGTGATTTATGAGGTGTGAATGTTTACAACGCAAATTTAGCAACCAACTCTTGAGAATCTGTTTGAGTGGTTCCATGATACTCCTGTGTGCACAGTGTATAGAGTGTCGATATTTTTAGTGGATCTTAGAGTCAGAAATTAATTAATGCAGAGCATTTATTAAGTGCTTACTCAATGGCAAACATTGTGTTAAGTTTACACTGAGGATACAAATACTAGCCATAAGGGACTTATAGTCTTATGGGGGAGTATTGGCCAATGAAGGGTGTTTCAGTGTGGGTGTGAAAGATGGTAAAGGGATCAGTAATTTGGGGAGGGGATTGGCTAGGTGACACAGTGGATAGAGCTACAGGCCTAGAGTCAGGAAGACCTGAGTTCAAATTTGACCTCAGAAACTTACTAGCCGTGTGGCCTTGGGCAAGTCACTTAACCCTGTTTACCTCAGTTTCCTCATGTATAAACTGAACAGGAGAAGAAAATGGATAACCGCTCTAGTATCTTTGCCAAGAAAATCCCAGATGGGGTCACAGAGAGTAAGAAAGGACTGAAGAGCAAAAGGGTCAGTAAGAGGTAATCTACTGTCTTGCCCTTTCCTGAGGCAATGGTAATGGTGATTTGATTACAGTTCTCTGATCAAGCAGGGAAACAGAGAAAAGGTGGGTATGAGTGTATACTTGTAGGGGGTGAAGGTAGGGCCACAGGGAATAAAGAGCTTAATGGCTTAGCTTCTCCCAGACATGGGCCATGTGAGCAATTGAAGACTTAGGTTCAGGCTCCATCTCTGAGATACAAGGGCATAATTCTCTTCATACTAGAAGCTGCAGAGCAGCTGTTTATCTGTCTCCATTGGTAGAGATAAATTCCTTACCAGGGAGCTCCTTCCACTGGCCATAAAACACAGGTTCAGACCCCAAAAGACAAAACCCAAAACACCATGCTATTGTAAACTCAGTCCATCAATTGACTGAGCATTTATTGTTGTTGTTTGGATGTTTCAGTCAAATTCAGCTCTTTATGACCCCATTTTGGGGTTTTCTTGGCAAAGTTACTAGAGTGGTTTGCCATTTCCTTCTCCAGCTCATTTTACAGATGAGGAAACTAAGGCAAACAGGATTAAGTGACTTACCCAGGGTCACACATCTAGTAAGTGTCTGAGGCCATATTTGAATTCAGGTCTTCCTGACTCTAAGCCCAGAACACTATCCACTGTGACCCTAGCTACTTGAGTATTTATTAGCAATTATTATGGGCCAGGAACTGTGCTAGGCTCTGAGGATACAGGTGTGAAGACTAAAACAATCCTTCCTTGCAAGGAGCTCAGATTCTAATGAGGAACACAGCAAGTACACACAAGCTTAGTCAGCATAAATAAAAAAAGTGAATAAAAATAATTTAGTGTGGGAGAGATAGTACTAGCTATTGGAGGCACCAGGAAAAGCAAAAGATGTGCCAAAGATATGCTTGAATTGCATCCTAAAGGAAGAAGAGGAGTCTTTGAGATAGAAATAAGGAGAGAGGGCCTTCCAAGCATGGGGGATAGCCAGTACAAAGCCACTAAAATGTGAAATGGAGTGTCAGAAGGGTCAAAGAGAGACAACCAATTTGGCTGGATCACAGAGTGTAGGAGAAGGGTTAATGTCCCGTGAGGCTGGAAGTATAGACTGTTTAGGGCTCTAAAAGCTTGACAGAGGAGTTTATATCTTATCCCAGAGGCAACAGAAAGCCACTGGACTTGATGAAGTAGGGAATCGCATGGTCATATCTTCACTTAAAGAAAATTACTTTGACAGCAGTGTGGAGGAAAGACTGGAGTGGCGTGAGACTTGAAGCAGGATGACACATGATTAGGAGGCTATTTCAGTAAGCAAGGCGAGTGGAGAGGAGAGTCTGAGCAAAGCTGGGAACTGTGTGAGAGGGGAGAGGAGTAGGATGGGAGGGACAAGGTGACACAGAAACCATAGGATCTGGCAACTGATTAAATGAAGGAGAGGAGAAAGAGGAAGCCAGGGCAGGACAATGCTGAGGACTATGAACCTGGGGGACCAGAATGATAGTAGAAGGTTCTACCTTCAACAGAAATAGGGACTTTGGGGAAAGATACTGAGTTCAGTTTTGGGCATGTCTAGTATGGCATAGCTGTGACACATCTGGTTTTAAAATGGCTAATAGGCAATTGGTGATTTGGGACTAAAGCTAAAGAGAGAGGTGTAATTTATACATATACGTACATACATATGTATGTTATGTACACATGTGTATTATATATACTATATTTTCTACATATCTGTAGGTGTATACATGTAGATATACATATGTGTATGTATGTATTGTACATATACATATATATAGGGCAAGGAGGTGGCCATATTGAATAGAGTGCCAAATCTGGAGTCAGGAAAACTCATCTTTCTGAGTTCATATTTGGCTTCAGACACTTACTAGCGGTGTGATCTCAGGCAAGTCACTTAACCCATTTTTGTCTCAGTTTCCTCATCTGCAAAATGAGTTGGAGAAGGAAATGGCAAACCACTCCAGTATCTTTGCCAAGAAAACCCCAAATGGTGTCATGAAGAGTCAAACATGCGTTAAAATGACTGAACAGCACATATATACATATTTACGTATATGCATATGCACACACATATCCACCGATCTGTAACTTCTACATATATTTGTCTACATGCATGTAAACATGCAGATATACACATGTGTGTACAAAACATGTATGTATATCTGAGTCATGGGCGCAGAGAGATAGTTAAACCCATGGGAGAGAATATAGGAGGTGAAGACCTAGATCAGAACCTTGGAGAACACATACCGTCAGTTTTGTAAAGCGGCATGTGGTGCAGGTTTGGGGAGAAGTCCCACAGAGTTGGGGAGCATGAAGGAATAGAATCTTTCTTATTCCTTTTTGTATCCTCCAGAGAGCATTTGCCTGGGCTTTTAGCTTTTCCTGAAGGGATCAAAGCTGTACCCTGGGGTCACACATAGTGATGGTGGCTAGCCAGGACTAGAGTTCCAATGTGCTAACTTTTAGCCACGAATTCTTTTCACCCTGCCCTTCTGTCTTCCAGGCTGCTTTGTCATATTGTCTGGAAGCCTCTGTGTCATAGACAGGAAAACTCTCATTGTCTCTCCAGTTCCTAGATCAGGAGCTGGGTAGTAAGCCTGGGGTAGTAGAGGTCACTCAGTGCCAGAGAAACCTAAAAACATCATAACTGAGCATGCAAAAGATGTTTTCTTGCCACTAACACTTAGAAGATAAGCATTTTCATTGATGTGGCTATTCTGTCCATCGCTGTAGATCAGAATTCCTCCACGCCTTGGCAGAGTTCCAGCTCAAAGACGTAGAGTGAGAAAAGTCCTAGAATTCATCTAGTCTAACCACCCCATTTTATAGATGAGATAACTAGAGTCCAGAAAAGCAAAACACTTTGTTGAAGTCATAAATTGACAATTGTTAGATCTGGGATTTGAACCTCAATGTTCTGACTCCATAGCCAGCACTCCTTCTACTGCAGCCCAGTCTTTATGAATTGGTATCCCACCCCACCCCACCCCACCCCCACCCCCAAAAGTCGTTACCTGGTCTACCTTCTGGTATTGAGTATCTCCACATGTAGCTAGGTGATTGGTGTGTAGCAGATGTAATTAATTCATCGATGGCCTGTGCCTGCAGACTCTCCAGTCTGGTAGCATCTGCCAGAGCTTGGGCTCCACTGGAGTAGCCCTCAATAAGACAGAGTCCGATCCATATTGAGACAAGGCATGGGAATAGGGCCTTTACTATATGATTGTTCTTTCTGACCCTGGCTGGGTCCAGAATAATTTTCTATAGGGAAGACATCCTGTCCTAATGGGGAGCATGGTGAGAGAGATGACTCAGGGCTTCAGGGATCCAGGTGTTTGGGGATACTTTGTTATGCTTTGCCAAAAGGTAAAGTGTATTTCTCTAGGATGAATTTGCTTATAAACTCAGTAAAGGCCTGGGAGAGAGAGCACAGCTGTTGTATTCAGACCCAGAGCTAATGTTGGAAAAGGACAAGGCTGTCTTCCTGGACTTCAGGCCTGGAAGCAGGCCACATTTCTGAGGAGTGTTTTGCCCCATTCCAGCCAGTACTGCTGACCTTTCCTCTCAGGGAGCCATGGACCTCTTCCGAACAGTGGAAAGTGGGACCAGGTCCCTGAGGGGATGGCTGTACTATTTCATGTCTGGATGCAAGGAGGAACACGTGGTGATGTTTAAACTAGTGTACTCATGCTCCTCACCTATCTCCGATGGGCTCCAGGACACCAGAACCTCTTGAGGATGGGAGGGTTATGTTGGGCAGTCACAGCCTTAACAATTTCCAGCTCACCCAACTCAGGGAACATAGATTGCTAAATGTCTCATAACACTGCACAGGCCTTAGGAAACGGTCTTCTATTTCTTTTTTATTTGGACATCATACCCAGGCTGACCTGCCTTTTTTGGGCACCAGTACTGAAGGCACTGTACCAGCTAAACAATTTTAACACATGCTGTCAATTTTGCAAAACCTCGGCGTGCCATGGAGCTTTGGCCGGTATTTTATGCTAACAGAGAAGTTTGCCGCAAAGCAGAGAGAAGACAAAGAGTGCTTGGGCCATCTTACCTGAATGCCCAGCCAGAGCAGGAGGCAGCTCAGAGATCCTGAAGCCCCTGAGCTCTCTATCTTATCAGACTAAGACAGGATGCTCTCTCTAAAGCAAATGACTCAGGACCCAGGCAGGGTAACACTAACAGCAACAGCAGTGATTAAAAATAATAATAACTACTGTTATTGATATTAATAGCCAGCATTTATATAGAGCTGTAAGGTTTGCAAAATATTTTATACCTATTATCTTGTATCCCTGGGAGGTAGGTGCTATTATTAACCCCATTGTACAGATGAGGAAACTGAGGTAGATAGTGGTCACATGGCTATTTCTACTCAGTAGCTTCCTGACCCCCAATCTTGTACTCTATCTGCTGCTCAGGGGCATCATGTTAGAGGCAGAGTGCCGGACCTGAGTCAGAGAGCCATGGGTTCAGATGCTGCCTCTGACAGTTAATAGTTTTGTGACTCAAAGGTCAGCTGCTTATCTAGGTGGACAGTAAGTAGATTGAATGGTGCACTTGGAGGCAGAGAGACCTGACACTTAAGGTCTGTCAGTCTGACTTTTCTCATCTGTGAAATGGGGCTAATGATATTCTCTACCTCACAAGGTAGTGGTAAGGACCAAATGAGATACAATGTCTAAGGCACTTGGCAAACCTTTAAAGCATGATAGATACACAAGAGCTGATACGGCTGTCTTCTCTAGATCTTAGTTTCCCTACCTGCAAAGTTAAGGATGATTGTACCTGTAGGACCTGCCTTATTGGGAAGATCCAATATGAGCTTCAATGAAGCAACAAGCATTGATTAAGCACCTACTGTATGCCAGGGGACTGTGCAAAGTGCTGAGAATCCAAAAACTAAAGTGAAATAGTCCCAGTCTTCAAGGACCTTAAAACAGAGGGAGACAACATGTACAGTGTGTATATGAACATAGATAAAGAATATGAAGTCATTTGGGGGATCGAGAGCACTACCACCTGGCCAAAGGTTTCATGTAGAAGATGGCACATAAGCTAGATGTCTCAATGGATTGAGTACTGGGCTTGGAATCAGGAAGACTCATCTTCTAGGGTTCTAATTCAGCCTCAGACACTTATTAGCTGTGTGACCATGAGCAGTCACTTAACCCTGTTTGCCTCAGTTTCCTCATCTGTAAAATGAACTGGAGAAGGAAATGGCAAATTGCTCCAGTATCTCTGCCAAGAAAACCCTGAATGGGGTCACAGAGGGCTGGACATGATTGGAAACGAGTAAATCAGCGGTTTTCAACCTGTGGGTTATGTTCAATTTGTAACAATGAAAATACATCCTGCATATCAGATATTTACATTACGATTCATAACAGGAGCAAAATTACAGTTATTAAGTAGCAACAAAAATCATTTTATGGTTGGGGGTCACCACAACATGAGGAACTGTATTAAAGGGTTGCCACCTTAGGAAGGTTGAGAACCACTGGGTTGCTAAATAGTGAGAATAAGAAGAAGGATTCTAAGAGGTAAAGGTGAGGAAGGGGAGCATTCCAGCGAAAGGGGAGAGCCATTATTAATAATGATGAGGATGACAATATGAGGGATCACTCAACTCCTCCTCACTTCGATTCAAAAATCACTGACCCATCTGACCAACCATAGAACTTGAAATTTCCAGCATCTCCTTTGGTACTAAAGACCCCTGTGAAAGGCTATTCTGTGACTCTGGGAAGGGTAACCATTCAATCAGTTGTTACCACCTCAGCATAAAGTAGTTCAGCACATTAGCAGAGAATGGGACGCAGGAGAGGTAAGCTGTGATTGCCGTCCAGACCAAGAGTGTTAAAGGCAGGTTTCAGGGTGTAGATAGGGAGCCTGGAAGTACTTAGGGAAACAAGAAAGCAGGGAAGAAACTTTTCCTACACAACCTGCATGGAGATGGGTTCAAATGCTGCCATGACACATATTGGCTCTGTGACCTTAGGCAGCTCACTTAACCTCCCCTCCCCCTGAACAGTAACTCTCTGAGACTCTTAGTTTCTAACTTGCAGAGGCAATGTCAGTCTGCACTAAATGTACTCTGGCAGAGGGCCTTTCCTTAGTGGGGGCTCCATAGACCAATGACCTCACCGCTCCATTCCCCAATCCCTCTTCCTTTTCTGATTCTTATAAAGTCTATGCCCATCGGCTCAGTCCTTCTCTGCCAGAGAATAAATTTGCTGACGACAGGGGGCAGAGTGAGTTTACCTTTTGAGAATGGAGTGTTCCTTTAGGTAGCAGGCTGTGCTGTGTTGAACATAGTTGCCTGCTTGGTTAAAGAGATCATTGGAAATGTTCCTCATTTCTTTTCTTCCTCTACCTCCTGTAGTGCCTGTAATTGGAAGCACCCAAAATGTAGAGGAAAGGGGAGCCCAGGGCAGGGGACAGCCCCTTACCTTGATTTCTGGTGCAAAAGGATCACTAAAGCTACAAGTCTGGATGCACTTGGCTTGACTCAAAAAAAAAATCTTTTTATTAACTGTTTATTTAATTTTATCCACCCAGTATGGCTCTGGCATGCTCTCAACATACTTCTGGCTGCCTTGACTGTCTACAGAGACTGCTGGCAGGGCCCTGGGTCTGGGCTTGGCTGTGCTTTTTTTCCATCCTCCTGAGCACAGTTCACAGTTCAAGGCACCTCACCATACTTAGCAGACATCAAAAGGAGCAAAACTTGGTTTTGCCAAGAAAGGAGTAGGAAGGAATACTGGTAACTCATTCTTACCTGGGTGAGCCCTCATCTCTTAAGACTTGGGTCTTAGGAAATGGTAGGTTCCTTTTTACCTGCCCATTCAAATCAAGGCATGAAAGGACCCTCAGACATATCCTAAATCTGTTTTTTTTTCTTCCCTTTCCCCTCCCCAGGCTTCCAAATCATTGAAATCTGCCTTCATAACAAAATTAAGAGGCAGAAGGGACTTTGGGTTGACTTTAAAATTTTCAATCAAAGGGCAAAGTTAATACGAATTTCTTGTTTACGTCATTTGGTAAATTAATCAGAAAGCATTTAATAAGCGCCTACTCTATGCTGGGTACTGGGGATGTAAATGCAAAAGTGAGACAAATCATCCTGGCTCTGAAGATGCCAGCACTCTGTTGGGAGACAATACGTACGTTTGTGCTTTATGGGTCAAAAACAATGTGCAACGTATTTTATAGGTATAAACGTAATCGGTACAAGGTAACAGGGGAGACACCAGAAGCTGAAGAAGGATCAGGGATTCTTACCCTTTCTATGTCATGGATTTTGATGGCAGTCCTGCCAAGCCTATGGACTCTTACTCAGAATAATTTTTTAAATTAATTGGTTTTGTTGTTCAGTTCTTTCAGTCTTGTCTGATTCTTTGTGATCTCATTTAGGGTTTTCTAGGCAAAGATGCCAGAGTAATTTGCCATTTCCTTCTCCAGCTCATTTTACAGATGAGGAAACTGAGGCAAAGAGGAATTTTTAAGGAAGCTAAGAGATTAGGGATTCTAATCCTAATCCTTATTCTAAAGTGAGGAGAGAATTCAATATAGGCATAGGGAACAGGCAGGGCTAAGTCACAGAGATGGGAAATGCAATGGAATGTAAGAAGGCTGGTTTGACTAGACTTTGGAGTGCAGGAAGAGGAATAATAATGTAGAAAAGATAGTTTGGGACCAGGTCAGGAAGGGCTTTCGATGTCCTGCAAAGGAGTTTGTCTTTGATTCTAGAGCTACTGGAATTTACTAAGCTTGGGTGGTGGCGAGGGAGAGTTTACACGGTCAGATCTGCACTTTGGGAAAATCACTTGGGGTGATGTGTGGAGGACAGAGTAGAGTGTTGAGAGATTTGACTCAAGGACACCAGACAGGCAGCTACTTTAGTGCCCCAAGCTAGAGGTGATGAAGGCTTGAACCACATGATGGCTGTGTGCATGGAGAGAAACGCCCATGCTGTCTCTAGTAAACATGATATCTACTCCTCACAAACCATGAATTAGTCAAAATGCCCCGAAAGCAGTGATGAAATTATCTCAACTATTGACTTTTTAATCAATGCTCTCATAAGTTAACTAGCTCTGTACATAGTTATACGATTCAGGATCATAAGATCATAGATTGGAAGGATCCTCAGACACAGGTGTTTTTGTTGTTCAGTGGTGTCTGACTCTTCATTTTACAGATGAGAAAACTGAGGCAAATAGGGTTAAATGACTTGCCCAGGGTCCACAGCTAATAAATGTCTGAGACCCAATTTGAACCCTGGAAGCTGAGTCTTCCTGATTTCATGCTTTGCATTCTATCCACTTTACCACTGAGCTGCCCAGAGACCAAAGTAATCCAAGCCCTTTGCTTTACAGGCAGGGAAACTGAGGCCCAGTTCAAATAACGTTTGAGACATGAAGCTAATATCTTGAGGAAGCACAATTCCTTATCATCTTCTACATTGACTACAAGAATCTAGGTCATATGAATTGTTGCCAAAACCCAAATTTAGAATCCAAGAGATCAATCACTCTGACAGGTTTCCTAGAAACTCTCAAAGGACCTTAGAAGTCATTGAGTTCAGCCCCCTCATTTCACAATTGAGGATATTGAGGTCCAGAGAGGTTGAGTTACCCACCTATCACATAGCAATTAAGTATGGAAGGCAGGATTTGAACCCAGGATTTCTCAATTTTTCTCATTTGTAAAAGGAGATTCTGAATTTGATGAACTCTAAGAAACCTTCTGACCCTAACTGTATGACCTATGAATTTTGCAGCCATTCAACTTCAGTTAGGCCTGCTGGTATTCATCTGTTCCCCAGAGCATGGCACCCATGTGCTCGGACCCAGCTGTCCATCCTCCATGCCAGGTGCCAGGGCATCAGTGTCCAAGGGACAGTCAGTCTCCTAGGAGCTTCTGTAGCTGTCCCTTCCAACACGGCCCTCCTGCCAAAGCTCCAAGGCTAAAAGGACATTCAGTTGTTTTCTTTTACACTTTGGGCCTTTCCTTCCCTCTGCTAAGATAGATGTCAATGAAAAAATAATAATAATAAAAAGTCTCTTTTAGAATGGCATTTCTTTAGGAAGACCTGAATTTGAGGCCATGTTCTACCACTTTAGCAACTCCGTGGTCCTAGGCAAGTCACAGCCTCTCCAGCCTCAGTTTACTTTGTCGATAAAATGGAGATAATGCTAGCACCTAGCTCACAGGGGTGTTTCAAGGACCAAATGAGATAATGTATGCAAAGTACTTCATAAACCTTAAAGCACTGTATACCTATGAGCTGTGACTATTTCGAGTGTTTTAAAAGAAATGTTTATGTACCATCAAACAAGCCTTGGCAAAAGCAGGTACTTTTTCATCTAGCTGGTCTCCTAATAAAAAACGAATATACCCATGGCTAGATGTTGGTTTTAAGTAATGCTGGGAACTAAATGACTTGGCTTCCTCATTCTCTTTTGAGACCTGGTATTACAGAAACAACATGGAGGTGGGAGATGGAAGAAAAAAGGGGACTGTGTCATCTAGCCAGATTTACCAAGACTTTGTACGAGCCAACCAATAATGCCTAGTAACTGTGACGTCAAAAAAGTTTGAGAGACAATAGCTTCTGGTTGATTTAACCATTTTATTATTAAGGCCAACAGATTATTAGTAAAAGAATGGTTATTTGGCATCTCTCTTAGACCAAAGACAATTGAGCAGGGCTTACAGTTTATATACCCTTTGGAAGTGTAGGTGGTCTATGAGGGGCTGAGAGTGACTCTTGGATACACAGACACACAGACACACATATATATGTGTGTGTATACACACACACACACACACACTCAGTACCCCCCACCCCCCCAAGCCTTGGGCTACCTAGACAAAAGGATCTTGTGAGCTGGAATAGAATACATCGGACTTCCTCACCTTAGATTAAATTCTTTCTAAGGCTGGGTTGGGTCTGACTAAGATCAAGGAGAGTTTCTGCAATCTCATTATCAGTAATGTGCTTCCAGAGATGAAATTTTGAGAACTTTAGAAGAGGGAGAGGGCTCCAAAACTCCCCAAGATATTGATTATTAATAGTCATTTCTCACATAACTGTTGATTTCCCATGCAGGTGCCCCTAAAACAACCCATTTGTGATCTTAATTGTGTCTTTATGATTTGAATGTACCGATGCCACTAAGCATAAGCATGTGCGTATGTTTGTTGAGGGAGAAGGGAGATGATGATGTCCATTTCACTTTACCCTCCACTTTATCAATCAGTCAATCAATCAGTATTTGGTAAGTGCCTGGCACTGTGCTACAAGAGCTGGGGATACAAAAAAAAAAGCAGCCTAGCCTTTCTAAAACCTTATATTCTAATAGGGAAACCCCCTGTACATAAATAAATATGCATAAAGCCTAAAGAAGATAAGGATGGGGTAGTTTTGGCAAGAAAGGGGATCTCCCCAGCAGCTGGGGAGATCAGGAAAGGTTTCATGGAGAAGATGGTGCTTGGGATGAGTTTTGAAGGAAAATGAAGATTCTAGGAAGCAAAGATAAAGAGGGAGAGCATTCTAGGCATGGGGAAGTGCCATTGCAAAATCAGAGAGACAGGAAGGGGTGTGTTTTGTGTTCAGAACAACATGTATGCCAATATTGGGTGGACAGTAGATGACTGAGATGGGAATGACACAGAAGAAGGGGCCAAGTGCCCTATATGGGAACCTAGAGGTAATCGGGACCCAGGAAGTCAGCTCTAGAACCTTTAAAGCACTTACTATGAGCAAGGCATTATGCTAAGAGCTAGGGATACAAAGTGGGTAGAGCATTGGACCTAAAGAAGGAAGACTTGAGTTCAAATATGGTCTCAGACACTTAATAACTGTGTGACCTTGCCCATAGTAAGTGCTTAAGTTCCTAAAAGCCAGGGATTTTTTATTTTTATTTTTTTGGCCTTTCTTTGTATTACTCTCCCTCATTTCAATCATGTCTGACTCTTCCTGACCCCAACTGGGGTTTTCATGGCATTACTAGGAGCTTGATAAGTTCCTTATGATTTCTTTTCCATGTTTACCTTCTCATGCTTCTTGTATTTGAATGTCAAATTTTCTTTTTGGTTGTGGTTTTTTCAGCAAGAATGTTTGAAAGTCCTCTACTTCACTGAATGACCATATTTTCCCCTGAAACATTTTACTCAGTTTTGCTGGGTAGGTGATTCTTGGTTTTAATCCCAGCTCCCTTGATCTCCGGAATATCATATTCCAGGCCCTTTGATCCCTTAAT
>CM053583.1:40168319-40183819 GCA_028627135.1 Pseudochirops cupreus | reverse complement strand
ACACACACACACACACACACACACACACACACACACACACGCACGCACACACACACACACATATAAATATTTATGTATTATATATAAATTATATATATATAAATATATGTGTGTGTGTGTGTGCGCGTGCCCGCGCGCGCGCGTGTGTGTGTGTGTGTGTGTGTGTGTGTGTATCTAGGGGTGATCTGCATAGAGGTGTCATAGGTATTTTCTGTAGCTCCAAATTTGTCTAATTCCTGTATACCGGCAGCCATTCCCTTTTTCGATGGACATAACAGATTTAGATCTGGAAGGCATCTTAGGGGCCATCAAGTCCAGTGACCTTACAGATGAGGAAAGTGAGAAGGAAAGCCTAGAGAAATTATATGTCTTATCCAAGGTGACCTAGCTGGTTGGCGAGGCAGGATTTGAACTTGGGTCTTTGGGCTCCAAATAGAACATATTTTCCCCTGTAAATCTCCTATACTTTCCATTCTATGTCTCTGCTGCACGATGAATTTTCTGGCCGTGTGGCCATTAGAATCTTGCAACAATAGCTTTGGTGAATATGTCACAGTTCATCTTTTGAGACTGTCTGATGGAAGGCTGTTTCTGTCATATTTATCATTGCAGTGTAAATATTTTTGTCTCGATAACATTCTAGTATTCCCCCTCTAGAGAGTCAAAGGGACTTCTTTTTTTTCTCTTTAAGATTCAACAGTTGCCTTGGTTAAGATGTCCGGTTATGGATTGATTCTTTTTAATATTTAATTATAATTAAGTTATAATTCTGGGAGTCAGGAACAGCAGTACTATGTAGAGAAAAGGAGAGATTCTTCCTGAAAGGTGACAAATGCTCTAAACTTGGCCTTTGGCATGATCTGTGATTGATTATGAAAGAAAATAAAACAGTTTATAAGCATTTGGTATTCATGGAGCTCTGTGCGCCATGCTGGGGACTCACATACAGCTAGTCCCTACTCTCTGTTATTGCTCAACTCTAACTGAGGGAATGCAGAGAAGAGGTTCAGCTGCGGGATGGGTGACAAGGCTCTGGAGTCCTTAGGGTGCATCTGGGCATCTTTTCCAGAGGTGAAGGGAGAACTGTAGGGGAACAGCCCACGGCCATTGGGAAGCAAGGAGTGGGCCTGAGTCAGAGTGGAAGGGAATTCTGGACTCCTTCCAGCCTGGGCAAGTGGGTATGGCAGTAAAGAAGCATTCATTAAGTGCCTACTGCATGCCAGGGATTGTGCTAAGCACTTTACAAGTACCGTCTCATTTGATCCTCACAGCAACCCTGGGAGGTAGGTGCTGATATCCCCATTTTACAGCTGAGAGAAGTAGAGAACTAGAGGGATGGTTCAGTATCTGAACATGAGGAAAGTGGGTTAAGGGTTATTGCAGAAAGGAGAGGGTTAGGCTGGGGATAGGCTGGAACAGGGAAGGGGGAGGGTCCTGCTTGACCCCGGCTCTGCATAGGGCCCTGCAAGGACCCTTGGATGGAGTCTAATGAGGTCTGGGTACAGGAGAGACAGAGAGACAGAGACAGAGAGATGGAGAGAGAAGGAGGGAGGGAGAGAGACAGAGACAGACAGACAGGCAGACAGAGAGAGAGAGAGAGAACGTGGAACTTGAGAGGAAGGAAATGGGGTAAAGTACTGCATTCTGCAGAACATTCTAGAGCACCTGGGCACATGTTCTCTGCATGCTATGTATAGCCACCACCAATTAAAGGGACCTGGAAGCCATTGCAGACTGTTCTTTGAGGATGTTGGCCCATTATTCTATGCTGATCATTGGGGAAAAAAAAAAAATGCCAGCAAAACACCAGGTAGATATAATTAGGAAAAGCTCTTATTAGAAAAACAAAAATATCATGAAACTCTTTTAGAAGCATAGAATATTTGAGATGGAAAATACATGTAATCCCTCTCCAGTATTGCCAACAAGGGACTGTGCTGTCTCTACTTGAAAGAAGGAAAAATACTTGTAACTCATGGCATGGAGCAGTCTGGGAAGTGGCACAGAGACCTATCTCTGGTGAGATCAAGTAGAAACTGGCCTATCACGACCTGGGGCCCCAGAGAACAATATATAAGTTACTAATGAGGAAGAAATAAAGGGGATGGTCCCAACAGAGGCAACAAGGTGTGGAGTAGTAGAAGGAAAGTTTGGAGTGGGGGATAGAAAGAGAGAGAGAGAGAGAGAGAGGAGAGAGAAACAGAATAATGTAAAAGAAACAGAAAGCTACAGAGGGAGTTAGAGTACAAAAGATTTTAAATGGCAAGCTGAGAAGTCGGTATTTTATCCTAGGAGATACAGGGAATCACGGAAGGGTCTTGAACAGGGAAGTGACATGTTTAGATACTCATTTTGGGGAGATGACTTGGGTAGCTGGGTGAGAGGTAGATTAGGCAGGGGAGAGACTGCCAGTTCTGGGTCCAGTTGGGAGGCTCTTCCAGTAGTCTGGATGAGAGGTGAAGAGGGCCTGAATCAAGGTGGTCACCATATAAGTAGAAGCTAGATAGGTGGGAGCAGAATGATCAATACTTGACAACTGATTGGATATTGAGGAATGGAGGAAGAGGTAGAGTCAAGCATGATTCTAAGGTTATGAAACTGAATGAAGCAGAAATAGGCAAGGTTGGAGAAGTAGACTTATGGGTGAAGGTAGCTAGTTCCATTATAGGATGTCAGGCTTGAAATGAGTCTAAAACAATGAGTTGGAACTGTCCAGCAGGCATGACTCAATCCCAAAAAAAGTGATGAGGGGAGTCTATATTGATCTGGGAGCCATCTGTGTAGGAAAGGCAATTGAACCCATGGGAATGAATGGGATCACCAAGAGAGGATATAGAAAGGGATAAAGAACTCAGGACAGAGCCTTGGGGGACACCCATTGTTGTGGGATTAGAGAGATGGAACGATGAGAAGGAGACATCAGACAATAGGAGGAGGGACAAAAGAGACCATGGAAAGCCAGAGAGGGGACTGACCATCCAGGAGAAAAGGGTGATCCATAATGCCAAATGCCTACAGAGAGGTCAAGAATACCCACCTAAAGCTGTCTTCTTTTTTCCAAGCTAAGTATCACCAGCTCCTTTAAATAGGAGGTATCATTCTATAGTAGAAAGAGTACTCATAGACTCTGGAGTCAGAGGACCTCCATTCAGTCTCACCTCTGACATGATCTATGTGACCTTGTATTAGTCAGTTAACTTCCCTTGGCCCTCAGTTTCATCATATGTAAAATTAGAGAATTAAACTAAATTACTTCTGAACTCCCCTCTAGCTCTATGATCCAAAATATGTTTGTGGAAAGAGTTTTGAGGTGGACCTCATTTTGATGTACTCCAACTTTTAGTTTCATCCTCTAAAATATGATATCCAGAACTAAATATAATAGTGCCACCTCCCTTTTTCTGGACTTTTATGCATTATCTGTTAATGTAGTCCAGGATTGCATTAGCTTTTGAGGCTATCATGTCTCCCCACAGTTTTTTGGAAACCAATGGTCCCATTCCAGGAACATTAAGGAAGGTTCAGTGAAGGTTCATCAAAGTGAATAAAAGAATAGATGGACTTCCATCTAAGAATAAATTTTTTAAAAAAGTGTGAACTCTAAACTAAGAGCAAGAGGGGATTTGGTGAAGGAGATGGAGCAGTGAATGGAGTAGCATCTTCAACCAGATACTTTGTTCCATTGAATTTAGTGATGTCAGACTTAGAACAAAACATCGGTCAAGGTGTTGGCCTTTCATCTGATAAGTCAGTCACACAAGCATCAAAAAACACACGTGAGAAAATTAAAAAAAAAAGCAACCCAACACACTTTAATCTAAATGGAATTTGCTAGGAGGTAAGTTGGGCCAAAGTAATTTACTTACATTTCAGATGTACTGCCTTTGGTCCCCTCAGTTTCTTTCTCTTTTTAGGCAATGGTTCCATGAAACAAGACCTTTTCTGACACCAAACAAGGCCCACTTTGCCCAATTTGGTGACCCCCACCCCCACCCCGGTGTTTTGTAGTGGTTAGATGTTTTCCTAGTCTAAGCAAGTATGCCTGATGTCAAGGAGGGAAAAAAAAGTCCTGTTGTACTCAGTGACACCCAGCACTTCATTCCACATCATTCCTCTTAGCAAATTATCAAGAGCTGTCAGGAACTGATTAGGTTGTGGGGTTTCCAGTGGTGAGAGAATTGTCTCTTAGCTGTTCTGGGCTGACGTGTTGTGAAATGAGTTTGTTAAAAGAGGAGGCCACCCTGGTGGCTCTTTCATGAGGGCCAGAGAAAAAAATCCCAAATATAAAATGTGAGGTTAAAGATGTGAAAAAGATGAATTATCCCTGGTTTCAGTCTAGTAACTGCTAATTACATGCATCTGCTCTCACTAAGGCGCTAATGTCGCCTTCCTGCTTACAGATGCCAGGTAGAAGAAAAATATCTACGCTCCCTCCCTTTAAATTTTTGGTCCAGTGAATCAATTAGGTTGCAAGTTGTTGAATCTGATGGGAGGTTGAAAATTCCAGAGATCTGGCTTTATAGTTTTACCTCAGTTGAAAATCCATCTTCCAGGTAGGGCCAAAGGGATGGTAACAAAGGTCATGAAATCATTAACTAAAACCAAAAACTGAGGCAATTGAAGAAAACGATTGATTATTTTGAGAAAAGAAAGAGTGACTATTAACAACCCAAGGCTATTGTCTGATTAATCAGTGATGTTAGTTATTGTCTGTGTGCTGTATATTGAGCTAGATGCTAGAGGAGATATCAAATGATCAAGATTCCTACTTTCATGGGGACTATTGTCTAATAGGTAGACAGGGCGCGCACATAGGGAGATAATAATAGAAATTGTTACTGCTGGGTACATTAGAGAATTATAAACCAAAATGTGAGATTCTCAATTAATTCCACTTGAACTGAAAAAAAGAAGTAAATGCCTGTTTCCTTTCCATCCCCTTCCTGCTGTGTGCAATTAATTCCAAAATGGTCCTAGAATTAGTTCCTTCAAGCTTTCAAACACAGTGCTGTAGAAAGACATCACTGAAGTCAGTTAGGATCTGTTGGACAAGTTATCCTAATCTCTAGTATAAGGGGGTTGAATTTCATGATCTTATTACTTATTCCCTTTCACCTCTCTGACATATAAACAGTGTTGTAGAGTGCAGACCTTTGGCAATTTGGGAGTATATTTGCACTTAACATCATAGGGTCATAGATTTAGTGTTGGAAGGGACCTTAGAATCCATTGAATCCAATCTCTTCCTCATACAGATGAAGGACCTCAGGCCAAGAGCACTTAAGAGATTTACTTAGGATACTCTAAGGTGGCTGTCTCCAATTTCACACCCATTTCCTGCTTATTTCTTTTTTTATCTAGCACATAGATGATTGACATGATCAATTGATCATATTCACTAGTTAATAGATCAACTAATTGATCAATCACTTCACACCTGGACCATAAAGTTCTTAGTTCTGTTTCTGACATGATTTTCTTCCTCATGATGGGACTGCCTGAGGAGGCAATCCTTTCTTACTCATGAAATCCTATGTTCCTCTCTGATCCTCTGTCTCTTTTTCTTTTCTCTTAGCCCCCAATTCCACCTACACACATACAGCCCATTCCTGCCATAAAAGACATTCAGATTACTCATCTGGTGGCCCCCAGCCTTTCATGCAACACATTACCCAGCTAGGTGGTACAGTGGGTAGAGAACAAGGCCCAGAGGCAGGAAGCTATATTATAGAGGGGCACAACATAGTCTGTCTCAGTCATTATTTCTTATCTTACTTCCTGAGACTGTCTTCCTTGTAGGTTGCAGACAATTAGAGATTTACATTAGTTATCTGTATCATTCTTCTTCATTCACTTATTTTCACAGCCCATTTACATTTTTTGTCCTTGGAGTTTGTTTTCAACATAGGAATATGTGACCTGGGGCGGGAAGGAAGATTTAAATAGGAAGTTCTAAAAGCATCACCTGCAGAAAAAAAAATATCCCTATGCTGAAACTTAACCAAGTCTGAGTTCTAGACAAAGAAAATGCAGACTCAGCATATTACCTCATTTATGAATAGAAATACCTCACTTCCTGAAAACCTGTCTACAAATTGAATTTTTATAGCTCAAATCCTATTTCCTAGTGATGTCAAAATTTGTGATACTGTATTTCTGTTTCTAAATTAAGCATCAAATAGTATTTAGCCACAGGGAACTTGCAGTCAACCTCTAAATTTGGACAGAGGACAGACAAAGAGTTGTGAACCTAAGAGTTTTCCTGAATATTCAACAATATGGACAGTGGATTGGAGTGGAGGGGAGATTCAAAGCAAGGAGATCAATGAGGAAGCTATGGTGGTAGTCCAAGTAGGAGGTAAGTAAGCCTGAGCTAAAGAGTTGACCTGTGAGTAGAGAGAAGGGGATGGATATAAGATGTGTTAGCATAAGGTGCAACCTGATTTGGCAGATGCTTGGATATATGGGATAAGGAAGTCTGAAGATCAAAGATGACATCATAGCAGTGGACGTTTGAGGCACCAAAAGGATAATGGTGCCCTCAGTAGTAATAAGGAAATTAAGAAGTGAGCACATTATAGAGGAAAGCCCTGTTTCAAAGAAAGTTTGGCCTGGATGGTCACTGTGGTTCCTTTCAGATCTGGTGTTTTATAAATCTATGGTGGTTAGGGTTGACAGATTTGCCCAGTTTGGAAAAAGATGGTAGGTCATCTGGGAGCTCCTTACGTCTCTGCCTAAGCCTTGGGCAGGGAGCTCCCTGGGTGGTTGGTGGTAAGTTTGGGCTGTTTTCTAGGGTGGTAAGAATCTGTTCCTCCTTGCCTCTTTGTGTGTGGGACTCTGCTGACATAGGACATAATGGCAGACTGACGTTTGAGCTTTCATCAATTCCAGAATGGCCCGCTCGTTAACAGGTCCAGGAATGACTTACAGATGGATTGGGGATTGCCTCAGCAGCCCACTAATGAGGGAAATGAAACAGGAACAGTAATAACTAACCACCTCTCACACATTTCCCTGGCTCCTTGGAAAAGACAAAAGAGACTAAAGTAAAGTTCCAGTACCCCAAAAAGAATCACATTAGAAAAGAATTTAATTTCTCTCCCCTCCTCTGAGTTCCAGTGCCTCCCTTCTGTTAATTATTTCCGATTTACCTTATGTGTAATTTGCTTTATATATATCTATGTCTGTATCGATATGTATTTGTTCACATTTTGTCTCTTTTGTTAGAATGTAAGCTTCTTGAGGACAAGGGTGGAATTTTGCCTTCTTTCTTGTTCCTAGTGCTTAACACAGTGCTTGAAACATAAATATTGATTGATAGATTGAAACATAACCTAAGGAACACTGCCATTGTGACTGGAAAGGAAGGGAGTTTCAATGGATTCTCCTATGACTTCCTTCCAAATGCAGAATCACCCATTCTTTCTCACCACTCCTTTATTTGGGTTCTCTCCCTCTTAGAATATTAAGATCCTGAGGACACAAAATACATTACTTTTGGAGTGATGGTACGCCAAACTTTTAGGACAATGTTTGGATTGGCAAAAAATTTAATACTTAATAGATTCTTTTTCAGTCAGTCAACAAGCATTTTTTACTGTTATTTTTATGTGCCAGGGATATAAAGTGCTAGAGATACAAAGAAATGCAAAAATCAATCTGCTATCAAGGAGCTCATAGTCTAACAGGGAGACATGCAAACAATAAACTACTTTTCATTTGTTCATTCATTCATCCCTTCATTCATTCATTCATTCATTCCCCCTTCTTGCCAACTCTAGAGGTACAGCTCTGATATGCCTGGTATACTTAAGATCTCCATGGCTTCAGAGAAATATTAATAGGTTCACCCTTCCCCAAATATTCACCTATGCGTTGGGTCCCTTAATCTATTAACACAAAGGAGTACATGATCTAGGACTGGAGTTTTGTGATGGAAAATGCAGTAGCTTGATAGTTCAGAAATTTAAATTCAGGTTCTGGCTCCACATCCTTGGATAGATCACTTCATTTGAGGGGGAGGGGAGGGAGAGAGAGAGAGGAAGGTGAAGGAAAAGGGAGGAAGAGGAACAGATGAGAAGAAGAGAGAGGAGAGAAGAGGGAGAGGGAGGAAAGAAGAGGGAAGGGAGGAGGAGAGAGAAAGGAAGTAGGAGGGAAAGAAAATTTGGGAAAGGGGGGGGAGGAAGGACAGAGGAAGGGAGACATGGAGGATTCAACTCAATGATCTCTAAGGCCTCTTCCAGCTAGCTCTAACATTCTGTGAGTTTGAAACACTTTCTCATATGAATGGTTTTGGAGCTGGGGCCCTCTAGTTGTTTTTTAAGTCTCTCATGCCATGGGGGTGGTGACTGCCTGCTGGCTTTTCTATTGCCTGGCATGGCTGGCTCTGCCACATGCCTTGGGCATTGGCTCCCACCAACACAAGAGCCAAGAGCCCTGCAATTTTATCACCCCAAGGAGGGAGAAGCAGTCTTGATTCTGCATTTCCTGCCATTTTTCAAATCTTGGCAAGAGCTCTGAATATCCTTTCCGCCTTTAATTTGTGGTAACTGGAAGAGGTTAATTGCGTTAGTGTTTCTGTTAGCTGGCCCCTGCCAAAACCGGACCGTTATTTAGATGCTGGTTTAAATTAGAGGGATTGTTAACTGAAGATCAGATCTGATAGCGATTAACTCTAAATGGTCTTGATAACAAAGGGGAAGCATTCGTGATAGGTAGGTGGGAGAAAGTTGATCATGATCTGGCAGAGATCACAGGCAGAAAGGGAGCCCTAGCCCACAAGGAGCATAAAATGATTAAAATGCAGTAAACCTGTTTTCAAGTCTTCCAGTGGGATCATTCATGATACCAGGGACTACACAGCATATTTTTCCCTGATCATAGATGAAAAAAAACCAAGAGCATAGGTTAACATCCCAGTAAAGTATGGAGATGATACATATATGGATACATGCCAGTTATATATAGAATAGAGGGAAGACAGCCTTAGATGGGAAGGCAGTAACAGATGAAGGGAACCAGGAAAGGCCTCCTGTAGAAGGTGGCATTTGAGAAATATGGAAAGGACCCATATTTACAAATACATTTATAGGAGGTCTTTTTGTTGTAACAAAAACCTTGAAACTAAATGAATGCCTGGCTCTTGGGGAATGGCTAAACAATTCATGGTGTATGCATGTAATAGAACTCCATTGTACCATAAGAAATTATGCAATTGACAGTTTCTGAGAAAACCTCTATGAACTGATGCAGAGTGAAATGAGCAGAACCAGGAGAACAGTATATAAAATGACAACTACATAATAAAAAGTAAGTTTAAAAAAAGAAACAAACTTTGACTTTAGAACTCTGACCAATGCGGTGACCAACCATGATTTCAGAGAACTAAAGATGAAGTGGACTCAATATGCAAAATGAGTCATGTATTTTTAACTTGGCCAGTTGAGGAAATTTGCTTTATTCTTTGCCAATTTGGTGCAAGGGTTTTCTTTTTCTTTTTTGGTTATTGTTATGAGGTGGGGGGAGTGAAAGGGAGATAAAATAAATGCTTGTTAATTGTAAAAGTATTTTTTTAAAAAAGAAGGTGGCATTTAAATTGAGTCTTAAAAGAAGGATGGAACCAGAATGAATGAATGAATGATCATTTCTTGAGGACTTACTATGTGCCAAGCACTGTAAATAGAAATCAAAGACAATCTTTGCCTCCAAGGAGTTTACATTCTAATGGGGGAGACAATGCATATAGAGAAATGCTGTCCAAGGAGGGGCCTTTCTCCCAAGGTTCTGCTAAAGCCTTGAATGAAGGTGACCAGGGAGAGGGAACTCTTCGCCTCTTTGTTGTGAGACAAATAGTCCTGGGAACCATATTTATAAAGGTAAGGAAAAGTCCTTATCAAACAGGACTTTATATCCTAAGTCTCTGTAGCACGTGGAAAAGCAACAAGAGAAAAGGAAAATATGGGAGCTGGTAGACTGCCCATCCTGAAAGTATGAAGGTAGAGTCAGAGGAAATGCTGGGATTGGCCATTAGCACTACCAGACTATCAAGTAGGGAAAAGAAGGTAGAGGGTGTTGGACATGGGTGGCACAGATACACAGTGCTGGCCTAGAGTAGAGATGAAGAACCAGCATTAGGGAAGGTAACTGACCTTCCTCTAGCAGCTGACTATTATAAAGACCTTGGCAACCAGAAGGCACAGTAGCAAATAAGCGGAAGATGTCCATGCCCTCGCCTTTGTGAATCAGTTTTCCCCAAATACATATGAGAATGTTAAATCACATACCTCTTGCCAGGGAAGGTAAGCAGGGAGGAGACTTACTGTGATCAGGAAGGCAGAGCAATTGATACATAGAGCAAAAAAGATAGCAGCTATTGCATATAATAGCTTCTCTCCTCCTCTGGGACTATCCACACCCATCTTATTCAGGCCAAGGTATTCTCAAATTTCAGGACTGGTATTTCTTTCTTTCTTTCTTTTTTTTTTTTTTTTTTGCTTTTTGGAGGGGGGGAAGGCAGGGCAGTTGGGGTTACATGACTTGCCCAAGGTCACACAGCTAGTACATGTTAAGTGTCTGAGTCTGCATTTGAACTCAGGTGCTTCTGACTCCAGGGCCAGTGCCCTATTCACTGCTCCAACCTAGCCGCCCTAAGGACTGCTATTTCTAAACTGACCTTCATACCACAGAGGGCATTGTATTGTCAGGAGACCTTCATACCTAGCAAGAGAGCCAGTTAAAACTTCATTTTATCATAGCCCAGAAGCTCTGTGGGAATTGGGTACTTGGATGTCTTTCCCTTTATATTCCCTTATGTTGTGTGAGGATGAGAATGCAGGGTCCTTGTGGTCCAAAAACAAAGGAACCTGGCAGTCAGAAGTTATAGGCTAAAGATATTCTGGATATCATGATGTTACCTAGTCCTAAGAATCCACTCTTTGATTTGCCTTCCATGAGGCACAAAGCTTAGCAGTGGGGTTAAAAGAGTAGTAGATATCTGAACATCTGGAGCTTATCTCATGTTCCAGAATCAATGTGTTTTTACTGTCATTTTATTTTTTCCAATTACATATAAAGACAATTTTTGACATTCATTTCAAAAAGTTTTTGAATTCCAAATTTTGTCTCTCCCTCTTTTCCCTCTCCCCTCCCTAAGATGGTAAGAATTTGATATAGGTTATGTATGTGCAATCGTGCAAAATATATTTCCATGTTAATCATGTTGTGAAAGAAGAAACAGACCAAAAGAAAAAAAAATGAAAAAAATGAGGAAAGTGAAAATAGTATGTTGTGATCTACATTCAGACTCAATCAGTTCTTCCTCTTGATATGGATAGCATTTTCCATCATGAGTCTTTTGGAATAGTATTGGACCATTGTATTGCTTAGAAGAGCTAGGTCATTGATAGTTGATCATTGCACAGTGTAGCTGTTACTGTGTACAGTGTTCCTCTGGTTTTGCTCTCTTCACTTTGCATCAGTTCATGTCTTTCTAGGTCTTTCTGAAATTTACCTGCTTGTCATGTCTTATAACACAATAGTATTCCATTACATCCATATGCCACAACTTATTCAGCCATTCCCCAAATGATGGGCATCCCCTCAATTTCCAATTTTTTTGCCACCACAAAAAGAGGTGCTATAAATATTTTTATACATCTAGGTCCTTTTCTCTTTTTTATAATCTCTTTGGGATACAGACCTAGTAGTGGTATTGCTGGATCAAAGGGTATGCACAGTTTGATAGCCCTCTGGGCATAGTTCCTAAATGTACTCCAGAATGGTTGGATCAGTTCACAACTCCCTCAGTAATACATTAGTGTTTCAGTTTTCCTCTCCAACATTTATCATTTTCCTTTTCTGTCATATTACCAATCTGATGGGGGTGAGGTGGTACCTCAGAGTTGTGTTGATTTGCATTCTCTAATCAATAGTGATTTAGAACATTTTTCATATTAGTAAAGATACTTTGATTTCTCTATCTGAAAACTGCCTGTTCATATCTTTTGACCATTTATCGACTGGGGAATGCAGAGTCAATGTGTTTTTACCAAACACACACTATGTGCCTTGTACATTGACTCTTTTATCTCTTGGAGGAGATGAGAGAGCTTGATTGGATGTGATGAATGTAAATTCGTGGGAGTAGCCTTATTATACCTGTAGTTCTGGAGATGACAGTGCCTTAACTGAAGACACATGGGCACGTCCTGCCACATTTCTTGGTACTTCCACTAGTATGAACTGTCACACTCTGGCCTATCTTCTTGGGATGTTCAGATTCTCTTAGGTTTCCTATTCAAGGAATCAATCAATGAGCACATATAAAACACTGGCCTATATCACGTTCCATTCCCTATTTTATGGGATGGAGATAATGAAGACAAAAGGGAGATAACCCCTGCCCTCAAAGAGTTTACATTCTGCTGTTCAACTGAAGGCAACCTGTTCACAGAAAATTAAATGTATAGAGAATAAATACAAAGGGATTGGGACTGGGAGAGGCCTAGCAACCTGGAGAATCTGGAAAGTCTGCTTGAAGCAGGAGATTCTTGAGCTAAACTTAAGGAGATCTATGAGTTCCACGAGTAGGGGGAAAGCATTTTAGGTATGAGGGACAGCTTGTGCAATGGCATAGGAGATAGAATATTTTATACGGATAATATCAAGTAGGCCTGTTTGACTGTGGCAAAGCATATGACAGTGGGACTAGTGGGCAATCTGTCTGGAAAGATGGAACCACACTGAAGGGCTTTTTGTGCAAGAGAAGTGCTTGGGGAGCCATTGAAGCTTCTTGAGCAGAGATGTGACATGGTTACATGTGGGCTTTGGGAATATCTTTTTGGCAGCTATGTGGTAGATGAATTGAGGAGGGAAGACTGGATGCAGGGAGACCAATTAGGGGGTTATTATAATAGTCAAAAGATGTCCTCTGGGTTCTTCCTGCTGGACATACAAAATGAACACTCATCACTGAGATTTATTTTCCCAAGTGCCTCCTCTCCAACATTCACAAGGGAAGCCTTCATGCATCCCTGTCAGAAACCATCGGCTCACTCATCTTCCAGCCCTACCCCAAATCTTGGTAGCCTCCAGGAAGGTGGAAGCAGATGCTGCTGTTCTTCATCCTTTCTTCTCGATGAGGACCAATGATATGAGGAGGGTGGTGTCTTGACTTGCCCATGAATTGGATTTAAGTGAGGCAGAACTGGTGGAAGCAGCTAAAAGAACCAAAAGTCAAACCCACAGAGAACTAAGACATCCCATTTGCCAGCTCCTTGGATCATAGACTCACCAACGTAGAGCTGGACTGTTTCTTAGAAGCCATTGGATCCCAACACTCTTCTTTTATAGGACAGGAAACTGAAACTCAGGTTGAATGATTTACTCAAGGTCATGCAGACACCAGCAGGTAACTGGGGTAGCATTTGAAATGAGGTTTTCCCCAGTCCAAGTACAACCTCTTCCCACCACTCTACCTAATTGCTTTGTCTCATTTATACATAGTGGTCTCTGCCTCAGAAAAGGAGCAAAATCCTTTCTTCTGTGTCCTTTGGAGTCTGTCTTTTTAACAGCTTCACTTCCCTTCTTTGCAAAAAGACCTATCAACAAAATGCTTCCCATCATTTCAGGCTATTTTTATCCCCCCTTATCAGAGTTATTTCCTTTGGTAAACAGTGTGTTGGCAAGGTGCATAGCAACCTAGCCCTGGGGGCCAGAATGTGGGTTGTGATATGGTAGGTGTGGGAGCAGGTGGTAGAGTAGGGAGGGGAAAGATCACAGTGGGACTGCTTCTCATGAAGCCAACCTCAGTAGCAGAATGATGTAAATTTATGAAAATTTCCACTTGTGCAAGTGATTCTGCAAAGCAGACATGCGCAGTGGGGGGTGGGAGGGAATAGAATTCTCCAGTAGGAATATAATCAGCAACCGGCTCCTTAAATAGATGAAATCAACATCTTTTATTTTTCCCCCCAAGTTGTTCATGCCTACAGTGGCCAAAAAGAAAACAAATGCATTTCCTACATCTTAATATGTAAGTGCTTTTCAAAAAAAGACAAATGACATAAATTCTCACTGTGAGATCAAATAGCACCCCCTCCTCCCTCTCAGATCACCCCCTTTTCTAAACCTCGTTATGGAATTTCCTTTTGAATCTACAAAAAGAAGTCAGGGTAGAGTGGGGTGGGGGGCATTTCCAACTGCAGAGTTTCTCTTCCTTTCTGTATTCTGCCTTAAAGGTTGGTTTTAACAAGCTGAGATTTTAATAAATTAGCAGTGAGTTGTTGCAGCTGCTACAGTGGCTTTACATAAAGCTGTCAGAAAGACCAGGCACTGTCAAAAGAGAAACAAGCCAATGGTTTGCCTTCAGAATCCACCCTGATAGGAGGAATGCACTGGGCTTTTGCAGGAATCCTGGCTTGTTCACGGATCGATGGAAGCCTTTTTCTAGCAGGTCTCAGAGGCTTCCTTAGTCTTGAGAGCAACTCTGGACTAATTAGGAAAGACAGTGTGACAACTGTCCAAAGCTGTTGGCCAAGTTCCAGTCTGATCTATGCCATGAGATGACCTTGGTCTGTGGCACATAATCTCAAGGGAGGCAGTGTAGCTCAGTGGAGGGAGCAAAGACTGGGAGCTTCAGAGGACCAAGGCTTAAAGTCTGCCCTATGATCTGGGTGAACTAAGGCAAATTATTTTCCCCCTCTGGGCCTCACTTTCATGATCTGTCAAGTTAACAAGTCAATAGGACTTGCTGTGTGCCAAGCACTGTGCTAAGTGATGGTATTACAAACACAAACCAAAGGAAAGACAGTCCCTGACTTCAAAGGGCTTACATTTTAATGACGTAGACAACATGTTAAAAGGTAGCTGAAAACCCTGGGTGGGTAGGTAGAGGTTCCCACAAGGGAGCAAGGTTAAGTAGCATGGGAATCCCGGGCTGAATTGGATTTTGAGTTAGCATGCTTGACATGGACATTTCCTCAGAATGGTGGTTCTGGGAAGAACCCACCATTCATAGTAGGGTGGAGGCATCTCCCAGAGTGAGAAGGTCATTGGAGAATAGAGGAGAAATCTGAAGAGTCGGGAGCAGAACAGAGGAGTGAAAACAAGGAGGTAGAATCGGATGGCCCAGCCATCCCTTTCCAACTTAATGTGTTCAATCATGCAGCTTCCTCCTCTGTAAAATGAGGGATTAATGACATCCCTGGCAAAATTCTTTAGTTAATGATTAAATAGACTGTTCATCTGTTTATTAAAGACTGTTTATTCATCTGTTTATTGTTGTTGTGGTAGTTTGTCCTTCATTCTTTTTTTTTTTATATGAGATTCTTTATTAAATTTTTTTGAGTTACATCTTTTCTCCCCGTCTTTCCCCCGCCCACCACCCCAAAACAGCCATCCCAGTATTTCCCCCCTCCCCCAGTCTATTCTCTCCTATGTCACTTTTTGGTAGGGCAGGATGGATCTCCCAACTGCAGTGCCTGTGTATCTCAAGTTCCAGT
>CM053583.1:40146332-40167819 GCA_028627135.1 Pseudochirops cupreus | reverse complement strand
GCTAAAATTTGTAGCACAAACAATTCATGCGCTTCTGCTCCCTTCTAAGGGTTGCATCTTGGCAACAGCTGTAGAAGTGAAACCCCGCAGCATCGAGTTGGATCAGGAGCCAAAGAATTGCTGGTGCAGGGGTGAGGATTGCAGAGAATGCTTGCCAGGAGAGAAATTCGATTATTGGCTCCCCTGGGAAGACAGCTGGCCTCAGGGAAGAGAAGAGTCAGGACAGGGGCGGCAAAGCATTGCACAAGACTCCTAGAAATGTCCAAGGAATGGTTTGCTCTCATTAGGGAAATTTTCAAGTTACCTGAAACCACCTTTTGTTTCCACCCTTATTGCTGAAAATATCCTTAAGACACCTGCATGTTCCTAGATGGAAAAGAACTCAGAACTCAGCTAAGTTAACTGGTGAATCTAAAATTTCTATTGTCTAGATTATTGCCCAAAATTAATGATGATAAAAAATGATTCATATATATGTGTATAGGTGTGTATGTGTATTTGTATGTATAGTATTTTAAGGTTTTCACAAGGCTTTCCTCTTAATAGCTTTCTAAGATAGCTAATAAAGTTTGAACCCTTTAGGGTTGATTGTAGAGTTGGGTACTTGTTTGTTTGGGTCATTGCGACAGAAATTTGCCTTGTCTTTCGCCTTTAAAAAGATTCTGTTTTTTTAAAATTAATTTTATTTTTAATTTATGGGCTAAAACAAGCATTTCAGTAACAGTATAATAAAAATAATGACTATATACAAAACTGTAAATCTATTATGCACGACTTGCTATTCCTTTTAAATATTAAAAAAATCCTATTATAAAACCAATTCTGGTTAATAGAGATATCTGGTAAAAGTGGGGAGAGACTATAACCTATGGCCTGGACCTAAAATAGTAAAAGTTAAAAAAAAAACCCTGCAAATTTTCTCAGGCATCAGTCTTGAGGATAGCAAGTTTTGATGTTCTATTGATGATGATAAGCAAAAAAATTGCAAGAATACAGTACACTTTTTTCAGTAGCAAACCTCTCTTTAGGCATTAGATTGTCACCTTTTTTTTCTCTCTGAAGAAGAAAGGTTAGATTTTCGCAATCTTGATCCGAAAGGCAGAAATTTTGGAGAGTAAGAATTTTGCTTTTTGAAAAACTTATTAATAATTACAGCTAACCAAAAGTTGAACTGGCTGCCCCCAGAAGGTAGTTGATCATAGAGATGGAAAGCATCTTAGAATACATTGAGTCCAAGCATCTTAACTTACAGGTGAGGAACTCAGAATGAATGATGTTAAGTGACTTGTCCAGGGTCACACAGCTTATAAATAAGTATCTGAGGTAGGATCTGAACTCAGGTCTTCCTAACTCAAAGACTAATAATACACCATCCACTATGGCATATGGTGGCTTACCCCTTACTAGATGGATCTCTTCAAACAGAGCCTGGATGCCATTTATGAAGAAACTTATAGAAAGGATTGCTTTTTCCAGACACAGTTTGGATTAGATGGCCATTGAGGTAGTTCTGGAATTTTATGAATGTATAAATTATAGTGTTGGCACTGAAAGGAACCTCTGAGATCATTTAGTTCAATACCTTCATTTTCTAGCTGAGGAAACTGAGGTTTAGAAAGTGACTCGTCCAAAGTCACAGTTTGTTAATGGCAAAATTAGAAATAGAACCTAGAATACTCACTTCCCACTGAGAGCTTCCTATAGAGATCTTTCTAGTTCCATAGTAAGTAGAGCAGGATGAGATCTGATCATGCAAAATGGGGTCCTTTGAATAGTAAGACAAAGTCAGACAAGTCCAGATGGTAGACGGAATTCCTCTGTCCCATTTCCTCAATCCTCTGTGTTCAGATCTGGTTCCATCTTCTGCCTGAGGTTTGAGTACTTCTAGTTGCTAGGACCCCTTCCCTTCCCAATGACCTTGTGTGTCTTATATAGACCTATATATGAGTATGTTGTGAACTTCTCTAAGGCAGGAGTTGTTTCACGTTGGTCTTTGCATCTCAAGCAGCTAGCATAGTGCCTGATACATAGTAGGTACTTCAGCAATGTTTGGGAATTGATTGATCACTATCAGTGGCCCCAAGCCATTGGTCAATGGCCAATGAATGGAGTGGACCTCTCAATCAGTACATATGATATTTTATTCATGGAAAACTGAAAGTGACTAATTTTGACTTTTGCTTGAGTTCTCTCTCTCTCTCTCTCTCTCTCTCTCTCTCTCTCTCTCTCTCTCTCTCTCTCTCTTTCTCTCCCTCTCTCCCTCCCCCCCGTCTCCATCTCTGACACTGTCTCTCTGTCTCTCTCTGTCTCTCTCTGTCTCTCTCTCTCTCTCTTTCTCTCTCTGTCTCCATGTCCGACATTGTCTCTCTGTCTCTCCCCCCCCCTCTTTCCCCCCTCTGTCTCCATCTCCGACACTGTCTCTCTCTCTCCTCCTCAGTTTCCTTATATGTAAACTGAAGTAGCTGGTTGAGATGACCTCTAAAGTCCCTTCTAGTGTATGATCTTGCTAAAATTGCTACTTTTAATCATCTCCTAGGGCCATTTTTGGACATGATTTCTATTATCATTGGTGGTTGGCGGACTTGTTTGGGAATTCATACATCCTTTCTGTCTTTCCCCGCCTTTTCAAATTCAAGTATATTGCTTAAACAGGAATAAATGGCCACGAAACTCAAGGGACAAACATGCTGAGTAAGTTTGGCACACAATCCACGTATGGGGAACAAATAATAATTTTGGAAATACGTCTTTTCGTGCTTAAAACCTCTAATTGGACTGTTGTAGGTCTCTTGGCTTTTTAAAAACTATATTACTTGAAAGCTCTTAAAAACGGGTACAATTTATGAATGAGGGTGATTTATTTCTATGGCACATATTCAGGCTATAGACACAATGGTAGAGCTGAGTTTCCCGTTACTTGGTAATTTTTCCTTACTGGGTGGTTGTTATCTTGCTTCTTTAGCAAGCTGGAACTAGTTGATGTTAAAATAAAAGCCACTATTAAAAAAAATTAGCTGTCTATTTAAGCCAAGTACTGGGACTAATTCTCATTTCCTAAGCAGAAGAATACACATTCTCAAGGAATAACGATAGCTTACATTTATATAAAACTTTATAATTTACAGATCACTTTCCTGGCGGTTAACCCATTAGTAGGTAGGATAAGTACTATTACTCTCATTTTACAGATGAGTAAACTGAGGCACAGAAAACTGAATTGAATTGTTCTTGATCACATTACTGATATGTGACTTAAGAGAAACTGAAGATCATGTCTTCAGAATCTGAGTCTGGAACTTTTTTTCACATTGGGATTTGCTTGGCCAGTGTCTCATGGATTGTTACCTCTTTTCTCCCAAGGAAGTAGGAGAACTTGATTTAGATGTACTATGTTGGGATAGACATAGATATCTATATGTACATGTGTGTATGTTTATATATGTGTGTATGTTTATATATGTGTTTATGTGTATATATGCCTGCATGTATACACACATATATCCTGACTATACTAGTTAAGAAACTAATGTTGACAGCAAGGAAGAACAGGTTACTAAATGTAGTCATAGTTTCTCTTTACAATTCTATTCACAAGACTAGTGTATGTATACATTTCTATATGTATGTTTGAATTTCCATAATATGCTGGGGAAGCAGGCTAACCAAACACTTCTCTGTCCTCACATTTATTAATTCAGACAGCATTTTAAATTATTTTTTTCAATTAACAAGCATTTTCTCTTCCTCTCACTTCCCCCTCCTACACTGAAAAATGAAAAAAAAAAACCCTTGTAACAAGTTGGCATAGTCAAATAAGACAAATTTTCACATTGTGCATGTCCAAAAGTGTGTGTGTCATTTTGCATATTTTGTTCATCACTTCTCTGTCAGGAGGTGGGTAGCATTCTTCATCATGGATCCTCTAAAATCATGTCTGGTCACTGTAATGATTAGAATGCTTAAGTCTTCACAAAACTAGCCATGTGACCTTGGGCAAGTCACTTAATCCCAATTGCCCTGCATTCCCCCCCAAAAAAGCAAAAAGTAAAATAAAATAAAATAGAATGCTTAAGTCTTTCAAAATTGTTCATTTTTACAATGTTGTTTACTAATCTTGGGCAGCTAGGTGTCACAGTGGATAGAGCTCCAGTCCTGGAGTCCCAAGGACCTGAGTTCAGCTTACTGGCTGTGTGACCCTTAGTAGCTTACTAGACACTTTCTAGTTGTGTGACCCTGGGCAAGTCACTTAACCCTGTTTGCCTTAGTTTCCTCATCTGTAAAAAGAGCTGGAAAAGAAAATGGTTAAGCACTCCAATATCTTTGCCCAGAAAACCCCAAATGGGGTCATGGAGAGTTGGACATGACTGAGATGATTCAAAAACAACTTATAATCTTCTTGTAATTAAGTGGATAGGTAAATAATCTTGGGAACTAAAGTGTAAATAGAGGCACAACATATGAATTTACTACCTGTTCTTTCTTGATGTTGACATTAGTTAGGGTTCAATCCTTAATTGTGCTAAAATTCTTAAAAAATGTAAGTTCTATGCAACGTGAGTGCCACCTTCCCATCCCCACCCCCATCCATATATATATATATATATATATATATATATATGTATATATATATGTATATATGTGTATATATATATAGTTTTGTTGATTTTATATTTTAATATTTATTTATTTCATATTTAATCTGTGGAATATATTTATATATATATATATTTAATCTATGGAATAAAATAAAGCATTTTCATGACACAGTTTTATATTTTTAAAAGTTCATTTCAAATTATTAAAAATTGCATGCCTACTTTGTTCCCAACCTTAAAAACTGGATTATTCCTTTAAAAAAATTTATAGTCAAGCTGGGAAGATAAGAATTATATAAATTAAATAATAGGAGCATAGTAGATAATAATGGAATTAAATCCTTAAATATATGTTACACATATTAAGTAGTATGGGATGTGAGGAAGGAGCTCAAGAAGTCAGAGAATTTTTATGGCAGACCTATGAGGATGGGTAGAGGTATAAAGGTAATTTTATTATATATGACCAGGGATTGACTAGTGATGACTTGAAAGTCAGAGTCAGTTGTGAAGCAACTTCTCATTGAGGGAATGGGAGAAACGCCAGCCCCAAGTAATGGGGTTCAGGTTTCATATAGTCCATCTAAACCAAGGGAAAGTACACATGTAGGAAGGAGGCAGCCAAAGTCAAGAACTGTGTGAGACATGGGAGACCCAAAAGAAGCAGATGTGTGAGGAGAAGATTCTTGTGAATATCCAGATTGATTTAGATTGAGACAGAAGTGCTATTTAGAACTGCAGTTCTTAAACTTTTTGGTCTCAGAATTCACTTTATGGTTTAAAGAATCATTGAAACTCCCAAAGAACTTTCATCTGGGTTTTAGCAATCAACATTTACCATATTTGTAATTAAATGTCTTAATATTATTACAAAAATAGTTTTGACTTCAAGGACCCCTGAAAGGGTGGACCACATTATTGAGAACCCTCCTTTGGACTCCTGAGGAATGGTCAGAGTTAGAATCAAGGAGAGCCAGAAATGGGCTTATTATGCAGCCCAGGTCAGAATGCCTGTAGGTCAGTCTTGGAATTGAGAGTCAGAGAAAAGGCGATGGTGGGCAATAAAATTTCACCTAAGGAACAGCTCCAAGTCTGCCTCTTTTTTTGAAGTGGCTGGCTATCGCTGGACAGCATTTAAAGGGCTGTTAACCTAAGGATCTGACTGTAGGACATCTCTAACTGCACCATTAGACTAGAGTAAACCCCTCTGCGTCTGAGTCATCAGAGGCATCCTTGAGAGTTGTTAGCAGATCACCTGGGTAATTTACATGCTGATATTCACATCTCTGTGGCCATCAGAAAACTACAGTGTTATTTGGAACTTAGAATCTTATTAAAAATGAATACTAAAAAATTTCTTGACATGTAACTGGGGGAAAAATAAAATAGTATTTAAAAAAATATAAAATAAGAAAGCTACAGGCTTATGAATGCACATAAGAACGCTTTCCATCTTCAGGATCCTCAGCAGTCCTCTGGCAGGCAGCCTTTATGGTGTGCTTTCTGTGTATAGAATCCCAAGCAACATCTAGTAATTCAATTCTAGTGCAATCTCCCTCATTTTGTAGATGACCAGAGTCATGCCATTAGTGAGTAGTGGAGTTGTGACTCAGACCTCTATGCACTCTTAGACCAGTATTTTCTATGGCATTGTCGTCATTGACAGAATACACAGAAGACATTGTTCCTGACTTGTCCATCATGTGATTATAGTCCTTGTTCATTTGCCAGATCCCAGCCTTAAACAAATTCCTGTTAATACTTTGTGAGCTTTAGGTTACCCACACACTTGAGAAAACATATTCTAAGTGAGAACATTTCTCAGTTGAATTTCTGAGACCTATATCTCTACCTGTATTTCCATGTATATGGGATATATCCATTTCTACAAAGAATCAGCCTGACATATATATGTATATATATATATATATATATATACATATATGTATATATATATATATACACACACACAATACACATATGTATGTATATATATGCACACACGTATATATAGGTATAAATATATACATATATGTATATATACATATATGTGTATGTATATATACGTGTGTGTGTGTGTGTGTGTGTGTATATTTGAAAGCCTTTTGAATCAAAAATGACACTTGAGATAGTACTTTGGCCTCAGATGCTAGTAGAGTGCATTATGGAGGGGAAGCGGGGGGTTGGGGCTGGAAAGTGAGAAGGAGCAGGAGAGAAAATCTAGGGGCCAAAGTCTATGGTCAGTGATTAAGCACAGAAAAATCTGGTTATTCCAGTCCTTTTAGTGGCCTTATCTCTAGAAAAATCCCCAGGCCATTTTGGCCTCTTGTAGCTACAGTGAATTATTCTTATCATTCCAGATCATTGATTAAAGGGACTAGATTTTCAGACAAGCCAACAGAGACCACACAGAAAGTGAAACTCTTAAATCTTTGGACCAGCAATAGTCTAAATCTCCTGAGTGTTTGCCAGTGGAGTGAGGCATGGGGGTTCGTGAAGGGGAAAAAGACATGCTCCCCCCCCAAAAAAGCAATGGACCAGTTAAGGGGGGAGAACAAGATCAACTACGAAATTCTCCTGGAAAATAGAAATACAGCTGGAAAAAAGTATGAGGTCTGGGAATTAAAGGGTAAATATGACTGTCACAGAGAGAACAGTTAAGGTTGAATGAGCTATCTCTGTATCTCCAATGTCCAGCAAGCAGTAAGTATTTGATAAATGTTCAGTGATTGATTGACATGTCAGGAAAGAAAAATTAAATCCAGGATAATCTTACCTAGTTCTAAGAATCTCTTCACCTCAATTAATTGTTGACTTAATAGAAAGAAAATGAGCTCATTTTCTTCATGTTTGTTTGTTTCTCCCTCATGTATCTTTAGTCTCAATGTCTGAGTCTCTTTTCTGTCCTAAGTGACTGAGCAGATGGTAGTTTGGGAGTGTGGGGTGGGGTAGGGAGCAGGGTATGGGAGAGGAAGGAATGAGGCAGAGAAGGAAGCTTTCTTCCAGGACGTTGTGCCCTTCTGAGGAGCCCATTGTCTGCTAGTACTTCTAGGGAAAGAGTCTTTCTACAGAGATCCCCCGTTACAGTTGGCCGCTCAAGTCCCTATAACACCTAGGTACAAGAAGTGATTGGCCAACCCCTGGCTACTGCCATCTCTCTAGCTATGGAAACATCCCCTGGGTTTGAGATGCTGAGCTCCTGGGCTGAGAGATATATAACTTAGTTATAATTCATGTGGTCACATGGACCTGACTTTTCTAAATAAATAAAGGAGCAAACAAACATATAAATGAGTAAGTGAATGAATGAATAAAATTCTTCAGGTGCTTCCCCTGCTTTGGAGCATGAAGTAGCCTCTTGCCAGACTTTCTTGTCTTTACTTCCTGAGTAATTAGGTGGGATTTCCATCTAACCAGTAAGTATTCAAGAATAAAGGTCTCACCAAACAGAGAGAGACTTCAAAACTGGCTATCTGCCCTGCTCTTTTTAAGGTCTCAGTAGGTTCCAGAATCTGGGACAGGCAGAACCAATTTTAGAGCAATCTTAATGGAAGAAATGGGGACAAGGATTGAACCTGTTGTTGCTGGTGCTTTGTTCTCCAAGAGGACCATGATATCAGACTCGAAAGTGAATTGGATTTAATGAGGGAGAGCTGTACAAAGTCACTGGCTTCATTTTCTCACTCCAATGCCACCTGGGTCCAGTAGCAAGATGTAGATCAGGACAACTGGTGGCCCCCATTGCACCTGAGATTTCACTGGAATAGGGAACTCCCAGATAAAGAAACTCCTTCCCCCCATGCATGGTGCAGCTATGCACCAATGTACATTCTCTGCAATTTTTAATCTAGGAAAGTTGTCTAGAGCCATAAGAGATTATGAGACTTGCCCAGGGTCACAGAGACATTATGTGTTAGAGAAGGGCCATGGGCCCAGATCTTCTTGGCTTGAAGGCCATCTCTCTATCCATTATGCCAGCCTGCCTCCCTAATGAAGATCTAGAAGTAGGAAATCAAGACTGTACAATTGGCTGTGATTGTTTTCATCCTGAACCACCTCATTTCAAATCAGAACTGGTCACAACAGGTCTTTTGTTGTCATTTCAGTGTGTTGTGATCAGCTCAGGTGCCATATGACTAAGTGTAGTGTGTGTGTGTGTGTGTGTGTGTTTATATCAGGTTCTTATTTGTTTCTTTTCATTTTAAACTTCCTGCAACTCAGCAAGTCATTGTCCTGGAAATGAAACAAGGTCAAGAATCAGCAGATCTGTATTATAATAACTCAATTTCTGGCTCTCATTTGTGGCAGAATCTCAGGATATTCTCTCCTGTTCTCTAGCTCATTGATCTATTTCTGATTACGTGGTGCCCCAGACTTAACATAATACCGTAGGTATGGTCTGTCTGACGTCGATGAGCAAACCGGGACGACCACGTTCTCCCTTCTGGAGACTGGTCTCTCCTCATGCAGCCTAAGATAATATGAGCTTTGTTGGGGCATCTCACATTGTTGACTTAGGTTGAATTTAGAATTCACAAAACCCTTTTTTACTGGAAGCACCAGCTAGTCAGACTTTGCCTTATACTTGTGATGAGGATTCAAAGAAAAGCCAAATAAGGGTAGGACTTTGTAGTCTTCTCTTTGAGTTTTATCTTATTAGGTTTGGCCAATAGGTCTGGCTTTTGAGATCTTTTGGAGGGGGGAGGGTAAGTGTCCTAATTTTATCCTTTCATATCTGTAGGCTTCAGTCTCCTTTATAAAATGAGGTACTTTAACTAGATTATTTTTTTCAATTTCTCTCATTCTGTGAGTCTGTTGATAAATAGTTAGCTAGATTTTTGTTCAGTCCTTTCAGTTGTGTCCAACTTTTTGTGACCCAATTTGGCGTTTTCTTGGCAAAGATACTAGAGGGTTAAGTGACTTACTCAAAGTCACATAGCTAGTAAGTATCTGAGGCCACATTTGAATTCAGGCCCCTTGCTCTAGCTACCACGCTACCTAACTACCCTCATGACCCCCACTGCCATCATTTTATTTAATTCTTCAGCCTATAGGGCTTGCATTTGTGTGTCATATTCCAAAGGCATTCGCCCATTCAAGGCCTTGGAGCTATGCTCAGCACAAGCAAACCAGGATGAATTTAGGTAAACAGAGTTACACCAGTTAGTTTTTACCATCAATAATGCTGATGAGAATGCCAAGAAAGACAGAACAAAAAGAAAAGAGGGCCCGATAGTGGTCACAACAACATCAGCAGGTGCCACACTGCATCTATTCCAAACCAGGTCTAGAAGATTGCCTCCTTGTCTCCTTAAAATTTAGAACACCATCCCAGCCTGTGTAAAATAAATGCTTTTCTTACCACAGAGTCAGAACAGTGGTCCATTCAGCCTATAACTGTGTTTCTAGAAGGGATTCCAAAGAACATTGGTGAGAGAATTTAGTATAAATATTATGTTAATAATAATTAATATATTATGTTAATAATTATAATTAATAATAATTAATCATTAGCAGAATATTGATAATCAGTATAATATAGTAATAATTAGAATGATTTGATTAGAACCTTTTGAGGTTCCCCAAATCCCTGTAAGATGGATCCCACAAAGATTTTTATCCCCATTTTACAGACTGAGAAACTGAGGCTCAGGTTAAGTGTGTTGCCCAGATAAATTAGTACATGTCAGAGGAAGGATTGGAACTCAGATCATATTGACCCAAAGGCCAGCCTTCTAGTTGCCACCCTATGCTGCCTTGAAGCCATTTTAAAAAATTTTCTGCCTTTGACCACTTTTCGGTAAAATGAGTTTTGTAAGCATATAAGGTAGATTATTAGAATTAAAGTCAGAAACATCTGGACTGAAATCCTGCCTTAGATATTTATGATTTGTATCGACCTGGGCAAGTCACCATTTCTAGGCTTCAGTTTTCTCAAATATAAAATGGGGGAGGGGGGTTAGACTCCATGACCTCCAAAGTCCCTTCTAGCTCAGTCTGTGATCAGCTGACTGCCTTTGATTTGTCATACGTCAATACACAGTGCATCTGTCAAAAGAAACCTTGTTCACATTTGGCATTATCACAAGGCTAAGGAGCCTGGGAAAGGGGGAGAAACAATAGGTGATCAGAGTGTGAGAGCCTGTGGTTGAACAGGGGCTGGCGGCAGGGGCAGACCAGTGGGATCCCTGGGGCTTGGCTTTTCTCCAAGGTTTGCAGCTGATATGACCTCCAGACCACAGGAAATCGGGCCGCTTTGGGAGGGGCCAAAGGGCTTGTTACAGAAAGCTGGACAAAGAACATTTTGGATAGAAAGACTTTTTTTTTAACGAATAAGGAAAGTGAAACCCAGAGCACTAAAGTCACTTCCCCAAAGATATAGGTGAGAAGTGTCAGAAAGGATTTAAACGAGATTCTCAGATCCCAAATCCAGTGATCCTTCTATTGGTCAAGGTCACGCATCTAGCTAACCTTGGTGATAGGAGTAGGTAGAGGAGGTTGGGTTGGTTTTTTGTTTGTTTGTTTGTTTGGTTGGTTGGTTTTTGTCTTTTTAACCCTACCATCTAGCATAGTACCTGGCTCAAAGAAGGTTCTTGATTAATGCTTGTTGATTGATTGATTGATATGGAGTAGAGATATGGTCTTCAAGGGGAACCATATTATACAATGGAGTCCATTTTTTCCAGAGGGGAAAAAGAAAGAAAACATTGCTTAAGGAAAGCAGTGGCCAAGGGAGAGCAGTAAAAGTCTGAGAAGACATCATTACCCAACTCTACGGTCCCCGGGATCCCAGGGTTCTCCATTGCTTACCTGTGTTGGAGAAGATTTTAAATGGAACTTATTATTGAAGGGCCTTGCTCCTAGGTGAGGTGGAGATAGGAAGAGGGGTGGTTTTCTATCACCCAATTGGGTTGATTATCGGCAATTTTTTATTATTTTTGTACAACAGATAATTGGCACAAATCAAGACCAGTCATATTATACTGCATTATAGATAAATCACTTTATATAACGTAATAAGAATCTTTTCATTAAAAGCATAAGCAACTTTTTAAATAGTTCAGCTAGAAGTAGAATCCAAATTATTAACCTGCTAGTCTTGTCAAGAGGGTGTATCTATGTATAATACATGTAAGATAAATTAATGAAACATTCCAGAATATTCAATTGGTTAGCAAGGTCCTGAGAAATAATGGCTTTGCCCTTTGGTGCTCTGCACTTTTTTGGCTTTCCCTGAATCTTCCCTGTCCTGTGCCCTATTTCCCATCAATGATTAAAACTAATATAATAAATTAATCCATGCTAAGATATTAGTGCCATTCAGATCTGATACTTTCCTCTCCAAGTAACATATTTGCATTTATCCTTGACCTTCAGGGTTACAACTCAAATGAAGGAATAATGATTGAATTTCAGATACCCAGTGTGCCAGCGGAGGAGTGATCCCAGAGCTAAAACAGCAGGGAAGAGATTTCACAGATCACCTTATAGAGGTGGCTGTTTCCCCCAGTTAGGGACACGTATGGGACCAATCTTAGCTTCTGATGTAGACTAAAGTCGTTCTTAGTGCAATTGTTCACCCACTGATATGGGATTAAATTGATTTTAGTACCTTTGACGTGAGTTCCAGTCAAACTGACCTACGGTGATGATAATAAAAGTAATAGTTAATATTTATTTAATGATTAGCATATGCCAGGTGCTGTGCTCACCTTCTTACAATTAGTATCTCATTCAGTCCTCACCAGAACCCTGAGAGGCAGGTGCTATTATTATCCCCATTTTTAGATGAGGAAACTGAGGAAAGCAGATTAAGTGACTTGCTCAGGGTCACATGGCTACTAAATGTACTCCTGACTCCAGACCCTGCTCTCTGTGCACTATGGCACCTCCTAGAGGTCTGATATTCCAGCAGCAACTCCATTTCTTTGCATAAGATATTCCTTTTGCCTGCTCAATGTCCCTCCTCACTTCTACATTTTGCAATGCTTAGATGACCCAAAGGCTCTGCTGAAGCCCCATCTCTCACAAAAGGCCTTTCCTGATTCCCTCAATTGTCAGTGGTCTGTCTCTCCCCCATCAAAAAATGCTATGGATTTTTTTTTTGCATGTATGCGTGTTGTCTTCCCCACTGGAAGTCCTTAAGAACAAGGATTTATATTATTCTATTTGTGGCCCCAGTGCCTAAGACATAGCAGGTGCTTGAGAAATGTTTGAAGTGAATCAACAAGCCTCTTTTTCACCTAGATCTCCAAGCTAGTTCTTTTATCCATTGAGAGAGCTTAGCGGGGTGTCCGTCAAATAATACCTACTTAATAAATGGTTATTGACCAACTGACTGATGGATTTGTGGTCTCATTCATGATGTACTTATTCACTCCAGTGGAGCCCAGCTCATCCTCCCTCTCTCTCTCGTGCCTCTTGCTCCCAGCCTCCTCTATGTAAATCCTCCATTTGGGATATACTAACATTGGGTTGGCTTTCCTTTACCTCTCTGAAGGAGATAATATTTGCAAAGCGCTTGGCACATAGTAGGCACTTAACAGATTTCCTCCCCTTCCTTTTCTTGATATTATGTGACAACAATGGAGCTGGATCCTTCCTATAAATCAAAGTTCTTAAAAAAAAACCTGTGGAAAATGGTTCTCTCTCTCCCTCCCTCTCCTTTCTTCCTTCTTTCCTTCCTTCTTTCTTTCATCTCTTCTTTTCTCCCTCCCTTCCTTCCTGCTTTTCTTCCTTCCTTCCTTCCTTCCTGCTTTCCTTCCTTCCTTCTTTCTGTCCTTCCTTCCTTCCTTCCTTCTGTCCTTCCTTCCTTCCTTCCTCCCTCCCTTCCTCCCTTCTTATTTTCCTCCCTCCCTCCCTTCTTCCCTTATCTTCCTCCTTCCTTCCCTCTCTCTCTTTCTTTCCCTCTTCCTCTCCTTTTCTTTGCTTTTGCCATTTTCTTCCCCTCTGCTTTTCATGGAAAAGCAATGGTCTAAGAGCCAGTGAAGCCAGATTTGAATCCTGGCTCTGACCCTTAATGCCTGAGTGATCCCAGACAAGCCTCTGGTAGTAGCTATGAAGACAGAAATGATGATGATAGCTAGAATTGAGATAGCTCTTAAAGGCTTGCCCAGCGCCTTACATGTGTAATATTGATCTTCACAACAACCCTGGGAGGGAGGCACTGTTATTATCCCCATTTTACAGATGAAGAAACTGAGGCTGAACACAGTTAAGTGATTCACCTGGGGTCACAAACCTAACAAGTGTCTGAAGCAGGATTGGAATTTAGTGCATCTACACTCCAGCATTTTATGAACTGTGTCATCTGGCTGACTCTTTGTCTGTGAAATAAAAATTAAATTTACACTACCTACTTTATAGGGCAGTTTTGTAAACTTTAAAGTTCGATAGAAATATGTGTTGTTACTGCATTTGTCCATGATATATCAAGGACGGGCAATTTTCTTGGTGTGGGAACTCCTTCCACAAGTCTAATTTATTGGTTTAGACTTAGTGGTTCTCAACCTTCCTAATGCCGCAACTCTTTAATACAGTTCCTCATGTTGTGGTGTCCTCCAGCCACAAAATTATTTTCATTGCTACTTCATAACTGTAATTTTTCTACTGTTATGAATCATAATGTAAATATCTGATATGCAGGATGTATTTTCATTGTTACAAATTGAACACAACCCACAGATTGAGAACCGCTGGAGAGAATTGCTAAGGTTTGGTGACTGGCATGTATGTGGTCATAGAGTCAGTAAAATGGTAGTGGTAGGACTCAAATCCGGGTCATTCGGACTGTAACTCCAGCCCTTCACTACCCCAATTTATCATTCCCTTAATCTGGATAGAGCTGTATCACTCCTTACAAACCGGCAAGTCAAGTAAATTTTACGACCAAATCAGGAGCAGGGCTGTTCTCTAACAGCCTTGGATTTGGAATCAATTCTTGCTGGGCCACATAACTTATGAATGTGACCTTGGGCCAGTCAGGTTTCCTCATATTGCCCATGTTTCCTCATCTGGAAAATGAAGGGCTTGAGGTAGATAATCTCCAAGGCCCTTTCCAACTCCAACATCCTATAATCCATATGATAATTTATTTTTCCTGTGGCCATTGAAGGTTATTACAGAGGCTTTCGAGCAAGATCCGCTATTTCCTACTGCTTTGTCCCGTTGCAGCTTTGGAACAAAGATGGTTTATATGTAAGCCTTTTCTGAAGCTGTTTTTAAATGAATCTAATTTCAGTTTCTCTGGAAACGAATTCCATCTGTGCTACAGCATTAAATGTCTGACCTATTACAGAGCATCTTATTAATAACTGAGATTCTCTCTTTTTTAATGAAAGAATGTGACCCATACTTCCTGCCTTCGCTTTGCAATAATTTCAGAATCTAGAAATGATATATCCCCCTTCTAAAAAAAGCTCAAATTGAAATATCTATTTTCCCCAGATATCCCATCTTTACAAGTTAGCAGTGTTTTAATTTTCATACCTTAGCTGAGCCAGGGAAGGCAAAGAATAGGGCATGGAATCAAATTATCCGACTTTAAGTCCCGTCTGCCACTTTGTGATTGTATGACTGGTGACGGTCTGAAGCTTCTGTTTCTTTAGCTGCTCAGTGGAGATAATAATACTAGACCTCATAGGCTTGTGGTGAGAAAAGAATTTTGTAAATGTTAAAGGACTATATAAATGTGAATAATTGCTTTTGGATATCTAAAATTTCTCCCATGCACCCCAACAGGCTTTGAGTTCAAATCAAGGGGTGCTGATAAATGTTTAACAATCAGCTCTCTGACATAAAAAATGTATATAAGACATTAAAGTTTAATCTTCATTATTGAAATTTTCTCCATTACTTCCTTAAGTCTAGCTAATCAATAAAACAGTAAGTTACGTCCTGATTGGTAGTATAAATGCTCTCACTGAAGACTTAACAATTGACTTTTGCAAGCCAGTTCAAGCTGGATCCAACACATCGGTGATTGGTGATTCAAATCTACTTTCCATCTCTTTGATTTTGGGCAAATTACCCAAGCTTTCTGGGACTCAATTTCTTTGCAAAATATAGAAATTTGAAAATATGACCCTTAATGTTCCTCCCATCTTTGTTTTTTTTTGGGGGGGGGGGAAGAGATAAGGTAGGGCAGTTGGAGTTAAGTGACTTGTACAAGGTCACATGGCTAGTTTTGTATTAAGTGTCTGAGGCTGGATTTGAACTCAGGTCTTCCTGATTCCAGGGCCGATGCTCTATTTACTGCACCACCTAGCTGCCCCCCCCCTTCCATCTTTAAATCTGTGGTTCTGTGAGCATCTGCCTTGTCTTTAAGAAACATTTCAGATAGCAACTTAATAATTCTCCTGAATACCATAAACTCACTGTTGAATTGGCAATAGTTGGCTTAGAAAACTCCCTGCATTCAGGAGAAAAAGAAAACAGTTGTGCATTGTCTTGGCTCCACAGCCCATCACTAACTGCCTTCAGTTATACATCCTGATTTACCCAGGCAGAAATCTCAAACATGACAAATATCCCTTGGTGAATCATAGAGAACCACTTGCTATTCCTCCTGCCTGCAGTGGACACAGCAAAGATCCAGTGCTTGCAGCAGTCCGATATGGAAATCCTTGCCAGCTATAATTTGATTTCTCCCCTACCTCTGCCCCCACAGATGTCTCTGGTTAACAGTGAGTCCCAATAAGGTGTTTTATTGGTATCAGTGTTTTCTCTTTGTTTTCATTTTAATTTAGATTCAAATTTTGTCAGAGATATTGTTCTTTGTGTATTTTGATTAAGTTCTGGGTTAGTATTGGTATGAGACCCTCCTGGGGAGGAAATTCCTTCCAGCAATGCTGATTGGCACAGCCACTGCAATTTACCATCTAATAGAGATCTCAAGGTGGAAGAATTGAAATGAAAATTACTTTTTTTCCTTACTAGAACTAACTTTTTATTTTAAATATAATATAATAAATATAATAAGATAACTTTTTGTTTTATTTCCTCCTGGAATTTTCTACCTACATTTAAGTTGAAGAAGTATGAAGATGACCCAGGTTCTCAGAGAGAACATGCAACAATGGAATACACATAGGCTTGGCAGGCCTTCCTATTCTAGAAGTACAAACCCCAATAACCAACTGAAGATTTATTGTTTAAGGATCAGTCTAGCCAAATTTGAAGGGGCTCATTACCAGGTTAGCTACAGGGTAATGTATTATTTTGTCCAAGAAAAGCTCTTGGAAACTACCAAGTCTTAGGTTCTAATCACCATGGGAGCAGAGAGTACTTACCCCAGCGAAATGGTGGGATCCCTGAAATATTTGCATTGTATAGTTGGTTTATTTGGGCTCTACTTTTATCTGTTTGAGGGTTTGCAAGAGAAGAAAAAAGGATTGCAGATAGTACTGTTTTTACTTTTAACCACTAGACATTTTGCAAAAATGGAAGACCTGAGTCTCAGTGTCCTTATGTGAAATAGGATTGGGCTGGGCTCTGAATTTATGACTACTTAATTTTAACATCTTGATGCGGACTGAGCTGTGGAGCTGGGCAGCTTTTTACCACCTTGTCTCCAAGGGCCTCATGCTGTAAAGCATGATAACAACTGACATTTGAAGTTGTTGATTTCCGTTGTGCCCCAATTCATGTAATAAAGCATGTGAGATAATCATGCCCAAGATGGCATTTCCTTTTGCTGTCCTGATAAACCTGCATACGACCACTAGGTACAATATCAGTGAACCCCACCTCAAACTGCAATTGCTGATATGGAGCATTGCTTGACCTAAATCTCTACCATTCAGATTAGCTCTTCTTTCCCTTTTTGGTGATGCTATGAATCTGGGACTCAGCCTCACCCATATTTCTGAGTGGCAGATATGCTCAGACCTTTCTGCAAAATCAGTTGTGGATCCCAGAATATCAGAGGTACCTTTCATATGAAGGACTGTAGCTATATAAACCAAGTTAGGTTAATTATCTGACTTCTTCCTAAATACTTGTTAATAAGACCATCAACACACAATCTTTGGAAATGTGCTCCAGGATCTTAGAGTCATGGAAGGCTGCCTAGCACAACAGAAAGTATACTGGATTTCGATTCAGAAGATAGAGTCATGATTCTGTTTCTTACTCTGTGACCTTGAGAAAAATCATATGGCCTCTCTGGGCCTCAGTTCCCTCATCTATAAAATGGCAAATTGGATTACCTAATGTTCAGGGTATCTTCTTACTTACACTCTATCAGAGGAGATAACACATGCATACATAAATAAAATGAAAGAAATAAATAACAAGGTGCTTTGGGGGTAGAGAATTGCATTAGCCATGAGGGTCAGGAAAAGGCTTCATGTGGAAGGTGGCTCTTGAGCTAAACTTTGAGGGAAACAAGGAAGTCTAGGAGACAGGTGAGGAAGAACTGTATTTTTTACACATGGAGGACAGCTTGTGCAAAGACTCCTTTATCTGTATCAATTACATATAAGGCATAGGAAATCCTTATGTTATCTGACATAATCACTTCTCTTTCTCTTGTCCTAAATGACCTAGGACAATATTAAAGTCCAGATGAATTGAAGTCCAGTTTCCAGTGTGGTAGGGAGATGGAAAACTCCATAAGCATTCCAGGGTAGGATTTGAATCACTGTAACACTTATAAGTAACAAAGTATTCTTAAATAGCATTTCATTCAGCTCTGTTTGGTCCTTTTCTGCTAATCCCCTTGCATTTCTCTCATGGTTGACTTGTCAAGTGAAGATGATCCTTGACCCAAGCAACCTTTGCTTCATCAGTCATTTCTTCTATTTCCTTTCTTACAACTTTTATTCTTTTCAGTGAAATCTTCAACTGCTTGGTCAGCGGAAGCTGATGAAAATATATCTTCTCCCTGGCTTTCCTTCTTCCTTCACATCCCTTTCATCTCTCCATTCTCATGGTGAAGCTTTTTAAAATCTGTGTTCATCTGTATTTGGAAGTTCATTCGGAACACAATTGTATCCCTAAGGCAGGGCCACTCTATTTCATCCCAGAGACAAAAGGATCCATTGAACATTTATACATCTTTAGATTAAGCAAGTAAGCAAACAAGGGTAGTAAAAAGAGAACTGATAAAGAAGTGAAGCTATGCCTCGATTTATTTTGACAAGCGAAGCTTAGTCTTATTTATTATGCTTGTGTTTCTTTGAGTTTCAAGGAATGTACTGTAACATCCCTGATACAAATAGCAAAGCCAAAGAGACAGATATTCTCACTAAAATCTCTTGTTGGCTGTTGGTGCAGCTGTGAATCGGTTCAACCATTCTGGAAAACTGTTTGGATTTATGTTAAGAAAGTATCTAAAATGCCCGTACCCTTTGACTGAGCAATATTTCTGTTGGCATATACTCCTCGAAGGTCAAAGATAGAATCAAACCAAGAAAACAATAAGGATGACAAAAAAGGCACGGATTGTTTTGTCAGCACTAGATTGCTACCAAAACGTCAACTGTTACCATGTTTGTTCTTTTTTAGGTCTCTCTTTGTGTTAGCTTCTCCTAGAATTCCTTCCCCTTTCCTTTCTACCTTTTCATGTGAAGGTGTAGCTCAAGCCCCATCTTCATCTATGAAGTATTGCCTTGTTATCCTAGGATCATATCGATTTAGAGCTGGAAGAGACCTCATTGGTCAGCTAGTCCAGCCCCCTCATTGTATAGATGAAGAGCTGAGATCTGCTTAAGAGTCTTAGTGAAAGTCATTCAGGTAGTAAGTGACCAAACTGGAATTTGAACCAAGTCTCAAGTCTGCTTCCAAACCCAACTCTTTCTATTTTGCATGATTCTGAATATGCTAATCCTCATTAATCTTTCCCAAAACTCTTCAGTACTTTGTCTCTTAATCATATATTGTATTATTTTTTAATAAGTTTATCTAGTCTTTTCTCTGGGACTAGACGGTCAGCTTCTCAAGAACAAGGATCATATCTTAAATTTCCCATTTATGATAGCAATGGTCATACCTCACATGTATGCAGTGCTTTATAGGTTGAAAAACCCTCTGCAAGCACTATCTCACTGGAGCTCACACCAGCCTTGTGAGAAATGTTATTTGAACATTCTCATCCCATTTTACTGATGGAGAAACTGAAGTTCTACAAGATTAAGTGACTTTCAGTGCCTACATCCAGTAGACAATTAATACTTGATGACCGATTTTCTAGGATCTTCAAGTGATGAACAATATTCAGAATGGACACCCCTGATGGTATGAGGGCTGCTAAAAGAAAAACTAATTGATTCCTAGTCATTACCTTTGGTACCTCCACTTTCTCATTTGTTGTTGAGCCAACTTCAGCAAAATCTTGCTGGTTTTGGGGAAACTTCTGAAGCACCCAAGCCATCCACAGTGTGAAAAAAAAATCCTCCTTTGTCTTTTAATGTTTATGAGATGTGCACAGGACATATGCTTCACAAAATGATTTCAAGAGGCAGCATGTCAGAAGGTCATTATCAAGGCACAGGGAGAGAATAAGGAAAGTTTTAAAAAATAGAAGATGCCATTTGGTAACCAGTATATTATGGCCTGGTGCCTAATTGCCTTTATGAAGGACAAATATAACTTGGACACAAGTCTGGTCTGAAGTATCAACATCATTCAGCAGAAACTTCTCCAGCGTGAGGTTATAGCCTCTTTCTAGGTTTGGCTATGTTCCCAGCATTTCTATGTGACTCTAATAGCTTTGAATAAATGAATGTTGTTCATTTGTGCTGAGTTCACAAGGAATTATAATAAGGCCTCTATTTCTTTCTCTTTCTGGCCTATTCCCACTCCCTTTCCTCCCTCCACTATTTTTTCTTTCTTTGTCACTGTCAACTCAATCAAAACGTGTCCCTTCCATAAATGAGCAACTGGGCCTTGTCTTTGGTCCATCCAGAAGTTCCTAACACATAGGATCATAGATTTAAAACTGAAAAGGATCCTTGAAGACATAGAGTCTAATCCTCTAATTTTATAGAGGAAGAAACTATCCCATAGAGCAGTGGTTCTCAACCTTCCTAATGCCATGACCCTTTAGTACTCGTATGTGGGCATATGTGGGCTTATCTGCATGTGGGCAGACCCACATGGAGACAGATAGAGGAACAGTGTCTTGGATGCTAAGACCATCAGAAATATGTGCCATAGAGGGATACTTGGAATTTGAACCCAGGTTTTCCTGATATTAATTCTCCAGTATTCTGTCTACTAAGTCACATTGTCTGTTTCTCAGTCCTTGTCTCCCTCAGTCTCTTTTTTCTACCTATCTTTCTGCCTCATTGTCTCTTTGTCTCCATGTTAGTGTCTGTCTCTGTCCTACTCCTTTATTTCTTCCCTACCCTTCCCTTTCTGCTTGGCCCTTGAGGTTCAATTCAATACTGCATTCTATATTATAGTGCTATTTTAATATTACACCCTATATTCAATTTGCAAACATTTATCGATCACTTACTATGTGCCAGAGAAAAGTGCTAGGCACACAAAGAAAGGCAAAACTATAGTCTCTGACCTTGCATTCTAATGGAGGAGTTATATCTAGTTCAAAGTATTTTCACATTGATTTTTTTTGATTAATCATTCCTGGATGTGCTCACATCCAGGAGCTTGGCACACATCCCTATCATTTTCAGGATCATTCCTTCTTCTTTTTTACAATTAAGAAATACTAAACTATTATACATTGGATAATCCCCAGTGGAGTGTTTAAGTCAGTGAAATATATAAATGTTCCACTTAGGAAGAGGTCAAAGTCTCTGAAAAATTCAACCTTCTGAAAGTAAAGTGAAAAGGCCTCTGAGTCTCCAGATTTTCTGTTGTTCTATCCTTTTAGTCATGCCCAACTCTTTGTGACTCCATTTGGGATTTTCTTTTTTTTTTTTTTT
>CM053583.1:40132701-40145832 GCA_028627135.1 Pseudochirops cupreus | reverse complement strand
CCCCCCCCACATTTGGGATTTTCTTGGCAAAGATGCCATAGCAATTGGTCATTTCCTTCTCCAGCTCATTTTATAGACAAAGAAACTGAGACAAACAAGGAGCGACTTGTCCAGGGTCACACAGCCAGTGAATGTCTAAGGCTGGATTTGAGCTCAGGTATTCCTAACTCTAGGTCCTGTGCTCTATCCACTGCACCACTGGCTGCCCTTGAATCTCCAAATAGCTTTCTCAAAGATCTTCACCAAAGTGGAAATTGATACTCCATAGAAAAGGCCCTTGGTACCTCATTGGGTACTATGTTGACTCACATGTAACATATATTTTATAACAAGCCTAATTATTTTGTTTCTAAACAGATTAGGAAAGAGAATGCATTAGTAATGATAACAAGTAATGAAATTTAGTATTTGACAAATTTAGATACATTTGGTCCTAACAACATTGCTATGAGCCCCATTTTCCAAATGAGGAAACTGAGGCTCAGAGTTATTAGGTGATTTGCCCAAGTCACACCCCTAGAAAGTATTTCAGCCAGGACTTAAACCCATGTATTTCAACCCATGTGGGCATCTGTTTGTTAAGCTCCACTGGGAAGTTCTGCCCCTATCCTGAGGTGGCCAGGGGTGGACAGAAGGCCCTGGTTATTGTAGGTGAATAGCAGGACTGAAGGGCAGGGGCTAAAGTGCAGGCATGGCAGCAGCTGGTCGTTACAGGTTTTAGATTGGTGAGGTAGCAGCAAAAGTGATCATAGAAAGAACACAGCATTTAGAGTTGTACTGTTGTTCAGTCTCTCAGACGTGTCCAACTCTGTGACTCCTCAGATTGTGGCCCATGGGGATTTCTCAGCAAAGATCCCAGAGTGGTTTACCATTTCCTTCTCCAGTGGACCACCTTTCATCAGAACTCTCCATTATGACCTCTCCATTTTGGGGAACCTGGTATGGCATAGCTCATGGTGTCACTGAGCTACATAAGCCCCTCTGCCATGACAAGGCAGTGCTCTAGGAAGAGTTATAGTTGTAATTCCAGTCTTTTCCCTTAGGATCTATGTTACTTTAGGCAGGTAACAATCCCTTTATCCTTATCTATAAAATAAAGTGATTGGATAAAATTATCTCTAATGTACCTTCCAACTTCTATGATATTATAAAATGGTCAGATAACTACCTGAATCTGTGTGATTGAGCTCAGGTTTTCAGTTGGAAAAAGAACCCAGCTAGGTATAGGACATGATAAATTACATACTTGGAGAAGGCATGGATATATTGTTCTCTGGATTAGTGGCAGGAATGGCAATGTTGGCAAGATAGATCCATTAAACGCCTGTGCTTGGGTTCAAAAAAATCAACTACCAAAATACAAGATGGGGGATGTATGGCTAGACAACAATTCATGTGAAAATAAGCCTGGTTACATAGGGAAAAGACCTAAGGCTTTTAGTGAACTGTAAGGTTAATGTGTGATGGTAAAGCATCCTAATACAATCTTATGCCTTATGAATAGAAGCCTGGATTCTAGAACAAAGCAATATTTAGTTCAACTGCATTTTGCTTTGGTCAGACTACCTCTGGAGATTTGAGTTCAGCTTGGAATGCCACATTTTAGGCAACATAGTCTGAAGTGTGCTCTAGAGAGGGCAATCAGGAGGATGAGGGCACTTGAAATGATGCCAGCCAAGTTGCTGTTGAAATAACTGAGGATGTTCAGGGAGCCATGTTCGGTATCTCCAAGTTTTTGAAGAGATGTTTTACTTAGTTCCACAAAGCAGAGCAGGGAGCAATGAGTAGAAGTTATAGGGAGGGAGGTTTTGAATAGATCTAAGGGAAACTTACTGATAATTATGACTACCCCCAACTGAAAATAAACTACATTGGAATGTGATAATAATAACCCACAATTACATAGCATTTAAGGTTTACAAAATGGATTCCTTGCCATAGATCCATAGTTCATGTATTACTAGCATACTTAAAAAAAAATTTTTTTCACATATTAGGAAACTGAAATCCATCTAGCTTAAGTTACTTGCCCAAAGTTATACATGTACCGGTATTCAAACCCAGGTCCTTTAACTCAGTGCTGTTTCCACTGCACATGATAGTAGGCTTTTTTTTCTTTTAGTATCTTGTTATTGAGCAAATGCATACTGACCTAAACACTACTCTGAATTCAATAACACTTCTAGATGAATTTTCATTTTATTAGTAGAGCCCCTATGCACACTGGAAAAATAGTAATACATATTGTGAGATGTTCTTCTTTCTACAAAAGTTATGTTTTTGCTTATTTTTTTATGCCAAGAGACAATATATTTTAGATAATAAATTGACAAATTACAATGCTTCATGAGTCAGTAGAGGTCATGATCCCTTTCAGCAACTTTTTGGTTCAGGGTCCTTGTTCCCCACCCCCACCCCCCAGTTTGGACACCATTTAACTACGTTATGCTGCTTCCATGAATTGGTGGCCTTCAAATGGAGACTGGACTTCTCTAGAATGAGGTAGAGGAGGCTTCCTGTTTTTTGTAGGATGTTGATGATGTGACCTTTGCTTCTCCTTCTAATTCTGGTATTTCTTTGAGTTCAGGAAGTGATTCATTTTTCAATACAAGGTGTCCCAAAAGTCTTAGTTCATTCTAAAAATTCACTAAGACTTTTGAGATACTCTATATTTTTATCTCTAGGACCTAGCACAGTGCTTGGCACAGAGTAGGTGCCTTTTTTGTTTTTCACTCATTTCAATCATGTCTGACTCTTTGCGACCGTATTTGGGGTTTTCTTGGCAAAAATACTGGAGTGGTTTGCCATTTCCTTCTCCAGATTATTTTAAAGATGAGGAACTGAGGTAAACAAGGTTAAGTGACTTGCCCAGAGTCATATACCTCAGTAAGTATCTGAGGCCAGATTTGAACTTAAGTTTTCCTGACTCCAAGTTCAGTGCTCTATCTACTGTGCCATCTAGCTGCCCAGATGTTTAATAAATGCTTATTGATTGATTTAATTCTATAACCTAACTTCTTGGAGACTAGTCCAAAGTACAGAGTAGATATTCAAATCTAGTTTCCAATGCTCAAGGCTAGTCAAGGCTTCCATGATGGTGAGCTATCCATTTATAAGGTGGTTTGGTGTCACCTGTGGTGATTTGCAAGGCCACCCAGGTACCTTCCATTTCTCCCCAGCTAAATGAGGGGATTGAACTAGACAATCCCCAAAGCCCATTCCATTTCTGAATTAATGATCCTGAGATAATTGCCTGCCACTTGATGGGATGAGAGATGAAGGATGGGGAAAAAATGAGGAAAACACTGTCTTTCAAGAAGAGACAGGAATGAATGAAGAGCAAGGCAGGGCAGTAATGGAGAAGCTGGGATGCTGCTCTGGTCTAGGATCTGCCTGCTCCATCCGCTTCTCAGACTAGGGGTGGTACATGGTTAGAAGGGCTTTGACATACAGTCTGTTTAAGAAGTGCTGAAGGGGTTGTGAGTGGGAATAGTCTAAGAAGCGCTGGTCTAGAGAAGAGGGGTAGATCAGAAATGGCAAATACAAAATAAAAAAGGGATAAAGGGTCATACAGCAAAGTTTGATCACTTTTGCTGCCCCTGTACAAAAGACAAAGTGATACCGTAATTAGTTGCAGCCATGGGATGTGGTCTTATCTACAATGAGACTTGGTATTCCAACAGAACAGGTCATATTATCTAGGGTGAGGAAGAGCACTAGCACCCTTAGAGACCATGGGACTTTGGGTTACTCTTCTGCATTGTCCTGCATGTACAGATAAGGGCTCCCTTCTGAAGGACTTGGGAAACTTCACACGTGCAAGATTGCCTTTTGTGTTCATTGTATCACGGTTTGTCGTTAGTGTAGATACTCTTGTTGAGTTGTCAATTTTGATTGAGTTAAAATGTAACAAAAGTTAAAAGTGAACACGTTTTCATCTTTCTATGATTCTGAAAGACCCAATTTGTGTCACCACAGGGTCATTACTATAAAAATCAGTTGTCATTGGTTTGAATAGTAGAAAGTTCAATCCAACACAATCCTGTATAAGCACTCCATCAACAAGAATTTGTTAAGTGTCTACTATGTGCCTGAAACTATTTTAGGCACTAAGTAGACAGGGAAAATGGAAATAGTCTTTAACGTTTGCATTTTATCAGGAACTTCCCATGCCCGGTGACAAGCAATGACTTTGGGCCATTCCCCTCTTAATAGACAATTAAGTTTACCATAAGTGCTTTTAAAAATTTAAATAATTTCATGGATTCTAACTCTGCTGGATGATAGTCCCCCTGCCATCCTCTTCTGGACATGGCCTCTCTTTATTCCTAGTAAGCTTTAATAATAAACATGAAACCTCGAAATATAGAATGAGAAACAGACTTCAGGCAGAAAAATTGCTGTGCCTCCTTCTTAGGACCACAGCCCTTTTTATTTAAAATAGCCCGTAAGTTTGAGAATGAAAGCTCTAAAGATCTGATTTATGGTAGGAACAGGGAACTGAGGAAATGAGCATTTAAAAAACACCTACTATGTGCCTGGCAACATGCTAAGCATCTTATAAATATCATCTCTTTTCATCCTCACAGTTCTGAGAGGTGGGTACTATTTTACAGTTGAAGAAATTGTGGCAAAAGGAGGTTAAGTGACTTGCCCAGGATCACACAGCTGCTAAGTGTCTGAGAAAAATTAATAGATTTTTCTTTTTATGCAATTAAAATTGTGCTGTAATCCCACGTTCTTCATAGTGGGGTGAACTGGTAGAAAGAACCACAAGTCATGGAGTTAAGAAATCCCCCCAGACTTGGCACCAAGAAGCCACATACCCTAGAGAAATCACTTCCCCTCTCTGGGTCTTAATTTTCTCCTCTGTAAAATGGGACTGTTGGATTTGATGATACAAAGGGCCCTTCCAGCTTTTCCATTCTTTATTTTAAATCATTCTGGAACATTTACTGCCTGAGGGGATAAAATTGTCCTAACGTTGTTCTATCTTCATAGAACAATAAGATGATTTTGAATTAGATCAGAGAAATGTTATTTTAGCTGTATGACAGGAGTGGATTTATCCCCATGGTTTATTAGTGTTTCTCTACAATGAAGTTTTCTTATAAAAGCCCCATTGTTTAATGATGACAAATTGATGGCTAACAGTAAAAATGAGATTATGCCACAAAATGTAATAATTGTACCATATATGGATTGGTTTTTTCCACATTACATTATTATCTATTCTACTTTGTGTGAAATAAAATATACTTTTGAAAGAATTGGAGATATTAATTGCTGCTATTTTGGCAGTTCAGAATTAACATAAATACTGGGGAGACTCACAAATTGCCTTGTACTGTATAATACAATAGACTAACTCTTTCCTGCTAGAAAAAAATAAGTAGCATTTTATAAAAGCCTAATAAGGTCAAAAACAACATAGCTACGCTACCTGCTTTTCAGTCTAGATATTGGCTAATAGTTTGAATCAAATTATCTAACCCTATTGCATCTTTGTAGTGAGTAACGCACTCATTAGTGGTATAGTGAATTTGAAGTTAATCTTGAAGCCTGGCTTAGATTTATATTAGCTGTGTAAACTTGGAAGAAGAATCTCTGTCTAAACCTCAGTTTACTTATCTGTAAAATAATGGTAATAATATATACACTAGCTACCTCAGAGAAATGTTGTGGGGAATCTTGCTGAAGTCCTTAATTGGCTGGGTAATTTATTACCATTTCAGCTAAGCATTTATGAGTTGTCTTTACAAGTGTCTTTTCTTTCATCTTTGGAATGCCACAGATCCATGGATTTCAGATTTGGAAGGAATCCCAGTGACCATCTAGTCCAAACTGCACCTGAACAAATCACACTTCTCTCTTAACAAGATTAACATATGTAAAGGACTTTGCAGATCTTCAAGTCCTATGTAAATGCTGCTGCTGCTTCTGTTATGCCTTTGCTTAAACACCTCCAAGAGAGGATGAACTCACTACCTCTGAAGATATACCCATTCCATTTTTGGATCAATGTAATTGTTTGGAAATTTCTCCCAAAATCAAGCTTCAATTTGCTTCTTTGTGACTTGTCGCCATTGCGCCTCCTTCTGCCCTTTACGGCCAAACAAAAATCCCCATTCCACTTGGCAGCTCCAATCCTTGAAGACAATGACCATGCATCTCCTCACTGCCTTCCCCTTTCTCTAGGTTAAATATCCCATTTCTCTCAGCAATCCTCCTGTGACATTTCCATGAGATTCTTTACTTGCTGGTGGCCCTCCTTTGAACATTGTCCACCTTACTGATGCCCTTCCTAAAATGTAGTGTACAGATCAGAATCTGAAATTCTAAATATTGTATGTATAGTAATAACGTCAGTTCCCTGGTTCTGAATGCTGCACCTTTCTTAATGAAGCCTAAGATCACATCATATCTTTTTGTGTATTATATTGAATTTACAGCCCACCAAAACCTCCAGATTTCTTTTCTAGTGAACTGCTGTCTTAGCATGTCTCCTATATCTTAAATTTGTAAAATTAATTTTTTGAACCCAATTGTAAGAAGTTTTATTAAATTCAAGACAGTATTCTAGGCTGGAAGGAGCTTTTTTGGATCTATATCTTCTAGTGTTTTAGCTAGCTTAATGTCATATGCAAATTGTGTAATTATGCCATCTCTGAGCTTGTTCTAGCTATGATAAAAATAACTACAACAACCACCAAAAACCCCACATTAAGTAGTGTAGTGATGAAGCCAGATCCCAGAGGCTCTCGAAAGATGACCTCAGTTCAAATCCACACTGAACCATTAAAACCACATTTTAGGTCTAGCCGTTCAACCAGATCTGCACCTCTTTCTCTCTTTGTTCTCTCATCCGGGCCACATCTTTCTATCTTGCCTATAAGAATAACATGAGAGATTTTGCTTTGCTGAAATCTAGTTAAGTTATATCTCCAGGATTCCTCTGATCTGTGGCATAGTAACCTTGTCAAATGAAGAAATGAAGTTGGGCTGTCATCACCTGTTCTTGATGAAGCCATGCTGGCTCCATGTAATCATTCTCTCCTTTTTTTTTTTCTTTTTTGTTCTCTAACCAACTCTTTAATAATACATAATAGAACTTTGTCAGGGATCAACATATCCTCCCTTCTCTTCTTTCCTTCTTTGCTGCATATCCCTACCTTGTCCAACCTTGGCGTGAAGGGGCTATTATGGGCCCATAGTCATTCTTGATGAGCAGGGGAACTTTGACCTACTCTGTTTTCAACCTGGCCTGGTTCTCTCATCCTTAGCCTCCAATTCTCAGACTTCATTCACTTCCCTGTTTTATTTGTTCCTTAAATTAGAGCAACATCTGCCTTTCCCCAGTGCGATGGTACCTCTCCCATTCTCCATGGCAATTGTGTCTATTTTGTATGTAATTACAAATGTACACTCCACAGTCTACACACACTTATATGCGTGTGTGTATGTATGTATGTATGTATGTATGTGTATATATGTATATATACATATACATACATACTTGTGTATATACATATATGTGTGTGTATATATATATATGTAATTTTATATGTATACTACTTCCCTGAAGAACTAAAAGGGAAAATGACACAAAGGTCAATGGAGAGTCCAGTGGTAGGTGTGATCAGGTTGCAACAGATAACCAAAAAAGAACCACACAGAAGAGGAGCAAAGAATGCCATTAAGGAAGAGAAGGTATTCCAGTCACGTGACAAAAACAAGGGGTGACAAGTGGACAGCTCCAGGTCTCCAGTGGTACCCTTGAGATGATAGCAGAAGGTAAAGGAAGCCTTCAGCACATCGAGTATTGCTTCAAATTTTGGGGAAGACTTGGATGAATTCAGATCTGCATCATTGGGAGGACCTGCCCAGCTGAGGAGATCAAAGATCCATTTGAACCCTTTTTGGTGTTTACGTTGTCTCCCCTGGTAGAATGCACATTCTCTGAGGGAAGGAACTGTTTCTTTTTTGTCTTTGTGTTCTTAGCATCTGACACTGTGCCTGTCACATGATATGGCAGTTGATAAATAGTTGTTGCTTTATTGATAACTAATGGTAGCTTAGCAGTGACATCTTTTCATTGACTTAGGGTAAAGTTCATCTGCCTTGGCAACTTGATCTCCTAAAGAGAAGCTAGGTCTTCTCTTACTCTCTTATTTATTTTCCTTGGTCTTCAACTCCCCATGAGCCATTTTGTTATATTCTTTCCAGTTCTGGAGCATTCCCCTTTGAGAGAGTAGACACAAATGAAAACTAAGCAGATCAGCCTTTTCTCAATAGAATTGTTTCATCCAGACCAAGAAAAATCTCTATAACTTTTGGATTTTCTTCTCTTAGCCCATTCAGGAGTTAATTTTTTTCCCTTATGTTTTTCAACATTCTCGGTTTGTTCTAGCTTTTAATATTCTTAACACTATACATAGAAGGTCATGCTCCTCCTTGATATTCACCCTCCATTTCCTTCCATTTTCTGTCTTTGTCTTTTAGAATCTAAGTTGGTCAATGAGCCTCCTGTGCATCTGTATTGCTATCTTTAGGCAACTTAACATTTTCCTTCTAATCAAAATTGTTTCTCTTCAAAATCTCCCTTTCCCTCCATCCATTCCTTTCCCTCTCAACTGTATCTCCCTATCTCACCCAACCTGGGAGCACTGGGCCTATTATGGACCTAGTCTCATTTCTGTGAGCCTAGGAACTTTGACCTGCCTATTTCCAATCTGGACTGCGTCTTCCCTCTTTAGGCAACCTGGTGGCCCCCACTCTGAGAGGGTTCACCATATCTATGCCGAACTTAGTGTAGACCCTTGATTCTCATAGCACATTGCAGCTCAGAACCCACAGCTCAAGAGACCCAATAGTCTCAGGCTCCCAAGTAGCTTGGACTACAGGCATACACTGTCACACCTGGCCAACATGGCTTTCTCAAAAGCTTCCCATCCTTTTTTGTTGACTTCCCATACAGGTTTTTTTTTTTGAGTTGAGGGATGAGGAATGGAGGTACAAGGATGCTGCACTTGTGACTTCATTGGAATAGGGAATTTTCTGTAAGAAAACAGTGCAGATGACTGTAGACACATAATGGGTATTGTAGTTCTTGTCTTTCTCAATGGCTGAGGGAGAGAATAGAGGGAGGGAGAGAATGTGGAACTGAAAATAAAAATAAAATTTAAGTTAAAAAAAGGAAACAATACAGAACAGCACCTACTTTGCACCTTACAGTGGCAAAGAGTTGCCTGGGATGCTGAGGAGTTAGGGCTTGGCCAGGACAGCACAGTTACCATGTGCCAAAGGTGGGACTAGAACCCAAATCTTCCTGACAACAAGCCCAACTCTCTATCCATTACTCTGGCGGCCTCTCCTTCTGTACAATTTTAGTCCATGAGATCTGACCTATCCTTTCTTTGAACCCTTTGAAATTTGAAAATCAAGCACAAAAAGTCTGACTATGTCTTTCCTTCTCTATCCCAAATCCTCTGAAACTCCCAAGGTTCCCATCATTCCCACCTCCAGCAACCAATTCTCTCTTGTTGGTGAGAATCATATCTAGAATAACAGTTCCCCTCTTCTGTTCTGGTGACCCACAGAAAATGCCTTCTATTCATCCAGATTTTATGCTTTATAAATGGACCTTGTTGTAGTGAGACAAACCCAACAATATGGAGCTTCTGCATGACAGAGCCACTGTCTTTGCTCTTAGGGATACACCTCTTCCTCAGAACTTCACTCACTGCCATTCTAAAACAACAGTAATAATGCCTTATATCCTGATAATGCTTTGGACATTTCCAAAGTTCTTTTATGCATATTTCATATAGTAAAATATCCTTTAACAATAGTTAGCTTTTTATGGTGCTTTAAGGTTTGTAACACATTTTATATGGTATCTCATTAGATGCTCACAACAAACTTGGGGGTGCTATTATTGCCCCCATTTTATGGATGAGGAGAAAACAGAGAAATGAAGTGACTTGCCTAAGGTCAAACAGATAAGTAATTGTCTGAGGCAGGATTTGAAGTCTGGTCTCCCTTTGACTCCAAGTCCGGCATCCAGTTCACTACAGTACCTACCTGCCTTCAGAAAGAATTCTGTTTTATGTATATGAAAACTGAAACCCAGATGTTTGCCTCAAGATTTCAGAGTGAAATTAATGAGACAACTGCAGACTCTTGAGTCAGAGGACCTGGCAGATTCTGCCTCTGATCATTCTAATCATGTGACCTTAATTAAGCCACCCAGCCTCCCTGTGTCTCAGTTTCCTCATTTGTAAATGAGAAGCTCCCGTCTAGCTCTAAATCTGTGAGTTATGAATCTTTGCTTCTGCTGGCCTTGTTAGAAGCCTTTGCTCTACAAACCTTGAATTCCTTTTCTAGGCAACATGGCTGAGGCCAAAAAAATTAAAAACCCTTTCTGAGGAATAGGGGGAAACAAACCTTTTGTCCATGGTACTCTGACCCTGAGTTTATTTATCATTTCTTCTCATTCTGTTTGCTAACTGCTGGGTTTGTTTCTGTCTGTTTCATCCCACACCGTATAAAAAGAATTCCTTCCAGGAAATGTTTAATTTTCATGGCCCCAAAGCTTTTCTAAATATTAATGAAACTCCTTTTCCAATGTTGGATGCCCTGGCTGCTGTTTAGATTAGGCAGCTCGTTTCCAGCTTCTAATGAGCTCTGGAAGGGGGAGAGAGAAAGAAGGTGAGGGGCGATTGTGGTTTGTGCAGCCGAAACTATGTAAACACGAGATCTTGCTTCTTATATAAATGTTAAATAGTCCAGCTCTTCACTGAGGTTGAGTCTTTAGCACCTGGTATGTTTGCTTTCTTCCACTGGAGGTTATTACTCATCTTAAAGGCTTGTCTTCATCCCCAAGTTCTGGTGTCTAGCAGGTACCAGGTCCTAGTAGTTTGAACAGATTCTAATAGAGAAGCCAGTATGAATTTTAAAGCCTGAGGCAAGAAGGGTATGTGCTTTTGCAAAATTATCTAAGAATCTGATGTCTTTTTCAAATTGCTGTACTGATGAGTCAGGAGTGGTAACATGGACCCTGTAGTGTTTGCTGCTTGGGAGGTGGAGGATGGTGGATTGCTTGAGTTCAGTTGTGAGCTGCAGTGGGACTAAAGTTGAACCAGTGGGACATCAACATGGTGACACTCTAGGAGTAGAGAGCCACCAGGCTGCCTAAGAAGGGTCAAACCATTACAGGACAGAACAGCAGAGTAGGTTAAAGCTTCTGTGCTAATCAGAGAAAACCCTGTCAGTGGCTGCTGAACTTTTAGGCTGGTAAGATGGGGAAACTGAAGGAAGGAAGGAAAGAAGGAAGGAAGGAAGGAAGGAAGGAAGGAAGGAAGGAAGGAGGAAGGAAGGAACAAAGGAAAGAACAAAGGAAGGAATGAAGTGACAAGAGAGGAAGGGAAGGAAGGAAGGAAAAGAGAAAAGGGGAGAGAAAGGAAAGAGAGAATACAAGAAGAAAGAAAAGAGAGTAAAAAGAAAGAAGGAAGAAAGGAAGGAGGAAGAAGGAAAATTTGTTGAAGCAGTGACTTTTATACTCATCAAATAAATTGCAAAAACATTTTGATAGACCAAAAAAGATTAAAGGAGAAGGATGCCAGTCTTTATGAATGAAAAGAACAAATATTCTAATGAAATACAGCTTTTCAAACATATAATTATGTAAGAAAAGTATACACTGAAGAAATTGTTTTCATCAGAACAATAGGGACCTGAAAATTTCCCTTTTGGATTTCTCACCAGCATAAATTGGATTGTGGACATGGCATCAGGCACAGGAGAGGACCCTGGGGTATTAAAGGCAAGACAGAGAATGAAAATGGTACTCAGGATTGCTAAGGAAGCCAGAGCTATTGCTTTCAGTGTCTACATATTTACATAGTGGTTATATCTTCAAAGGTTTTTCCTTTCTCCCCTTCTATACCCTCTGGCTACTTTGCTCCTCAACTACCAAAGCTGGCCAAAGCAATGGGTAGCAGAACCAGGGACCCTGAAGGAAGCAACCCTGATTTTCCAGTGTCTAGGGACACAGCACCAACCCTGGCAGAGAAACTCAGAGCCCAGCTAAGTGTATTCCCCACTGCCAGAGGTGAAACGCTGCAACCATCCTGTCTTCTCTAAGGGAAACCATCAAATTGTTTACAGATACAGATAGTCTTCTTCCCTTTGGCCTGTGCTTATTCTCCATTTCTAAATCTTGTCTGTAGCCTTTCCAGCACTGTCATGGGGTCATAGATGTAAAGCTGGTCTAACGTCTTCGTTTTAAAGATGATCCAGGGAGGTTATGACTTTACCAAGATCACACGAGATTCAGGGGAGGGATTTGAACGCCAGAACTCTGACCATATAATCAGTACTCTTTCCTATGTACTGTGGTACCTACCTCCCTAAAGGATTTTGCAGTGTTGAAAGTGCTGAGTTAGAGGGAATTCCTCCCTGAGATCTCTAGTCTACATCAATGAAATAGCATGACTAATGAAAAATCTTAAATAAATATTAGCGATTATTATGCTTGTTTCCCCAGTAAGCATCATGGATGAAGGCTATAATTTCCCCACAATGATGAGAGACAGAAAGTGAATACTGAGCATGTGACTTTACTATTATCTCCCATTCTCTCTTTAGGAAACTGAAAGGCCTTTAACTGGAATATTACTTCTTCTTCCTAGAGTTTTAAGGGGAGAGGAGGGGAATTATTGAGTAGAATCCTGTTCTGCTTTTGGATTTTACTTTTGAATTTATTATCTTAATTAATTAAACTATTTGCTTCACCATGTACATTGAGGCAGTGTGACTGAAATGATATTGGGATCTGGAAAGAATAGTAGGGACCAGCAGATGCGGGAATGAACCATGAATGATACATCATAGCTGACGCATACATCTAGATAAAAGAGCCTGGGATGTGATAATAGAAGTCAGAATGTTTTTTTTTTTTATATAAATGTAGTTTATTAAAACATTGTCTTTCTTTAGAATAGTCATGTCTTTGTGTGGTATTTATTAAAACCTCTACGAAAATCTTCTCCATTGTCTCATTTTGATGTGGCTTTTTAACCCTGAATTCTTTTTTTTTTTTAATTTTTTTTATTTACTCATTTACTTTTA
>CM053583.1:40108374-40132601 GCA_028627135.1 Pseudochirops cupreus | reverse complement strand
TAACCCTGAATTCTTTTTTTTTTTTAATTTTTTTTATTTACTCATTTACTTTTAATTTACAAGATTCAGTTCCACAATCACTTGAGTTTCAGATTTTCTTCCCTCCCTTCCCCCCCCCCCATGGTGGCGTGCAATCATGTATAGGATCTGCAAATACTTTCACATTGTACAATAGTTTGGTCATATAGAAGGGTTGTAACCAATGAGTAATCACTGGGAAAAGAAAAAAAAAAAAAAAGCAAAACCAGACACGAAAGAGAACGATAACGAGTTTTGTAGAAGTCAGAATGTTAGGTGATTCATAGCCTCTTGCTACATGTTCCTGACTGTTGATGACCCAGTCTATTCGCATTAAAATCTCTTAGCCTATTGAACCCATTATCCCAGTCCCCAACCCTGAGTCACCTCCATCATCCCATCTGCTTCTTCCTCACTCCTGTGCTACTGAATATTGTTGGAGAATGTCACAAAACTGTGTCAGATAGAACCACTACAAATAAATAAATTGCTAAATAACTTGAAACTACACTGATGATCAGTAATTCCTTTACCTTTTTTTCTTTAGTATATATCTTATATTCCACAAAGTTTGTTCCAAACATTTTCTATTCCCTTCTAGACCACACTTTTAACTCACTCATTTGCTCTGAGCAAGACTTCATTTGTTATTTTCCTGAAGAAAAAAATCAAAACCATCTAATTTGCGTATTTTTGAATCTTTGTCTAAATAATATGTAGCTAAGAATCTATATCTAAGTAATAACAGCTAAAGACTTCCCTATACTTCCCATTTTGTCTTTCTCTTGTCATGGGTTCGAGAAACAAAGGTCCTTCCTTTCCAAGGCTGAGCCCATGACTTGGGTTCTCTCACTTCTTTGCTCTTCTAAGAACTTGTCTCATCCGTCACCTCCCCATAAGTCTTCTCCCTTTCATTAACTCCTCACCCTCTGACTACATCAGAGCACTCCTGTTGAGTTTTTTTAAGTTTTTCTTCCGCTTAGGTTAGGTTCTTCTTGAGCTAACATGCCATCTCTCTTTTTGCTGTCAAACTCTAACCAAAAAATATGTTGATAGACCTCTTTTTAGTAACAACAAATACTCCCCCAGAAACGCACAACTTGTCAACATGGAGAGGATCAGAAGCTTTAGTACTTTTAAAACTAGGCTTACAGAATCCTGCCAGGTCTTTTTAAAATTAATATTCTATGATCTGCCCATGTTTCCATCTTCTTGGTGTCTTTCTAAAATCTCAATGGACTGAGAAGCTTCCCATGTATCCTCATTAGCTTCTTTGGACAAGTTAACCTTTCCCATGCTTGTCAAATTTGTTTCTCTTTGTTCTCCCTCCAGAATGGTTATGTGATCAATTATTAATAGAAGTGAGGTATATATCCCTTAAGTTTAGCCAGATGGTACTAGCAGTGCAGACTAAATGCGGTATGTATTTGCCCAGAAGTTCTGATCCTCTCCATGTTGACTTTATTTACATTGTTACTTTTATGTGTATTACTCTTTGTCCTTAACTTTCTCCACTCTGCCTCATTTCCTTTAAATTATTCCATGTTTCTCTGAATTCTTCATATTTGTCATTCCTTAAAGCGTAGTCATATTCCAATACATTCACATAAGCATAATGCCTTCAGCCCTTCCCCGCTATTGGGTACATATTCTGCTTCTATATTCTTCTGCTTCTGCTGAAATTTACAGTTTTGAACTGGGCTTTTCTTGTTTTTTGTAACCTCCTTAAAGAATAGTCCCAGTTATAGGAGTCTTAAACTAAAATATTCTCAACCATTTGATAATTTTCCTTATATATATTTAAATGATTTTACAGAATAGTTCAACCAATTCACCATTCCAGCTTCTGTGAATTAATATGCTTGTCTTCATACAGACCATCCAGCAATTCTTTTGCCCATCTTTCAGCAGCTTTCATAGCTTGATATGAAGGAGATGGTAGTTCAGGAGAATTTAATTTGGTTCTTTAACCATTAGTTATTTTGAATATTTTAGATGGTTTTCAGTAATTTGTAGTTCTTCCTTTAGAAACCATTCATGTCTTTTGGCCACTTATCTATTGGGCAATAGCTCTTAAACATATATTTGCATTGATTTCCTGTAGGTTTGAGATGTTAGACTTCTCTAATAGATAACTAGTGCAAAGATTTCCTTATATCTTTCCATCTTTTTCTAGTTATATTAACTTTATTTATGGAAAAGGATTTAAAAATTTTTTTTTACAATCAAGGCTTTTCTGTTTTGACTAGATCTTGTCAAATTATCAATTTGTTCCCTATCCACGACTGTGAGTTTATTTAACTTTCCATCCGTCTTTAACATTTATAGTCTTTTTAAATGTTGATAATTTAGATATTTGGAATTTATTGTGGCTTTAAACAAGAGATAAGGGCAGCTAAGTGGTGCAATGGATAGAGTACTGGGCCTGGAGTCAGGAAGACTCATCATCTTAAGTTCAAACCTGACCTCAGACAATCAATAGTTGTGCGACCCTGGGAAAACCATTTAACTGTATTTACCTCAGTTTCCTCACCTGTAAAATGAGCTGGAGAAGGAAATGGCAAACCATTATAGCATCTTTGCTAAGAAAACCCTAAATGAGGTTACAAAGAGTCATACTTGGCTGAAAAATGACAACAACAAAGTAAGAGATACTGAACTAAATGTACTTTTCACCAATATCCTTTCCAGTTTTCTTAATTCTTGTCAAATAAACAGTTCTTTTACCAGATAGTCTGTGTTCTTAAATTCATTGAAAACCATACCACTATGCACATTTGTTTCAAAGATGATTATGTATCCCCATTTGTCAAAGGATATGGACAGGCAGTTTTCAGATGAAGAAATTAAAGCTACCTATAGTCATATTAAAAAATGTTCTAAATCACTGTTGATTAGAGAAATGCAAATTAAAACAACTCTGAGGTACTACCTTATACCTATCAGATTGGCTAATATGACAAAAAAGGAAAATGATAAATGTTCAAGAAGAAGTGGGAAAATTGGAATGTTGTTGGTACAACAACATCATTGTTGGTGGAGTTGTGAACTGATCCAACCATTCTGGAGAGCAATTTGGAACTATGCCCAAAATTCTATAATATTGCATACCCTTTGATCCAGCAATAAAAATACTAGTAGGTCTGTATCCCAGTGAGATCATAAAAAAGGGGAAAGGACCCACATGTACAAAAATGTTCATAGCACCTCTTTTTGTGGTGGCCAAGAATTAGAAATTGAAAGGATGTTCCTCAAATGGGAAATGGCTGAACAAATTGCTGTATATGAATGTAATGGAATACTATTGTGCCATAAGAAATGATGAGCAGGTGGATTTTAGAAAGACCTGGAAAGATTTTCCTGAACTGATACTGAGTGAAGTGAACAAAACCAAGAGAAGATTATAGATAGTAACAGCAACATTGTGTGATGACCAACTTTGATAGACTTAGCTCTTCTTAGAAATGCATCAATCTTAGACAACTCTAAGGGACTTATGATGGAAAATGCTATCCAAATCTAAAGAAAGAACTATGAAATCTGAATGCAGATCAAAGTATACTATTTTCTCTTTTTTTTTGTTTGGTTTTTCCTTTCTTGTGGTTTTCCCATTTTGTTTTGTTTCTTCTTTTACAACATGACTAATGTGGAAATATGTTTAATATTTCCATGTACAATCATACATGTATAGCCTTTCTCAGATTCCATGCTGTCTTGGGGAGGGGGAGGGAAGGGCTGGAGAAAGAAATTTGGAACTCAGAATCTTGTAAAAGTGAATGTTGAAGACTATCTTTGAATGTAATTGGAAAAAATGGAATACTCTTAAGTTTTGTTTTTTTTTAATGACTGGGGGCAGTTAGGTGGCCCAGTGAATAGAACACCAGCCCTGGAGTCAGGAGGATCTGAGTTCAAATCTGGCCTCAGATACTTAACACTTACTAGCCATGTGACCTTGGGCAAGTCACTTAACCCCAATTGCCCTGCATCTCCCCCTCCAAAAAGAAAAAAAAAAAGGTGACTATATAGTCTAGTCCACTGTTTATCTATTCTATTTTCTTATCCAATATGAAATAATTTTGATAATTACTATTTCATGATATAATTTGAGATCTGATGATGCCAAGACACCCTTTTTGCTTCTTTCTTCCATCATTATGCCTCTTGATATTCTTGAACTTTATTCCACTACATAACTTATTTTTATCATATTGGCTAATTTTATAAAGCATCCCACTGGTAACTTTCCTGGAATAGCACTAATCTGTAGAATAATTTGGACAGTATCATCATTTTCACTAAGGTTACATGGCTCAGCCTTCAATATTGAATCTTTCTCCAATTACTGTGTTCTTTTATTTCTGTAAAATTTTTTGTAGTCATATTTCTCCAAGTCCCGTGAGTGTCCTAGTAAATTAATTCCTATATGTTTAAGACATTATATTGTTTTCTTAAATGCTGTTTCTCTTCCTGAATATTACTCCTGGGTTTTGGTAGTAAAACAGAAAGGCTGATTATTTTTATGGACTTATTTTGTGCCGATTTCTTTACTGAAATTGTTGTCTCTATTTTCCCATGGATTCTCTGTCTCTAAATAAACAACCAAATTATCTGCAACTGGAGATAGTTTTATCATGTCTTTACTTGTTTTTTCTCCTCAGTTTCTTTTTTCTGTTAGTTCTAGTGTCACTTATCAAATGAGATAATTCATGTAAAGTACCTTGCAAACCTTAAAAGACTACCAGTTACTGTTATCATTATTACTTTAGTTGTGATGATGATGATGATGTGAAAGGGAAGTAAAGACAATGGGCACCCATCCTTTACTCCAATCTGATAAAGGAAAGCTTTCTTTATTGGGCAAGTTGTTGAACCTGTCTGCTTCAGGTTCCTTATCTGTACAATGAGGACAATAATAGCACTATCTCACAGGGTTGTTGTGAGGGAAAAATGAGATAGAATTTGTTTTTACAAACTTTAAAGCACTATGTCAACACTACCTATTATTATGATTAATTTCACATAGATGTTTTTGGTCCCAATGAAGAAAAGTTCATCTCTATCTATGCTTTTAATGATTGTAACATATACAAATACTTTATTTTCCAAAAGTCTTCCAAGGAATAAAAATCTAAAATATCAAGGGAAATGATTCTAGAAGTAGTGGACTAGAAGTTTCAGAATACAAATTATATTATAAAGTAACAATCATTAAAACTATTTGGTTTTGGTGAAAAATGGAAAAGTTGATCCATGAAACAAACTACATAAGGAAGAATCAGAAGTAAATTAATTCAATAATTCAGGGGAGAATAAATTAGAAAAAAAAATTCACCTGAGAAAGGACTTCCTTTTTGATGAGAATTACTAAGAAAACTGGAAAGCATCCTTACAGAGATTAGGTTTATATCAACATCTTAGACCCTTTGCTGTTATGAATTCAAGATGGATATGCCACCCCAATATTTCATATCATGCAAAAAATGCGAGAAAACCAGAACAAATACTTTTCACAGCTGTGGCTAGGCTAGGGACTGAATTCTTAGCTAAACAAGGGATGGAGGAGATTATAAAAGATAATAGAGAAAAATTTGATTACATTAAATTGAAAGCTTTTATGTGAACAAAATTGACACATTTACTATAAAATGGGAAATAGTTGAATAAGAGAAAGGCTTTTATTTTTCATCAGATATCTCTGATTATAGTGCAACATACAAAGTATATATGCAACTAACAGAAACATGCAAGATCAAATGTCATTTCCTAATAGACAAGTGGTCAAAGGATATAAACAATGTTCTCAAAAATATATGTCTAAACTCTTAAAAACTATATCAAAGAGTACTCCAACTCACTAATAATAGAGATGCAAATGGAAGTAGCTCTACTGTTTTGCCTAAAATTTTACCCAGTAAATTATCAGAGATGACAAAAAATTGGAATAATCAGTCTTGGAGGGAATCACAGAAAGACGGGCTAATTAATACCATGCTGTTGGAGCCATGAATTGTTCCAACTGTTCTGAAAAGCAACTTGGAAAATTCCATTACATTCACATATCATATATTCGGCCAATTCCTATTCACTGGATAGAATGTTTTTCTGTTTCTTCTTTCTTCACTTTTCATCAGTCCATATAAGTCTTCCCATACTTCTCTGTATTCATAGTGTTCATTGATTCTTACAGCACAACATTCCATTGCATTCACTTATCAAAACTTGTTTAGCCTTTCCCGCAAACAGTGGATGTCTACATTGTTTCCAATGCTTTGCTACCACAGAAATGCTGCTATAAATATTTTGGAGTATATCAGTACTTTCTTTTCTGTCATTGAGTTCTTTGTATAGGCTTAGTAGTGGTATGTCTAGATCAGAGAATATGGATATTTTAATCACTTTGGGGTGACAAATTGAAATTGAATTGACTGACAATGAGGAATACCAGTCAGTGACAATATGGAGTTCATGAGCTATAGCTCATTAGAACTACTAAGAATTTCAGTTGCTTTGGATTCTCCTTTGGTGATATTGTAGTAGAGGGTATAAGAATTGTAGTCAATCTTGCTCCAATGAGAATTTATGGACAGAAGCTTCACAAACTTTAAAGTATTAGACAAAGTTAGCTATTATTATTATTTGCTATCAACACACCTTCTGTTGACTTTATCTACTACAGACACTCCCAGATATTCTCCCTTTGGGGTCCTTATGTGTTCCTCCCCATTCTCATTTTAAAAAATCAAATCCCCTCTAAAGAAAGCTACAGTGGATATGGAGAAATTATAGCAACCTAGTCCTCCCTGAAGGACCTTACATTCTATCAAAGGAAAAATGTACAGCATATATACAGAATAAAAATCAAGCGTGGCTTATAGACAGGCAGATTTCAGCTTTATAGGAAGAAAAACTTCCATACAATTTTAAGTTTCTCTGAAATGGAACATGCTGCTTTGATCGGTAGTGAGCTCCCCTTCCTTAAGGACTTTAAGTAGAGACTTGATGGCTACTTGGGGAGGGCATATAGTATTATAGATTTAGAGGTGGATCAGGTTATCTAATCCCGTCTTCTCATATTATAGATAAGGAAACTGAAGCCAGAGAAGTTAAGCTTCATTTGCCCAAGGTAACTCAGATATTATATGGCCAAACTGGATTCCCAACCCAGATTCTTTGACTCCAAATTCGTCACTCTTAACTGCCCCACAGTATGGTAGAATGCATTACTTTTTTTCATGTATTTTATGGATTAGCTGACCTCAGAAATTCCTTTCAGTCCCAATCCCATGATTCTGAGTTTATGCCAAATTTAAATGACTTTCAACAAGTCCCTTAATCTCCCTAACCTTTGCTTTCCCCATTTCTGTAAAATTATGAGGTTGAACAGAGAGCCAATAGGATATATTGGAAAGTCCACTGAATTTCAAGTTATATTGGTTCTGTGTTTGATCCCTGCTTCTGTTACTACCTGTATGAGCTTGGGCAAGTCATTTAACTTTCTTGGGTCTCTGTTTCCTCATCTATAAAATGAGACCATGGGACCAGGTGGCCTCTAAGGCCCTTCCAACTCTAACTGGGATGCTACGATTCTACTTGGAAATATAGGATGTCTGGGAGAGTGTTGCTTATCTTTGAAGCTGTCACCTAGAAAGATAATCATGGCAGTTCCCAGTGTATCAAAGAGAGAACTTTGGGCCAGACAAGCTGTGAGTGTGACTCATGTGGCAACACATATATTCTTAAAACAGTCTACCCCAGAAGCTTTCATTCTCCACTTTTCTACCCTTGTCAATGGATAGTCTCATTTGCCAGGAAGATGAGGATGAGTCATAGTTTTACCTTGTTTGACCCACTTATTTATCTCCTTTCCTGGCCCATCAATCAGCTTTATTTACATTGCATTTGAATAAATGAGACTTGTCTTGAATAATTAGCACTTGTGACTCTTCTGTGATGGGAAGCTGGCATTAATCTTTTCCAGAATGCCCAGCCTCCCTTACCACTGAAGAGAATCAGAAGCATTTGTCAGCACTGTTAGGAGCAAGGATGATGGCTGTTTGTCCTGCTTACATCACCAGTTATCAAGTCACAACTTGGTCAAGCAGGTAGAGCCCTTTGCGCCAGAAACTCCTGGACTCAGCCACCTTCCTCCACTTGGGAGTGTGTGGGCATTTCTCTTTATCCCAAATCTCTCTGCTTGCACATACGTTCTCAACATTTCTCCTTTATCAGTCTTCTGGACGCTAATTAACACGTGCAATTGGCCTGTTGGCTGCTGAAAATGCTGTTGATGGAGCACAAAGTAGCCAGGTGGCTTTGGAAAGATGCTAGACAGTGAAAATTAGTCATTGGTTCTCTAATCAGATGTTCTGAGACATGCTTCTAGTTTTAAATTGAACTATTGGATTATCTCAAGTACTTGGGAGACTTTTATAGCAGATATTCAATAAAATTCAATATGCTATAAATATTTTTTAAATTTTAGACTTTATTTTTTTTTCACATGAGATAAGACTAAACGGTGCAAAATCATTTAATTTTGTTAAGAAGATAAATAAGAGCTATAGTGAGATTCTACCTAGTTGTACTCACCTTGGTAAAATGCTGTATGATGATTGCAGATGGTTAGCCTGTATAAGAGCAGAAATGTTAGATATTTACAAATATTTATAGGATCATCCATGTGGAAAAGGGATTTGATCTAGGGAAGAACTAAGACCAATAAGGGAAACTTTTTTGGGGGATTCAATGTATATCAATCCCCTTTGCCCATGTTTCTTCCCCCGGTGTTTTATTTTAGACCTTGCACTTTTCCCAGTGTGAGTTTTTAGGTGTCATAATGAAGACCTAGTGCCATTGACATCATTGGCCTGTCTGACTTTCCCATGGGATGCCCTTTAAGTATCAGAACTGCTGCAACGGACCAAGAGGGGCAGATGACATTATTCCCATTTTACTGATGAAGAAACTGAACCACAGAGAGACTATATGGTTCTCCAGGAAGCCTCATAGTGAATTAGTGGCAGCCTAGAATGAAAACTCAGATCCCCTGATTCCCAGCCTTTCCATTGCCCAAATCTGCCGGTAACAATGCTGCATTGAGACTGATCATGGTTTGGGGAGACAAGCTTTAATTCAAAGGTCACTTGGTCTTTGATGAACACTGCTCTTCTTTCATCTAAATTCTTTTCGTCTAAATTCTCCACCCAGTCCATAATCTGTACATAACTAAGAATGCTGGTGATCACAGAACAAAATTACATGAGTATTTATTCAAGAAATATTTATTAAGTCCCTACTGTATGCCCTGCAGGCACTGTGCTGGTCACTAGAGATACATAGGCAGAAACAGAACAGTGTTCTTGCAAGAGCATGACAATTCCTCCATTCTACAGTCAGTTCTCAGTGATTGATTATTTAGCAGATGTCTGAGCTAGAAGAAGCCATAAAGACAATTTACTTCAATGCCTCATTTTACTGATGAAAAAACTGAGGATCCTGAAAATTAGGATGATTGGGATCCCTAATTGGCATGATTCAATGCTTATTTTTGACCCAAGATCTCTTCTGTTTTCTTGTGTTCTTCTGGTCTACTTTAGGAAAGAGTGCTCAGCGAAACACATTCCCTCCTGGCTTACAGGGTGCTAGGCATCCGTATTGAATATGAACAGTCAGTGATCAAACCTCATCCCTAAGGGCTCTAAGACATTCTGCTAGAAGCATTTGCTTCACTTTCTGAGGCTAATTCACTCTGAGTGGTCTTGTTTACAAAGTCTCCAGTGTCACTTTTTTCTGCCTGAATTGGTTGGGGTTTGTGGTAACATCTTATGCTTCAGTGATAATTCTGAAGGACACGAGGCCAATAGAGGCAAAGGACAAAAGGTTTGCTCCTTTCTTGGCCAATGCCTTACATGCTGCTTTCATAATTTAGAGGGAAGATTCCTCCTAAGACCAAGCAACATTAGTTAGGAACAAGTCTCTGGTCTGTCAAAAGAACTTCCCTGTGTTTTTTGTGGAAAGTTGTAGTTGAAAGACCTATACCAACAAAGCAGCAGTACAGGGACCTCTTACTCCTCCTATAGCCTATCTAATATATTTCAAATTAAGCAACTGATCAACAAGTATTTATTAAACACCTACCTTATAAAAGAAAGATATTAGGCACAGGAAATAAAAAGATAAAAATGAAGCAGTCTGTAATTTGAAGGGAGAGACCACGTGTGCGTGTGTGTGTGTGTGTGTACACACCAAATAGAGACAAAATTAATGCCTACTAATTTGAGAAAGAAGGCATTAACAGTTGTAGAAATCCAGAAAGGTTTCATGCAGAAAGTGGTTCTTGAAACAAGCTTTGAGTGAAACTGGGTATTCTGGGAGGCGAAGGTGAGGAGAGAAAGCAGTCGAGGTAAGAAGGAATGCCAGTGCAAGTGAACGCATGGCTACTGGAGATGGAGTGCCATGTTTGAGGAATACAGGAAGGCTGGTTTGGCTCGACTATAGACTATGTAAATGGGAGCTATGTGGAATCCAGGCTGGAAATGTAAGTTGGAAACGGGTTGTGAAGGGCTTTAAATGCCAAACAGAAGTGAGAAAAAGTAGAGGTCATAATATCACAGAACTAAAGCCAAAAGATACTTCAGAGGCCTAACTATCTCATTTTACAAATGAGGAAATCTTTTTTTTTAATCTCACATTCAATACATTGTAATCTAAGCCAAAACAATGTCATTTGAAATACTAGAATGTTTGAGTTCTCAAACATATGCATATCTCATGAAATCAGTATGGGTAAAGTGCTTTTAAAACTCAGTTTTTAAAATGAATATTTTGTGTGAATGAAATGACAATAATGATATATGTAGCAGTGTTAAGGTAATAAAGTGGCTGGGCAGCCACTCTTCCTTGCCCCTCATTATACTACTAACTTGTTGAGCAGAAGGGTTTTCTAGTGTAAACATTCCTTCTTTACTCTGGAAAGTACTTAGTACTTTCAAAGATTCAAAGAATCTATAATTCTCTTCATTTTTTTTTGTTAACTTTGAACCCCCAGCCAGAAACCGTGCTTTCAGCAAAATACATCACCGTTAGACCTGTCTCTATTTCTTCTGTCAGCATATTTTCTTCTGGGTTACTGTCTCCCAATTGTATTCCCAATAAGCACAACCCAGGTAGAAAATGTCAGTGGTTAAGACGGTTTATTAAGAAAAAGTCAACATTCAAGACAAAGGTAAAAAGACCATTCCAGGCCTAGAGGAAAAGCTTCAGAGGTCCATAAAAGAACTCAAGGCGGGGGAGGAAAACATGGGATTATAGTCTTGACATCTGTAGTCTGCAGTGGGAGTGAGGAGGAGTCCTGACAACAGTGCATCTGTCCTAACCTTCCTCCCAAAGACCCGGTTCTCTTTTTGATGGTTGTTTCTGCTTATTTTTCTGCTTTTCCAGTTCCACGTAGCTACTTTTTTTTTCTTCCATTTTAACTCTGTGCATCTTCTGTTTGTACCCTGAGTAAACTTGGGTTCATTTTTGACTCTCCTTCCTAGTCTCAGTGAATTGTCTTTTATGGGGTGTGGATTCTTAATACCAGGGTAGTTACTTCCTTTCTGATTCCCAAGGGACTAATTCCTACCTCATAAAGAGACTGCTTGGCATTATCCATTCCTTACAGTTAGTTTAACACCTTTCTGTTGGATTCCTTTTCTGTGATTAGTTCACGGTCTGTCAAGGACTACTCCCCTGCAGATAGGTTACATTGTTTGTGGCTCCTAGAGGAAGGTGTCCTTAAGAACTTCAAGGTACTCAAACCCAGTGTACCGAAGGAGTGGAAAGGAGATCGTACTGTTCTGCCTTACTGAAAGAGATAAGGGGCTATGGATGTGGAAAGCTCTGTGTAATGTTGAACTAGGTGTTTTGTTCATTTGAGTTCTTTTTAATTCTTTCTCTTGAGGAATGGTTCTCTGGGGAGGTGTATGTTGGGGACTGGAGATAATAGAAAACCAATAATACCCCCAAAAAAGAAAGATTTCAGTTTTTTTAATAAAATGAAATAAAGCCATGCAGTTAGAAAACACCAAAAGGTCACTAGGCAGTGCCCTCTCTTCTTCCCCACTTTATATCTGCGGGACTTCTGAAGGTCCCTAATAAGTCCCTGTGCCACCCACTGCAAAGCAGCAGTGAGTACCACCTGTCATTTTATTAGCAATTTAGAATTTCTCCCTTTTTCCCTCACTGTAACCCAAAGAAGACCTAGAAAACCGAAACACTGGCCTCTCATTCAGTGTTCTCCCCATGATGTTTATTTTTTTTTTAATTCTCACCTTTATTCTGGCAGCCCACACACACTGACACTGTTCCAGAGGGCAACATTCTACAAGCAGAAGCCCAATGGAAACATCTGCAGAGTCTTTCCAAAACATAGCAGCATGCAGCCAGTATGAATGCGTATGCATGGCTGTGGCTGTATGTGAACACACCTCCCCATATCAGCATTCAAAGAGAAATGCTACATTTTTTTCACTTAAGCTGTTGAGACTTTCCAAGGACATTTTGGACTGGAGGCCTTGGGGGGAAGTAAAGGGAATGTTTAGTCTAGAACAGGGCAGCTGTGGGCTCCTAGTTGTTGGGAGCATCCAGGTCATGGTTGGCTGTGCTCTGTGGGTGAGCATGCCATATTCTGACTGACAAAGAAAGAGAGATTTCCCAGCATGCCTTGGGTCTGCCTTGTGCAGTCTACCCTGGTTAGGGAGTTATCTGTTAGAAGGACTGATTCCTCTGGCTCTGGGCATTCAGCCCGTTTCATCCTCGATCGAGATTGCTTCCTCTTGTTTTGGAAAAAAGTATGGCTCTTTCTGCCTCCCCCCCACCCTTGGTTCTTTTTGGTCAGAGCTGTCACACTACAGAAGTTCATGAACTGGGTCTCAGAACATTGCAGAATCCTCTGGCTTAGAAGAACCAGAAGCTGTGGTGGCCTGGGGGCATGAATAGGACTCCTATTTAAAAAAAAACAAAACAACAGTCCTGAGTAGAGGGAAAGGATATGGTTTGCTTTTGATCATGTCAGTATACTTTAAAAAAACAACAACAAAAAAGCCTGTAGCTGTTCCTCAGCCTATTTTAAAAATTAATTTAGAATATCAGTATATCAAGAATAAAGTGCATAGTAGGAGAGATCATGGAGTGGCCAATCCATATTGATGGGAGGAGTTGCAACACCAACAGAATCTCCACATGGATGAAATTAGGCCTAAATAAAGGCTGACATTAAAAAAAAAACAACAATTAAGATTTTCTGGTCCTTTGTCCTTCACACCACCCCGAGTGTTTGCATGTTGCCCCTAGATTAAAAAGTTGTCTTCAGGCCCACTTGGTACAGACTCATAATTCACTGCTCATAGAATAAGAGTTGATATTGACATACCGTCCCTGGAAGATCTAGAATCTGGAGTCTGTATTTTCTTGGTGGAGATAATACCAATGATCATTAATAACAGCTAACATTTATGTAATTCTTCACGGTGTTTGAAGTTTCCGTATATTATGTCATTTGATCCATTATCATCATCCCCATTTATCAGGTGAGAAACCTGAGGCTTAGAAATGGTAAGTCGGCCACACAGCTAGTCAACCAGTAGGTGTCTTAGGCAGGATTCAAATTCCTGACTCCATTCTATCTCCTCATTATACTGCCACAACTAAGGATCAAATTCCAACAAATTACAAGAGTCTGTACAAATTCCTTTGGATATTATTCAAAACAAACCATCAGCCCAAGTCTGGACAGTTTGTATATGGATATGTTTCGTTTTTATGTTTTACTCTGTGATTCTGAGCCATCTGTCCTTTCATTTGGTCCCTTGGGTGAGCATGGCATGGATTGGCAGTTTGACAAGTGAAATCAACAAGTATTTATTGAGCAATTCCTGGATGCTGAGCTGGATTTAAGGCATTCAAAGGAGTTAGTGAAGAAGTATAAGCCATTCTTCTTATCCTAGCAAATGCCCTACTGCAGGAGAGAGTGCTAACATAAGTGATATTGACCAAACAGTTTAGTTAGCAATGCATAACAGCATTATATCCAGGAACCAAACTATGCTCTTAGAATAGACAGAAAGGAGATACCAGAGAGAAATAAATAAGAAGACATTTGTTTGACTCAAAGATAATTAATAATAGTAATAATAACTAACATTTTTATACTGTCTACTATGTGTCAAGCCCTGTGCTAAGCACTTTACAAATATTATCTCAATTAATCCTCAAAATAACTCCTGGAGGTAAGTGCTATTATTATCCCTACTTTACAGATGAGGAAATTGAGGCAAATAGAGGTTAAGTGACTTGCCCAAGGTCACACAGCTAGTCAGTGACTGAGGCAAAATTTGAGTCCAGATCTTCCTAACTACAGGTCTGGCACTCTGTCCACTACTCTCCCTGGAAATATCAACACGGATGGGAAGATCTAAAGCAGAATGGTGTTGCCAGCCTCTGTCTTTGACTCTTTTCTGTCCCTTTTTTTGGTAAATGAGCTGAATGAAAGTATTGATGGCATACTGTTATGATTTGTGAATGATACAAAGCTAGGAGAGAGAGCAATATATTGGATGACAAAATTGGGATGCAAAAAGATCTCAGAAAAGTGGAATGATAAGTCAAATGAGTGATCTTGATGTAGATTTAAGAGTCAGCAACTTAGACATGCCTAGAGCAGCTAGGTGGCACGTGGTCTGAGTCAAGAAGATTCATCTTTGTAAGATCAAATCTGGCCTCAGAAACTTACTAGTTGTGTGACCCCGGGCAAATCAATTAACCTTGCTTGCCTCAGTTTCCGAAATCATCTGTAAAATGAGCTGGAGAAGGAAATGGCAAACCACTACAATGTCTTTGCCAAGAAAATCCTGGGGTCACGAAGAGTTGGACTTGAATGAAACGACCGAACGAAAAATAACAACAACCTAGAAATGCAGTTGAGGCCATGGAATTACTGAGGGAAAAAGCTGAAAGTGGTAGAGGATATGGGCCTAAGAGAAGACATGTAGGAAACATCATCATTAAGGAACAGAGAAACATGAGAGAAGAGAGTAAAGTTTGCAGGGCTAAGAAGAGAACCAGAAGAGTGTAGTATCTTGAAAGACTGAGAGCAAAGAGGCTAGGGAGGACTGATTGCACCCAGTGCTAAAGAAAAGTCAAAATGCATGAAAACTGAGAAGAAGCCACTTGATTTAGTGATAAAGTCATTGGTTGCTTTGGAGAGAGTGATTTCAGTAGAGTGGTGAGTAGAGAGAGAAGCCTGATTTCCAGAAGGTTGAGGTGATGAGAAAGGAAAGAAACCAACTACTCTTTGAACAAAAGAGACACCAACTACTTTTTAAGAAGAAAGAATGTGCAGTGTGGGTCACTGGGTGGAGTCAGGAGAGACACCAATTTGAATCCTCCCTCTGACGCTTAGTAGTTGTATGACTATGAGCAAGGCACTCTCTTCTCTGGGCCTCAGTTTTACCCTCTGTAAAATGGGAGTGATGCCTTTATCACTTACTTCAGAGGTGAGCTTGTAAAGTACCTTGTAAACTTTCATGGACTATATAAATGTCAGCCATTTATTATTAAATGAAGTGATGAAATAGAGAATGTGAAACATATCTCAGGTGGGGTTGAGGGTCCAGGGAAAGATGTGTTTAGTTTTGACAGATCCAGGGCGGTTTTTAGGTGACCAGGAATGAGTCTGGGGGGGAGAGATTAAAGATGCCTGATTAACACCTTGGAGGAAGGAGGAGAGGACTGGGTCAAAAGTAAATGCAGAGAGCTTAACTTAGAGAAGAGGGTATACATTCTTTTCCCCTCAGAAACAGGAAAAAAGGAAAATAGGGTCATAGTTTTAGGGGTGGAACAGACCTTAAATGCCATTGAGTTCAATGTCTTCCTTTATAAAGGAGGCCCAGAGAGCTTGTGACTCTCCCCAGGGTCATCCAGTCAGTGCCTAAGGTAATAACTGGAATGAGATCTTTCTTCCTGACTCCATGGTCAGCGCCCTATCTGCTACACCCAAGATAGACATTTTGAAGGATGGGTGAAGAATGGGATTTGATAAGCTCATTTGTCTGGCCTGGATCTTCATGAAAATGAGCTTGCTCTGTAGTCACCACAGAGAAGAGACCCCTGGGACCAGATCAGAGGATGATGTGTGGGAAACGTGGGATTTGTACATTGGGCCCCAAGTAAAAAGAGCTTTACTGGCACACTAGGGAGTTTGGAATTCATCTTGTGGACACTAAGGCTTTTGAGCAGAGGAATGATATTGTATTGGGTTATAGATTTAAAGCTGGAAGAAAACTATTCCGACCTCCTCACTTTGCGGGTGAGGAAACTGGAGCCCAGAGATTAAATGTTTTGTCCAAAGTCACACAGCTAATAAGCAGCACAATGAAAACCTAAGGTAAGATTCAAATTCCTCACTCCAAGTCCGACACTCAATTCATTCCAACCCAAATCCAGCATTTCTTAGACTATACTATGAAGGAAATGGGCCCTTCATAAGAACTGTCTGGCATCAGTACAAGGGATAGACTGGAAGGGGAAACTTTCAAGGCAGACTGGGATTAGATGCTCAGTCTCTGTTTGGGTTAGCAGAATTAAATCTAATCCTTCTTCTCTATAGCTTCCTTTCCATAGGTTCTTGGGGCTGTGAAACAGAGCTTTCCTCTGTGCAAAGCTTCCTGATCCACGAAGGATCAAACGCTCAACCTTGACTTTATTATGACCATGCTTTCACTCACTTTGCTTGCTGGGCTAAGAGGAGAAATCTGCAACCTCTCCTCTCTTTTAGTAGATGTGACTCTTTGGTTCTCTTTGCCCCATTTATTTGGAATTGCTTTCATGGCCTGTGGTGGAAAAGACACCCAGAGGAGCCCTTTCCTCATACCTGCTTCCAACGGACAACGTGTTCCTTTTTCTGGGAACTGGAAGCTGGACCTTGTTCAGACTCCCCGCTCAGCGAACAGCAATGCACACAGAGACAGGAGGCTTCTAGTGGAAACCAGATCTGTTTTTGCCAGAAGGGAGTCTTAAACAAATCATGAGAGAGACAGCTATATGACTGGAGTGTCTAGCACAATTTTGGGCACCCCTGCACCCCACTGGAAGCAGAGCATTCATTTCCTAAAGTCACTATTCCTCTCTCCCTCCTCCCTACAACCCAAGATTGTCATTGGAAAGAAAAGAATCTGGAGTCGGAATAGAAAAAGGAGGAACTTTGTGGGGTATTTCTGGGGGAGGGGAGCTACAGGGAGCCAAAAAAGGAGATGGGAAGAAGGAAGTGATGTTTGGAGAGTGTGGGACGTCAAATGCTCTCAGTGTGGAGAGGCACCAAAGTGTTTTTCTTGGACTGTACAAAGAGGCAACATTGAAGATGGAGAAGTAGTTGTTTTCGGGGGCCTGGCAGAGAGGTGGCTGCCTCCTTCACCTTCTTCTAGGCTGGTTCCACATGTCTCCATTGGAATGTAAAGTCCTGTTTTTTTCAGCATGGTTTCTTGCTAGTTTGTGGCCAGTCTTTTAACAGAATAGGAGTTCTGAACCTTCGTTGTTCTGCAGACCTTCTTGGACAGTAAAGAGTTGTTCCTGGACCCTTCTTGGTGAAGCCTATGAATCCCTTCTCGGAGTAAAGTTTTTAAATATGTATAAACTAAAATATATAGATTACAAAGGAAAACATTCATATTGAAATATGATGGACCTCAAGTTGAGATTCTAGGTCATATGACCATGTGCCCATTTTTTCCCATCAGACTAAACTGCAGGGGTGGGGAACCTGTGACCTCAAGGCCACATGTGGCCCTCTAGGTTCTCAGCTATGGCCCTTTGACTGAATCCAAACTTGACAGAGTTCTTTGATAAACTCCAAGGTCCCATCTAGTCCAAATCTCTGCTCTTATGAATTTAAAAAGCATTTGTTACAGGCACTGCTTTAGGTGTTGTGGGTACAAGGACAAGTCTCTGCCCTCTAGAAACTTTAACTCTCCTGGGGTATGTATTCAGATCGGTAAATAATGGGTAATTTCAAGGGTCTGGTGGCTAACATTGAAAGGCCCATCATTTGCCTCTACTAAAGCCTCTTCACATGTAGTCATGCTGGTAAAATGCTTTTTTGCCTGCTCCAGGGCTCAGACCAGGAAGATAGGGGGAGGTGTAAAGGTTCCTTTGTCAAGAAGTTGGGGGAACCATCACTGTTGCCAAGGCCCCTAAGGATACAGTGACAGAGGTTTGTAGTTGGAGGTCTAGTGAGAGCTTCTGCCAAAAGTTTACTTTCTGGCTTATGTCTTGTCTAGCTTTTGCAATCTATGGGAAGAGATCTCCAAATGATAAAAAGTACATTTGTGCTGCAAGACTCCTAATTAGCTATCTTCTTGCATAATTTTTTTCCATCTTTTACATACTATCTGTCACTGGGAAAGATTCGTTGTAATCACCCATCTTACTCATAGTGTGTTCAATTTAGACTTTGACACTAGGTCTATCCCTCCTTCTTTTTTTCCTCCCCCTCCTCATCCTGGAGCTCACTTCTATCAGGGTGCATGCCCACTAAAAGAGAATTGTTTTTTGTCTTTTTTTTCTCCCTCCAAACATGTGTGATGGGCAAACTGAGAATGGCATTTTTACTCCCAATACCTGCCAGATTCATGGGTGATCTTAATATTTGAAAATGGTTTTCTGTTCATTTAGTTTACCCTTAGTTATTCAGAATCTCATGAACAACTTTTTGATTACCTAGGGCCTGGCCTTACCTCTTTCTGCCTTCGTGATTTCTAGTTTCTTCCTCTACTAAGTAAAAAGCTTTGCCCAAATGTTCAAATGTAGGCAAAAAGAGCTTACAAACTTGGAACCAGTGAAGTTGGTTTCACTTCCTGCCATAATTCTCGAACATATAATTAAAGAGATGTTGAATAAACGTCTAGAAAAGGAAGCAGTAATCACAAAGAGCCAAGATGGTATCTATAAGAGCTGATTGTGCCTCATTTCCTTCCTTGACGAGGTCACTAAACTATAAATCATGGGAATCCTGTAGCCACTATTTACCTGAATTTTAACAAAGAATTTGAAAAAGTGTCTGATGCCATTCTTGTGCAAAGAAGGAAAGATAGGGGTTAGATGATAGTATGACAATATGGATTAAACATTATTTGAATGGCAGGACCAAAAGAATAGGCACTAATTATTCAATGTTGACTTGAAAGGAGCTCCCCGATGAAGTGTGCTTTGAATTTTTTTCCTTTTTATTTACTTATCTTTTTCACTATGTGTTATGCTTGGTCTTGTATGATTTAATGTTTGTATAGATGCTTTAGATAATCACTGAATAGTTGATTGGGTAAAAAATATTTGACTGTATTTGGATAAAGGCATAGATGTCATGCCCATAAAATTTTCAGATGACACAAAGATAAGAGGGACAACTAACACACTTGAGGACAAAATTCAAAACATTCTTCACAATTATTGAACTAAAACAAATAAAATGAAATTCAACAGAAATAAATGTAAAGTCTCATACTTTAGTCCAAAAAAATCTACTTTCCAAGTACAGGAAGGAAGACGCATAATTAGAAACGACTTTGTCTGAAAAAAGATTTCTGGGTTTTAATGGATTGCAAACTTATCAATATGAATCAGTAGTTTGGTATGTTGGCCAAAAAAGCTAATGTCGTTTTAGGTTAGATTAAGAGAAAAGCTTCCAAAAAAAAGTAGGTGACTGTTTTTTTGTACTCTGCTGTAGTCAAACAATATCTGAAGTAGGATATTAGTTCTTGATGCTACAGTTTAAGAAGGGCATTGATAAGCTGGAGAGCATCCAGAAGAATGCAACTAGGATAATGAAGGGCCTCAAGATTGTGCCATATTGGGATCAGTTGAACAATCTGGGATGGTTTAGCCTGGAGAAGGGAAGACTCAAGGTGGACATAATAGCTATCAAATAGATCGGTGGTTCTCAACCTGTGGGTTGCAACCCCTTTGGGGGTCAAACGACCCTTTCACAGGGCTCATGGGGGTCATGTAAGACCATTGGAAAACACATATTTCTGATGGTCTTAGGAACAGAGACACCGCTCCTCTATCTGTCTCCAGGCGGGTCCAACCACATGCAGAGTATTAAAGGATCACGGCATTAGGAAGGTTGAGAACCACTGAAATAGATTGTATTTGAAGGACTATTATGAGGAAAAGGGACTATATTTGCTTTATTTGGTAGAATCAGGAGAAATGGGTAGAAGATGAAAGAGGAAAATTTAGACTTAAAACTTTCCAGTGGTGAAGAGTTGCCCTGAAGTTGAATAATGGGCTACCTTGAGAGGTGGTTGGCTCCTCTGTCAATGAATTCTTTAAATAGAGTCCAGGTAACCGTTGGTCAGGTATGTGTTTTCTTTTTTATATATTTATTTTATTCTGAACTGAAGAAATAAAACAAGCATTTCCATAATATAGTAGAATAGATGATTGTACAAGAAACTGCAAATCTATTATGTACAACTTGCTATTCCTTTTAAATATATCAATTATTGTGTACATAATAATTACATTAAATACATAATATGTTCTTTTCAAGTATACATTGGACTAGAAGGCTACTGAGTTCCCTTCTAGCTCTGAAAGTCCACAATTCAATGAAAGAAAAAGAATGTGGACTGAATGCATGGTTGTGTATAACCTGGTGCATGTTAGAACAATGAGGACAATGAAGCAGTTTGCTACAATAAGGAGTTGGCTCCCTGTGGGTTTCTCCATTAGTTTCTGACAAAATGTTTGGTTGTTTTTTTCCTGGAGAGTAACACAGTGCCAATGAAACAAAATACATAAGAAATCTCGGTCATGCTTGTAGTCAAATATTAGAGCACATCTGGATGTTGTAAATAAGCTATTCCCAGGAAAGAAAAAATTGTCAATGATCTTTCCCCTTATGGTAAACTAAGCCACAATGCCCTCATGGTAATTGGAGATGTGCTTAATATTTGGTTCATTAAAGTATGTCTGTTTCTAGAGAACTTTTGTCCTAGAAAGGACAATCTGATGGAGATGGCAGGTGAGTCCAGTAGTGGAATAGTTAAGTGTAATTGTCAATACTGACAAGAATCTCAACAATGGCCCCTCAAATACTCAGATCTTCCAAGGGTTCTATGATCATATTCGTCTAACTGCTTCCTTCAAGGATGCAAAAACATCTATCACCCATTTTCAACCATCCAGCATGACTCTTCTTGTCTTACTTACCTCAACACTCTGGGAGTCTTCCTGACCAACTAAAGGGAAATTAACAGCCTACCACAAGAATACAAAACCTTACTCAAGAAACTGACTTCTCGGAAATTAGAATGGACCAAACAGAAGTTAACTCCATGACACAAGAAATATTAAAATAAAGTCAAAAGTATTGAAAAAGTAGAACAAAATGTTGTCTGTTGTACCCCTCACTCTTCCTACATGACTGACCGATCTTCCCCCCATGCTGGGCATTTCTCTGATGATGTCTTTTTCTCTGCTTCGCAATTTGTCATTTGTAATAGGTTGTAACCAGAGATAAATAACAAGAGTGTCATAAAGTAATGAGAGTGGGTTGTGGTTAGGCTGAATTTTTAGGAGACCAAGCAGTCCAGACTTGGGAATTTCTCTAGCATGCCAAGGAAGCTTAGAGCAGAAAAAGGGAATGGTCAAGGATGGTGACCCAGAGATGGGAATTTGCATAGGAAGAGTAAAAGGAAAGGGGAATAGCAGGGATTTCAAGGGTGAAGGACACTGCAATGTAGAATATGGTTAAATACCCAGAAATGCTACAGAAAAGATATGCTATAGGAGTCATGGGTTGAGGAAGATCAACATGAACTGGAGAAGCCAGGGGATAAATGTGGATGTTGAAGGAAAGATAAGATTGGGATAAAGCAAAAGGGAAGGAATGGGCAGCTAGGTTGGCTCAGTGCACAGAGCACTGGGCTGGGACACAGGAAGGCATTCCTGAGTTCAGATCTGGTCTCAGGCAACTCAGTAGCTGTGTGACTGCAGGCAAGTCACTTCACCCTGTTTGCCTCAGTTTCTCATCTGTAAAATGAGCTGGAGAAGGAAATGACAAAACACTCTCGTAACTTTACCAAGAAAACTCCCAGGAAGAGTCAGACATGAGCAAACGACAAGAACAAAAGGAAAAGAAGGGCCATCCCACTTCCTCTTCTCACTTTTCTCCTTTCGTCCTTCTGTTTTCTTTCCTTCTCGCATTTCTATCCCCAGAATAGCAGCTCTTAAGTTGGCATACATGAACTTTTTAATATTTTGATAGCTTTTTTTTTTAGTACGATTGGTGTCCTTCATGATCCTCTATTCTATTTTATGCATTTAAAAATTTTCTATAGGCTTTACCAGACCCTACAGGAGTGCTTGACAAAAACAAAGTTAAGAACCCACCACTGAGGGTCAGTGATACTTATGGACACCACATCGACCTGCTGATGCTCTTTGGATCTAAAAACTTGCCACCCTAGGTAAATTAGAAAACATATTCAGAAAAACAAAACCTTCCCACCGTCACATGTGTGTGCGCACACTCCTGTGCAGCCTATCACTAAATCTGGCCTGCAGACTTCACCTTCATCTTTGTTCCCATCTCCTCTCCCAGCTTTGGCTAAAAGATGGCTGATGCTTTCTCCTCAAAGTACAGTCTTGGGCCTATGCAGGGAGGGGCAGACTTGTTTTTGAGGCAAGTGAAGACTTGACTGAACCCTCGGGGCTCCTGGCTGGGGATGTTGGATTATGTCTTTCCAGACAAAGAGAAGAGGTCATTGGTGTTTGTACTCCAGGGTCTGAGCCCTGCCAGCAAGGCCTGTGGTAGCACACACAGGCCTGCCAAATTGCTTTCCCCTTTCTCCTTGCCAGCAGAAGGCAGAGCCCAACAACCAGGGCCGGTCAGCAGTTCTTTGTGGTTTTGGAAAAGTATTTGTCTCCTCTGGCCATGGTTTCTCTGAGGAAAACCTGACCTGACTGTTGAATGCTTATTTGTGAATAGTCTCCAGTAGCCATCTCTGACTGACAGGCCTTGGACCACAGCAAAACTTAATAAGCTCTTTCTCCCCTTCCCTTGGGCCTCTGTCTGTAGGAGGAATCCTGAATGAGCTTGCTAGGGGGCAAGTAATTAAGGTTACTAGATCTTCAGATATGTCAGCCTAGTGAATCCTGTGAGCTTATGGGTGTAAAAGTCCCTGCATCCAGCCTAAGAAATGTTGATGGAGGCAGATAAGAGGGCTATACCCAAAGACTGTATTTATGACCAAAGGCAACTCATTTAGCTCCTCTGACCTCAGCTTCCTCATCTGTCAAATGAGTGGCTTGAAAGAGATCTCGAAGATCTATTCCAGATCTAAATCCTCTCATTTATTTTTTCAAGGACCTTTCAAGTTCTAAACATACAAATTCTGTACTGAGGGGAGAAACAATTAGGACATTTTGATGGGACAAACCCTAAAATTTCTCCATAAGGTAGTAATAAAGGAATAATTTAGGTTATTAGTTTGTCAGGGAAATATGATTCTATAAGACAAAGGGAAAAAATAGGATGGAAATGGTAATCAGTCAACATGCATTTATTATGTACTTACTGTTTGCCAGGCATAATGTTATGCACTAGAGAAGCAAATACAGAATTAAGACAGTCTGACCTCTAGAAGCTTACATTCTGCTATGATAAATGTACACGAATGGGCAAATGAATGTATGAAAAAATCATTTATTAAAAACAGCATAAATAACAGTGAAAAAGATGCATGAGATCCATGCACCTTTTAAAAGGCTTCGTTGAGTTTTGGCCGGTCTATTGATATAAGAGAAGAAAAAACGACTCTTTTCATCAGTAATCTTCACAGCTCTTTTTACTTCCAACCCTCGTGGTGTCTTTTATTCATGTATATCGCTTCAGATTTCATGTATGCGAGACAAATTTCTCAGCTTCATCTCAAAAGACTTTTTTTTCTGATAAAAAGCTGTTTATTAAATTTTTTTTTTGAGTTACATATTTTCTCCCCATCTTTCCCCCGCCCACCACCCCAAAACAGCCATTCCGGTGTTTCCCCCCTCCCCCAGTCTTTTCTCTCCTATGTCACTTTTTGGTAGGGCAGAATGGATCTCCCAACTGCAGTGCCTGTGTATCTCAAGTTCCAGTTGGATGTAGTCAGTAATAATAATAATAATTGCAT
>CM053583.1:40065089-40107874 GCA_028627135.1 Pseudochirops cupreus | reverse complement strand
CTGACTTTAGTGGGAAGTATCTTTGTGTGCATTTTGGAGTTCTAGGATTGGTTTAGAGTCCTGTTTTATGGGTATTTTGGGGTGGCTATGTGAGAGCTGCGATATGTTGCTGCTGCTATGCCGCCATCTTGGCTCCGCCCCACCTCAAAAGACTTACTTTGAATCTGGAATGTTACAAATAATAAGATTGAAAAACTACATTTAATCAGACCAATGATTATTGCTAGGGATGCTGTGCAAACAAACATTCTTTCAGTTTTTGCTGAGGAGAATGAGGACTCTTAGGGCAGCTGGGTGGGGCAGTGGATAGAGCACTGGCCTGGGAATAGGGAAGACTCATTTTCCTGAGTTCAAATCTGGTCTCATACACTTCCTAGCTGTGTGACTCTGGCCAAGTCACTTAACCCTGTTTGCCTCAGTTCCTCATCTGTAAAACAATCTGGAGAAGGAAATGGCAAAGCTCGCCAGTATCTTTGTCAAGAAAACTCCAAACAGGGTCAAGAAGAATCAGATGAGGAAGTTGGTGGGGATAGGGAAATTTAATTTGACACATAGAGTTGTTTAGTCTTCCTGCTGTTAAGAGGGGAAAAATGTTTTCCTAAACTTACCTTGTGAATTTTCTTCTGATGACCATGGACCATGTCCAGTTAGACAAACATTTTTAAACTTAATTATCTGGGTAATTATTTTTACCCAGTGCTTTCCTTTGGCTGTGAAAACTTTAGCTTGGAATAGTTCATAGGATTTAGAGTGAAAAGGGACCTTGGAAACCACCTAGTCTTCTCCCCCTACACTTCTCCCCACTGAAGAAGATGCAATACAGTTAAAAGAGGGTTGAACTTGAGTGCTGAATTAAGAGCCACAGAGCCTGAGTTCAAATTCTGACCCTGATACCTATTACTCTGTGTGATCTTCCACCTGAAAAATGGCTCCTGTGTTCCTTTCCTGTCTAGATCTTATGATCACTTGATAATCCATATTACATATTAGAGGCAACCAAGATCTGGAGGAATGCATTCTCACTTAAGGCCACTCAGCCAAGAAACCTCAGAGCCGAGACTGAAGCTTAGTGCTCCTTCCACTTTGCTAGGCTGCCTCCTCCTGATTATAAACCATGACATGCCTTTTAGAATATCCCTGAGTTCTGTGGCACTGAGCAACACTACCCTGTTTTGTAGCGTACTGTTGTCTGTCTTCTCTTGCCTTTTCCAGAAATGGGAATGAGTTGCTCTGACTCATCCACTTTCCTCACTTGGTCTCCCTTGCAACAATAATGCACATTTGCAAGGCAGAGTGCAGTCTGTCACTAAAGAACAAAACACAGTTATCTCATTTTTAAAATTGTTGAATATTAAATACTAGCCAGTATCACTCAGCTGAAGGAAAGCTGGGAGATTTGAGGTAAAGAAGTACTATCCCTCTGTATTATAAATAGTGATTAAGATATTCTCAAGCTTAGCCAATGCATTCCGTCTGACTTCATATAGACTAACAGAACTTTGGCTGAGAAGTCTGTTTTCTCAAGTCCCTCGATATACTTGCTTTGGAGAATGGTTGATGGATGCCTTGCTTTGGAAATTAGATGCAGATTTCTGAGTTACTTATCAGTTAGATTTTTCTATCCATCTGTCTGCCTTGCTTCTTTCTCTCTCTCTTTTTTCCCCCTCTGGAAAATCTTAAAATTGCCCTCAAGCACTTGTGAGGAGTGAAGAGAGAGAAATTGTTTCATTCTTGGAAACAGTGGTGGGCCTGTTGATGTCTCTGTTCACCAAAGATGGCCCTCTGTCAGGAATGTTTCATGTCTGTAACTTGGGGGCACCAAAACATGACCCAACAAAGAACTCTTTTGGCAGCTGGCCCAATTGCTCAAGAGGCTGCCCATTTCAGTCAATCGGAGTGGGAAGGTAGCACCTAGACCTCAGCACACTGCTGCCTTTGGAATCTTATGTATCTGGCACTGAGATCTCACTGCCCAGGTCAGTGTTGACCTCAAAATTCTCCAGACTATATAGATGAGCAGTGGACAGGCACCAGCTACTTGTAACCCCAAGCTTTGTTTGTAACTGCTGACCATTCTAAAGCAAATCCAATGAAAGGCTTTGGGCAGCATTGACTCGTTAGCATCCTGGTGTAGACAGAGAAGACAGCCCTGTCCAGGACATGAGCAGGACGCAGGGACTGTCATAGCAGAAGAGAAATGTGAGGACATTTCCAGTTATGTGAGGGGAAACCACAGGAGATCACTCTGCCAAAGACCGTTCCAAACTCAGATCATAAACACTGGAAGAAACTCATAGTCTAAAGGCAGGAATTGGCAAAACTATGGACCACAGGTCAAATCTGGCCCACTGCCTGCTGTTTGACCTGGCCTGTGAGCTGAGAATGGTTTTTACATTTTAAAATGAAGTGTAAAAATCATTCTTAGCTCATGGCCCATTCAAAAACAGGGCCTTGCATTACCAAACCTTGGTCTAAGATATAGAGTGGATACTGGGGAAATAATAACCAGAAATAATTATGATAGGCTCTAACAGGGGTGGGGAACCTGCAGCCTTGAGGCCATACATGGCCTTCTAGGTAGTTTGGATTCCATCAAAGGGTTGCACTTGAGGATCTAGAGGGTCACGCATGGCCTCAAGGCCACAGGTTCCCACCCCTGCAAGAGAATAGACCTAGAACAGGAAGGAACCTCAGAGGTAACCAAGTTCTATCCACTAATTTTATAGACGAGGAAATATACATACATACATATATGTGTGTGTGTGTGTATACATGTATGTATACACACACATATATGTTTTATGTGTATATCTAAATATACACACATGTGTATGTATATATATTATATTATATATAAAACTTCAGGTGGAAAAAGGGTTAGATGTGGGAGTAACAAGTTACAAAGAGTTGAATTTAGATTCAATTTAAGGAAAACCTTCCTGGTAATTTAATCTGTTCAAAAATGTAATGATCTGCTGCAGAACTAGTGAGTTCCCTATTACTATAGGTCTTTGAGCAGTCCAGATGTTCCCCTTTTAGAGATTTTGTGGAGGAAATCCATGGTTTTGTTAAGGGTGAGATTAGATGACCCCCTGAGCTCACGTGCAGGTCTGAGATTCTCTGATTTTAAGTTGTTGGCTAAGGTTAGCTACCTGTGCCACACAGTTGTTCTGCTCTGCCTTGGTTTGGGCCTTATACTTTCCACTACAGCCAGGTGAACTGACTTAGCATTTCCTAAATGTGGTTCACTTGCTCCAACCTGTAGACTTTGGGATGGCCACATCTAGGATCTGGTTTTGGCATGTAAAACTGAAATTGGCAAAATACACATAAAAGATTCTCCGGCTGAAAAAGAAGTTGTTAGAGTTTCAAGGACTCCTTATCTCTTATGCCTCATATTTTATTTGATTCAATTTAACAGATGTTTCCTGGGAATTTAAAATTAATACAACCCCATGCTAGCCCCTCAAACTCAAGCTCTCTTTTGGAATTCAGTTTTCAAGTCAGAGTCCTAGCCTCACAAAACTGATACTCTAGTAGGGAAAAAAAAATGAAGAGTACACATATAATCATAGCACTATTTGTAGTAGGATAAAGGTGGTAAGGGTACTACAGAAATGTCCTAAGCATGTTCAGATGAGTACATTCAGTTAGACAAAATCAAGGAGAATGTGGCATTTGTGCTGAACTTTGAAGCATAGGTAAGATGACCATGAAGGAAGAGAGAATAACAGATACTGACATGACATGCACAATGGGACAGTGTGGAGGATGTCTGGTACTTTTGAGGATTTTCAAGTAATCCACTAGTCTCATGAATAGAGTATATATGTAGGGAATTAGGGGGAGACAAAGTTAAAAAAAACTCTTGATTAAGGTTAGTTTGAGGAGTTTGGAATTTATTTTTTATGTAATGAGGACTTCAGTTCAATTCAGGAAATCATTGATCAATGATTGCATTATATGAGCATCGCTGTGCTAGGGATCAGTAGAGATGCAAAGTTTAGGTAGTGGGGCTCCAGTCCTCATAGAACTTAGTCTCAATGAAGGATAAAATACATATATTCATAGTTCTGGAAGATACAGTGGCAAGTACAGTAGAGGGGCTAATTCTACAAAGTTGGAATTGAGGAAGGATAAATGTTTGTTCTTACGTTTGGGTTCAAAAAGTCAATTTCACAAATACAGGATGGGGTCAAGCGGGGAGGCGGGGGAACATAGACAGTGGTCTATCTAAAGATTTAAGTATTGTATGGGTAATGAGTCAGCGGTGTGATGTGGGCAGCCAAAATGAGGTCATTTGATCTTGGACTACATTAAGAGAGGCACAACTTCCAGGAATAAGGAGGTACCCTAGTCAAACTACATCTGGAGAAATCAGCATGGTTCTGGGTGCTACTGTTTAGAAAAGGCATTGACAAAGGAGAGCATTCAGGATAGGGAAGGACCTCAAGGTTATGTCGTATTGATCAACCAACAAGATTTTTCAGGTTCCTAACTGGGTCAGCAGGCACTGTGCTGGGCAATGAGCATACAAAAATATTAATGAAACAATCCCTGCCTTCAAACTTACATTCAATAGAGGAAACGACATTGAAAGCTTACACTACATTATATAACACCACAAGCTTACGTTGTAAGCCCTTAGCTTACATTCTATAAGAGAAACAACATGTATAAATGGGCATGTACAAAGTAACACCTAGCATGGGGGGCTCTAGAATCTACAGAAATCAGGAAAGGCCTCATGTAGGAGATGGCTAAAAATGAGCTTTGAAGAAATTAAGAATCTGAAAAGGCAGAGACGAGAAGAACACATATTACAGGGGGACAGCCGGGGCAAAGGCAAAGAGATTGAAGAATACTTAGTGTCACAACGAGCAAGAAGAGCAATTTGGTTGAATTATAGAATATATAGAATTCTAGAAATAATAAAGCTGGAAAGGCAGGCATGGACCAATTGTAAAGGGCTTTAAGTAACAAACAGAGTAATTAATACACAATCCTGGAGTAACGGGGACCCACTAGAACTGAAGGAGCAAGTAAGTGACTGGAACTAGTGATATTTAGTCTTAAGAGAAGATTGGGGGGAGGGGCATGATGGCTGTCTTCAAAAATTTTAAGGGCTGACATGGGGAAGAAAGAGCTATTAAACTGTTTGGCCCCAGAGGGCAGAATCTGCAGTAATGGGTAGAAGCTATAAACATATTTAGGCATCTTCGAGGTGAGTTCATTACAAGAAGAATTAGAAAAGATTTCGTGGAAGATGAAACACACAGATTGAATTTTAAAGCATGGGTAGTGATTTTAATCAAATACTTTATTAGAACTTAATATTTAATGACCAACTAAACCTGCTTAGTAACTATTTACATTTAAGTTCTCCATTTCAAGTCATCAAGTATGATCATTTTTCAGGCTCACCCTCTTAAGTCCATATTAGAGCTTTTTGTTCATTCATTCTTGTTTAGTTTCCCTCTTTAGTAATAGTACCTATGGCATTCTGCTAATTTTGCTTTTTACACTTTGCATTATTTTGTAAAGACCCGTCCTTTGTATTATTCATACATGATGATCTTAACTGCATTATAGTATTCCATTCCATGATTCGACCACAATTTATAGACTCATTCCCCTTATTGTTGAATATATAAGTTATTTCTCATCCTCTTAATTACATGCAATGCTGCTATGGAAACCTTTGAGCAGATCCTTTTATTGTTTTGTTTCTGATAATCCCTTCAGGGAACATTCCCAGCAATTGAATAAGTGGGTAAGAGGATATATTTTCATAGTTGGTTGGTTATTGTTCTTAATTCTCAAAGAAGACCAAAGTGACATCACTACATTGGAGTCAAGGTACAGTGTGTCCAACTGTAGCTGATCAGGCCAATTATGAGCTCAGAAGATTCTACCACAGGTCGGTCACAAATAAGGCACATGAACATTTCATCTTTTTATAACTTTTACTGTGTAATGACCAAAGTATTCTATTATTTTTAATCTATCAAAAATAAGTAATAGTGCCTGTTTCTTCACAACCCCACCAGCATTTAGTTTCATTGTTTTAATTTTTTTTAGTAGGAACTGGTGTCTCAAATTTATTTCAATTTTTATTTCAGTGAGGTTGAGTATTTATTACAAATTATATTTTTGATGCTTGATTCATTTGATGAGTTTGTTTGAACTTTAACAATTTACTTTTGCCATTTAGAAAATATTCTATTTCTATCCTTTGACTATTAAACCATCGTGAGCTTTGGCAGTGGAATGTATGCTAGATGCATTCTCCTTATCACCTCTACCTCCTAGAATTCCTGGTTTCCCTCAAGATTCAGACTTCTCCATAGACTCTTTCCTGATCCTCCCTGTTAGGATCTCCCCAACAAAACCACCTGGAGTTTATTTTGTACATATATTTTTGTATACATATATGTGCATGTTATTTTGTTTGTTAGAATATAAGCTCCTAGGAGGGCAGGAACTACTTCACTTTTGTGTTTCAGTCTCTAGTGCTTAGTGTAATGCCTGGTGCTTAATAAATACTGTTGATTGATTGGTTGTCCTCATTTTAGACCTGAGGCTCAGAGAGATCATGATTTGGCCACTGTGAGATAAATTTTCAAGATGTTTGACAGGGGAAAAACAGGATCATGATTTGAAGAAATGACAGAGGGGAGGGAAGTTTTATTGTTGAGTTGATTTTTTAAGGATATTTGACCATTTAAAAAACAACAGGGTTGGACTACCTAGTCTTTTAAGTTTCCTTTCTAGATCTTATGACTTGAGGGTGATTGTAAGCAAAAGGGAAGAATCTAGGAGAGAGTAAAAGAGTGAAGTTATGATAACTAGAATGGTTGATTATAGTATAAGATCCCAGAGAAAGTGACAGGGATGAGATCAATAGAATAGCCATAGGTTTGTCAAGAAGCACTCTTCTTCCTCACAAAGTGAAGCATATCTGCTGTGTGGATCGCTTTTAAGGGGTCCCAACCCCTCTGCCTTGCTCTGACTTTGGCTATTTTTTTCATTCTCTCATTCCTCACTGGGCTAGGAACCCGCCTGTTATTTGGCCTGTGGTTTTGCCCAATACATCATCAGATCTGATAATTAATAAGTCATTGGCAATTTAAGAGAGAACAGTTTCAGTTGAGTGATGAGGTCAGAATCCATATTGCACAGGATAGAGGGGTGAATGGCAGAAGAGAAAATGGAAGCAATGGAGTTTGACTGATGAAGATACTCATATGCTCTACTCTGATTCCCTCCCCTTCCCCCACTGATTAGTGCTTGAGAAAGAGACTCAGAGTGTGGGGGAAATTTCTTTTCTGGAAACTGAGATAATGCAGTGGCTCTCTGTATCCTCACCTGTGCTCTGTTCCTGCTCTCCCCCTCCCCATATGTTTTAAAAATTTATTTCATGAAATATTTCTCAATTACATGTAAAAAAAATTGTAATATTTTGTTTTTTAGAAATTTTGGACTCCAAATTCTCTCCCTCCTTTCCCTGCTTCCAAAATTGTAGAACACGGTAATCCATTTGTACATAGATAACGTACTTTTTTCTATTCTCAATGTTAACCACAAGAGTTACTGTTAATCCCAGTGCTGATGAATTAATAATATAATAAATTTGCTAATGATTGCTACGAATGCCCATTTATGCTAACAAGAAAGATGGAGGCTTGGGAAATTTCGTTGAGAAATGTACATTTTAATCCATCCATTTCTAAATGCCTTGATAAGATAGTTTAGTGGCTAGCTCTGGTTAAACACACACACACACACACACACACACACACACACACACATACACACACATATACACATTAACAACTCTAGGAGAAAAATAAAAAGGTGTCACATGCTTCAAAGTTTAATCTGAAGTATTAACATTTTCTCTATCATTTTCTTAAGTCTAGGCAATCAACAAAATGATAAGTCAAACATTTGCCAATTTCTGAGGCATAAATGCTTACACCCAAAATATAACAATCAGCTGTCACAAGCTGGTTCGAGCTGGCTCCAGCACGTCCCATTAGACCAATATTACCTTTTTAAGTGATCCATTTGTTCTCATTGCATTTATTTGATTCAAAGCTATTCTCTTTTATTTGGAGGTTCATACCAACCACGTCTACATTAACATTTCTAAAACCAGCATAATGTGAATAAGGGATTTGTGCACAAATTTCAACCTTAGTGATATTTTCCCTTCTAAAATGCTAAATACAATGTTATATACATGTCAAAATACTTGTTTGGAGAGTGCCTAATATAAGTGATCTTGAGACAGAGGATGGGCATTCACTTGTCCAGTGTACTACTTAGAGGGGAATCTTGTTTTGGGTAGGACTAGATGCCTCTTAAGGTACCATCTAACTCTAGCATTCTCTGATTCTGGTACTATAGTTATAATACCTTCCTTGTTTTGGAATAACTGTGTCTTTTGGGTATTGAAATAGGTTTAATATTCTTCATTTTCCTTCATCATTTCCCGATCTCTCTTTGTCCCATGGAACTCAATACCACCAAATTCCCTACCATAAATGGCAATCATGGGTTCTATCAGCACAGTTTGAACCCAGAAGTATTCTGTGTACAAATTGCATGAGGAAACATGGCTTCTCTTCAGAAGCAAAGGAAAGTAGAGCCTTGAGAATCTAGCCAGCTTATCCTGGCATTGCCGCTGGAGCAGCTGCACTTCAGTCCTGGTAGAGTGGAGTCAAGTCATAACAGCTCTTTGGATATTTAATAAACAAGCAAAGTAGGATTGAATAAGTTTTCAAGATTTTAATTGACTTTGGGGCATGGGGAATGAGTGCCTCCTTTTATTTTTAGAATGACCAGGCATCTTTTATTTCCCTTTTATTCTTATAGGGTCAGCTGCAGGTAAGGCAGTCATTATAGTTACCTAGAATTAAAAGCCACCCTGTACGCCATCTTATCTATCCCCTGCATTTCGCTGATAAGGAACTCGGCACCTGGAAGGGGAAATGAATTTCCCCAAGTTGCACAATCAGTTAGTGACTGAGCCAGGACTAGAAGCCAAGTTGCTGGGCTACACTGCCTCAACAATACTGGATCCTTTTGTTCCATACCTTCTGGGCATGCCCATGTCCAGAGAAAACTGAGGAATGAGCAGGGGTGGAAGGGAATGGAAATGGAAACAAACTTTTAACTATTTCATAATCTAGATGGAGTGGGCCAGTTAAATTCTGTCCAAAAAACTGGCCTGTTTTCAACTGGTTGTTTTCAAAATGGCAGTTTGTTTAAATTCAGCAGGGTGGGAAAATTGTGTCTGGATTTCCCCTTGCAAATTGTACGATGTTTTCCAAACCAATCTGTATATATAAACAGACTGAGTCTACACTACCAAGTAAAGTAGATGTAGAGACTATTACATAGATAATTCAAATCTTCCTCCCCCAAGCCACCACCGAAAAATTAAAAAATAATCCCAATACTCTTTGGCCTGATATTACCTGGCCCCTTAAGCCAATGTTGTTCTTAGATTTAGATAATTCAGTTCATTGACTGTTCTATCTTTCACACATGTCATCTCTCCTTTATTTAATGATTTTTTGTCTTTTTTTTTGGAGGGGGGAAGGCAGGGCAATTGGGGTTAAGTGTCCAAGGTCTCACGGCTAGTAAGTGTTAAGTGCTGGAGGTCAAATTTGAACTCAGTTCCTCCTAACTCCAGGGCAAGTGCTCTATTCACTGGGCCACCTAGCTGCCCCATGATTTTTTTTTTTTTGCTGGCAGCAGAGCCAGTATGAAGAGACAATAGATTGCCAGATGCTCTGTATCCAAGATGATTCAGCCAAAGTGGGAGATTGTGAGTCAAGAGGTCCTTACTTTGGTTGGGAAAGAGAATAGGCTGCCTATTGAGGAGAGAGTACTCAGCAATGGGTATGTATATTAGTATATATGTATATATATACATATATATATATACATATATATATATTGTAGGATGTGTATGTATATTATGTGTATTATATTATAATGGTGTGTATGTATTTGTATATTATCACTTTGGAGTTATTCGGGACCTTATACGGCATCTAAGCCCAACTTTTTCATCTTACAGATGAGCAAACTGAAGTCCAGTGAAGTTCAGCAATTTGCTAAAGGTTACACAGGATTTGTAGGATCTGTAGGATTTGAACTCAGGCCCTCTGGCTTCTTCTGTGTCACATCAACAGACGTTTTTGAATTGTCTCTTTCTGTTTCTTAAAAGAAAAATAAAGAAAGGTATGCTTGAGATGGAGAGTTCATACATTAGAAGGTGAACATAAAAAGACAATTGCAAGGGCTGCCCTGGTGCTCCTCCCCTCATCCTTATTCCACCTGGACCTGGACCTAGAATGATGGCTTCCTCTTACCCCAGTGGAGTGAATGAAGGCATGCAATCATAGTTCATATGGGCTTCAATTACTGTGGCCAGAATAAGAAACCTCTTCTAATTATAGAGAAATGCTTTCCAAGTATTATCTGATAACTATGAGAGCAGGTGCTTTTATGTATATGTACATACAAACATATACACACACACGCATAATATTTTATAGAGAGGAAACTGAGTCTGGGAGTGGTTGTGACTTGCCCAGGGTCTCACAGTTAATAAATGTCTGAGGCTGGATTCAAACTCAGGTTTTCTGGACTCCCAAGTCTAGCACTGGTATAGGTTACCGAGGCTAACTATGGAATTTTCCTTGAAGGACTTTTAAAAAAAAAAAAATAAATCCTCCTATTTCCAGGACTGGTTTAGGTAGATCTCTGCCCCGTGGTGGGAAGACAGGCAGGAGGCTCACCTGATCCTCAAGTTCATCTCTACCTCCAGCCTTTTCATAAAACAAAGACGAGTTACTGGATGATCTTTGTCTTTCGGGTGTTAATAAACTATTGGTTTGACTTCTCCCTTTCAACCTGTGCTCTGTAGATGTTCCAAGAAACTGTACTTTGATTAAACAGCTTTGATCAAGCAGCTGTATTCTCCATCACAGATCTCTGAATCATATCACTGCTTTCAGTATCTGTGCCAATTCACAGAATAATGTTGCCCAGCCAAGCAAGAGGGAATGAAATACAGAGTATTACATTGAGCATATTTAAAAGAAGGCAGCTGCAAACAGTCAGCCAGTGTCTTCTTTTGTTGTTTTCTTTTCTTTTCTTTTCTTTTTTTGATGTTGATACATTAGGTATCCTTGAAAATAATTACCACACTCTCAGCACATACAAACCAGTTATTCACATTGACTTCCCACTGGGAGAGTGGGCAACTCCCAGAATTAAAGTAACTTCAATCAGGTGGGAACAGAGATTTGAAGAAATGAATCAAAACTCTTTTGTTTCTCTTTTCTTCTGACTTTACTTGTTTTTATTAAGAAATAGAATTGTGTGCTTGAGTAAGCTCTGAGGGTGCATGCCCATCTTGTGTGTATATATTGGGCTGTGTGCATGGGGAGGGGGGAAGGCAGGGGTTTAAAGTGAGGCAGTGGACTAAGAGGACACGTGTGTGAATATAGTGTGTGTGTGTGTGTTTACATGTGGTTAAATGCAAAAGCTGATGCCAAGGAAATGGCATTTGGATGTAGGGCACTTTGAACTATAAATCATTTCTTCCCTTTGGATATACGTCCTTTGTGGAGGCTGATTGTCGTCTGTAGTGACTTGCCACTTATGAGTGGAAGAAGGAACTCTTTATCCAGAACTCTTTGTTTCTTTGAAGAAAGCACATTTAGCCACTTGATGTTGCCACAAGATGCCTTTGTTCATCTGCCGTCTGTGGATATGAATTTATACATCAAATATTAAACTCTTTCGTCACGGTCTTTTCAGTGGGGCTAGACAGTGGGGCTGTGTCCTAACTCAGTAGGCCAGGAGTTAGAATGACCTGAATTGCTCTTTCTGTTAGCAATACCATATGTATTCCAATAGTCAGAGTGTCATGCAAGGCCTGTGGGCAACAATGGCCATTAGGCAGATGAGTTACAATTCCCAACAGAGATTAGGAGTCCACATGGCCAAGGAAAGAGTTAAGGACTATATAAGCTACTACTAGTCATCAGGAACAAGAGGTTAAGAAATGAAGCAGGTAAGCCATAATTAAGGCACAGGTATCAGGGGTCAAGGTTGGCAAAGGTCCGAAATCCAGGTGGGATCAGTATGTCAGGTCAGAGTCCCAGTAATCAGAGAACTGGAATATTAACCTGATTCTGAGGTGAGGTCTTGTTGGGTCAGAGGGCTCTTGCATGTGTGTTATTATGAAGGGACTAAACTTTGAGCATGGGCTTGTCTGAGCCTGCAGGTATGGAATAGTGATCTTTCTTGGAAAGGTTGAGAAAAGAAAGCCATGGTAAATTTTGGCACTGAGTAAACATTTAAAATTATGTAGCTAGAACTTAGGATACTGTACTGCAGATGTGGTCAGTGTTTAACATACAATATTGAATATCTACATAGATGTAAAAAGACAGATAGATATATATATAGAGAGAGAGAGAGAGAGAGACAGACAGACAGACAGACAGACAGATAATTAGGCATATAATTATTTCTTTTGGGGGGATCCCTAAAAAGTTTTTAATATTTTTCTTGGGTTGCATTGTAGGACTTGCTGAGAGGTTATACCTGGGATGAAAAGAAGGCTATCTTTTATGAACTTTGGGAGTCAATTAGTTGTCAGATTGAATTATCTCTTTTTTGAGGTGATAGGCAGAGCTGTAATGTCGTCTACTAGAAACTATTTTTTCCTCTTCTCCCTTTTGGAAGAAGGATAAAAAAGCTCTGAGAAGATTGTAGATATTGGACCAAAAGCCCACCAGCAATCAGGAGACTGGTTTAGAGCACCCAAGTAAGCACAATGAGCTTCTGGGTTTATAAATGTCATTCTCATAGTATGCCAGAAGGAGGGCCTGAGTTATCTGTGTGGGCTCCAGGTCTAGGGAATCATGAAGATTTCCCAGTTTGCACTAGGCTCTTCTACATGTATTTTGATCCCCTATGGCCCTATTCTTGATGTTTCTTCATACTGACTTTGCATAACCTCACCGCCATAAGCCCTGGAAGATATATACTTATGGTCTGAAATGAGTCAACAAAGGGACAATGAGGGAAAGACTGAGGGGGTGCTGGAACCAGGAGCCAAGATTGTGGTAGTACCAGCAGAAGAAGGAAGGGAAAGTGACTAGAGATTTGATATAGCAGAATCTGAACTGAGGGAGTCCAGCATTCTTAGGGACCAAGACAGTCAGAAGGCTCAGGGCCTCAAGATGGAATTTAGAGATCAATGAAGTTTAGAATAGATTGTGAAAAAATAAAAAGCCCAAGGTCAGTCATTGCAAGGGTCCCTGGATTAGTTCCAAGGAACAGTCTCTGGGAAGCTGCTGTGGTCAGCACAGCCCATTGCCTATGGTGTGATCCTTCACAGGCCCATCAGCAGAAATGCTAATGAAATCCCTAGCTAGCATAGTACAGGCACACCCTGCATTACCAAGTACCACCCCATAAGAATGTGGTTTGCTTTTCAATTATTGCTGTGGCTTCTTTTGCCTACTGAGCTGTGGAGTAACATAGAAAGAAGGTTGATCACCCCCTCGGTGCCAGGCCTCAGCTGTGTTTCAACATAAATATTCTTACTTGCTTTAAATTGGATAGAGAACAAAAATGAATGTATCAAATTCATTTTTTTCCCATTTTTAACATGGAAGACAATCTTAGATTTTCAGTCAACTGGCAAAAGTTGATTGGGTGCCACTGTGTTAGGTACTGGGGATACAAGGATAAAGACAAAATAGCCTCTGCTCTGAAGGAGCTTACATTCCATCAGGAGTAGACCACATGGATAGATATATGTAGATACAAAATCTATAATAGAGATATACAAGGTGATTTCAGGGGAAGATCTCAATATAAGAAGTAATGTTTGATCTGAGTTATGAAGGAAGCTAGGAATTTTGAACAGTGGACATAAGGAGGAACAGAATTCTAGACTTTGGGTCAGCCCATCCCAGAGATGGGAGATGGGAAGGTTATTTTCACAAACAGCAGATGATAGTGTGTTTATAATGCAGACACAAGATGACCTCATTTCATTTCACTTGCCACATGCCTTGGGAGATGAACTTCTGGCAAAAGAGATCAAATAAATGAAGACAAACTATGTAAGGGGGACTTTGAGTAATGAGATGTAGTGTTTTGCATTAATAAATTACTGGTTCATACTGAGTGCAGGGCGGAGAGGCTGAGTGTCTTCTTTCACTGATGTTCTTTATCTGATTCCCAGTAACCATTTGTCCTCACCACTTACAAAACCCCAGTGTGCCAGGAAGTTGAGGGCAGAGAATAGGTCTTTATTTGTGTGATGCTCGGCTTTCAAGGATGGTCCTCTGAGCCTATGACCCCATCAGGTGAAAGAGCTTAGCATCGAATTCTGATGATGCTAGCAGCTTCCTTGGAACATATTTCTAGCAATGAAACTAATTCACAAGTGAAGTTTCTGGAGTGCTGTTATCATGTAGAATCTTAAGGTGACTTTCCCAGCCCCTTGATTTGAGCATTAGCAGAAATGGCAGGGACTGGGCTCACCAATATGTCCTTTCCCTTGGACCAGCATAGGACAGAAGGTGGTGGCAAGGTAGAGGAAGAGGGGGCTTCTGGATTTTCTCCTTGAGAATTACTTTAATGACAATCACACCAACACTTAGTTCCCCTTGCCATGAATGTAGCACTTTGAACAGCCAGAAGGTAGCATGGGGGCTCTGAGGTGCAGTGAAAAGGTGGAGGAGTTTCTTAAGAAAGAATTGGAAGAATGACCAAGACATATTTAGCTTTATTTTTCTCTAAGCTTTTGTTTCCTCTCTATTATAGAATTGCAGCCTATAAGAAGGGCTAGCATGCTGGATTTGGGCATTAGGAAGATCTAAGTTTGAATCTTGCCTTGATCAAGTCAGTCATTGGGGCAATAAGTATTAAATGCCAACTGTGTGCCATGGACTGCGCCAAGTGTTAAGGATACAAAGAAAGGCAAAAGACAGTCCCTGTTCTCAAGAAACTCATGGTCCAATGGGGAAGAGTACATGAAAGCAGCTATGGACAAACAAGATACATACAAGACAAATCAGGGATAATCTCAGAAGGAAGAAACTGGAATTAAGGGGGATCAGGAAAGTCAAGTTGGCAAGCATTTAAGCACTTACTACTATGTGCCAGGTCCTGGGCTAAGTCCTAGGGATACAAAGAAAGGCAAAAAAAAAAAACAACAAACCCAATCCCTTCTCTAGAGGAGAGGAGAGGGAAGAGAAAGAAAGGAGAGACAGACAGAGGAGGGAGGGAGAGAGAGACAGAGAAAGACAGAGACAGAGAGAAAGAGAAAGAGGGAGAGAGAGAAGGAGGGGAGGGAAAGAGAGAAGAGAGAGAAAGAGAGAGAGAGAGACTGAGATTGAGATTGAGGTGGGGGAGACTCTGGTTACTTTCTGTCTTCATGTTTTCCAACTGACTGAGTTGTTAAAGTTACCTACAGAACAGACCCTGACTCCCATACATGAGGCCCCTGTAATGACCCTGGCTCTTTAGGTGCTCCCCACTCACCCCTCCCTCCTGAGAAAGGGGCCATGGCAAAGGTGATGGTGGCTGGCCAGCCTCTTTCCTTGGATGACTGCAACGGGAAGTGACACTAATGCTAGACTCAGACTCAGTAAGTTAGATGGTAAGTCAGATCCTTACCCAGTGCTTCTAAATGACCCAGAGACTGTTTGAAGAAAGTGGTGTCAGTGTTTTGCTGAGCTCACAGTTAATGAGGACTTTTCTTTGGCAGCACATTTAACCTCCTCATATATTCTGTTCCAACCAACCGGCCTTGTTGCTGTTCTTCATACATAGTATTCTGTCTCCTAAATTCATGCCTTTGCAAAGGGTGTCCCCCCAGCCTCCTCTGTTGCAACCCTTGCCCCCCTCTACCTAACCCCCACCCCTCTTTGCACCATGCCTGGAATTCACTTCCTCCTCACCTCTACCTCACTGAATCCTTAGGTTCCTTGAAAACTATTCAAGCACCACAGCCTCCCCATATGAGGCCTTGCCTGATCTTTCCAGCTGCTAGTGCCTCTCCAACACTGAACATAACTTCCATTTATTTTGTACTTCTGTGCTTATATTGTCTCCCTGAATAAAATGCAAGCTCTTAGAAGGCAGGAACTATTTCTTTTCTCTCTCTGAATTTCCGGAGAGTAGGCACTTGTTTGAAGAGTTGGATTGATGGGAGTGGGGCTGGGAAGGAGGGTTGATGCTTCTGTTCTGCCCTTCTGTGTTATTTGACTTTAATCTGAATTCCTAAGGTTGACCTCCAGACTGTTTGCTGCTCTTGCTTCTCTGTATTACCTAAAAGATGTATCAAGTGGAGATCTCTCCAAGGAGCATCACCTTGAATCATCTGAAATGGCACCTGCTAGAGACAGGCTGAATTTAGTAATGAACCCTGACAGCTGGTCACAGGTTTCTGAGTAATTATAATGACTTGTGGATTTGTCCTAAGGAATTAATCATTTCTTTGGGTCTGGAGTTCCATTTTTGAGTGGGGAGGCTTTGGCTGGGGGGAGGGGAGTACGTGTGTGGTTTTTTATTGGCCAGAGCACCCCAGGGGTAGAGAACAGAGACATATCCCTCAGGAAGCCCTGGGAATTGTCAGAAATTCACCATGTGCCTTTAATAGACCAGTGACTTCCTGATGCCATTCTCATTTCTCCCCCGTCTTATCTTGGCCTCTTGTGCCCTTAGTCTTAATAGCATGTGACACTCTTGGCAAGAAAACCACGGAGAGATGGGAGAGCCATTTTCTATTTTTGATGTGGGTACCCTTCCCTAAGTGCTCTCGTTAATGCTTCATGATGGATGTTAGTACAACAGGGAGGCTAACCCAGCCCAGGCACTCTCTGAATTTGCTCCACACTTCCTTAATGTATTCATTTATTCAGTGCTACAGAAGAAAAAAAAAAGTTTCATTAATTCAGAAGGCAAACTGAGAGAAGGTAATCTTGGTCCCATAGATAGAGGGATGGGATAATCCAGCTAAATACAAAATAGGAGGGTGAAACAAAGAGAATAAATGCCCTCATTTCTATTACTTTCCTGCAAAATTAAAAAATGGTTTCCCCCTCCCTTTTTACTCCTTCACCCTCCAGGGTGGAGATGAAGTCCATTTCTTTATTCCTCTTAGCTTCAAAGGTGGGGCCCTTTCCTGTCAAATTCATTTGGGGGTGGGGGTGGGCATCTGCCTCGTGAGGACCTATTCATTTAAAAATATATGGCATTGGCAGGGCTCACTGCACCACATATTTTCAGTCTTAAGGCTTCCAGCCACAGATTCTTTCCAAATGGCAAATAGAAATTACATACTTCTTAAAGGATCTATGATTGTGTGTGAGAGTGTGTGTGTGTGTGTGTGTGTGTGTGTGTATGTGTATGTGTGTGTGTGTTGCTGCCAATCACGCCCCTTTCATGAGCTTAGCAGATGGACTTCATGACTTGTTATGGCTAGAAAAAAAAAAAGAAATCCATGCCCTTCTGCTGGTGAGGCTCTCCAAAAGTAGTCAGGCCGGTCCTCAGATGGCAGATAGACATACTTGGAGTTTTGTTTTTCTTTTTTCTTCCAGATTTGTTTAGGACCTGACAGAAATCAATCTCTGCCTGGCCTAGGCTTCTAGAATCTTGTGCCACAATGAGACACCAAGAGTTAGACCTTAATGGAAGAAGTAATAGTGCGATGGTAATAGACAATCTAGCTTCTGCCCATTCTTATATCATCATTTCACATGAGAATAGCTCTCAAATGAAAGTCAATAGCCTATTTTTACTACAGTAATAGAATAGTAATAATTATGATAGCTAGTATTTACATAACACTTAAGGGTTTACAAAACCCTTTACAAATATTATTTTATCCTTACAACAGCTCTTGGAGGTGGGTACCATTATTATTCCTAACACAGATGAAGAAACTGACACAGAGAGGTTGTGACTTGCCCAGGGTCATACCGCTAGTGTCTGAGATCACACTGGAAGTCAGGTTATCTGACTCCAGGTCAGGCATTCTATTCACTGTGCCAACTGACTGCCAATAAGAACCTAGGAACCTGAATATCCCATAGGTATCGCAAACCCAACATATTTAAACCAGAACTCACTATTACCTCCCCCCCCCCAAACCTATTAACATTTACAATTTTCTTTCCAAGCCTTGAGGGCACTACTGTTCTTTTAGTCACCCAGGTTCATGATCAAGAAAAGTCATCTCTTCATTCTCACAGATTTCCTTGATATTTCAATATTGGATGTGTCTTAGATTCTAACTCAAGAACACCTCTTGAATCCAAACACTTATCTCTACTCAGAAGGCTACTACCCAATATTAGCCTCTCATCACCTGGTCTATTATAATAGCTCCCTAATTGTTCTCTCTGCCTCAAGGCTTTTCCTTCTCCAATCCATCCTCCAAACATCTGTCAAACTGATGTTTCTGAAACACAGATCATGGTACTTGCCTACCTACTCAAGAAGCTTCAGTGAGTCCCTCTTATATATAGGATAAAATACAGTTTCCTCTGTCATGTAAAGTCCTTCACAATATGACTTCATCCTGTTATTTGAGGCCAATTTCACATTACATCCTTATCACTTATTCTATTTTCCATCCCAGACAAACTAGTCTACTTGTTCCCCATGAATGTTTTTTCATCCCCCTCTTTGGGCTTCTGTACTTCCTGTCCTCCCATTCCTTGTATGTTTTCCCTCCCAACCTTCACTTCTAGGTTTAGTTCAGGTGCCCCTTCCTCTAAGAGACCTTTCCTGATCTCCCCCGGTGTTAATGCTTCTCCCCCCAAATCACTTTGTATCTATATCTGTGTCTATATACCAGCTATATCTGTATTTAGTTCTATTTTATCTATACCTATTTTGTGCTGTGAATATTCACAGCACAAAAATACATCTTTATCAATAGACAGAGATAGATCTCCATCTCATATACTTATTCATCTGTGAATCTGTTGTTTCTCCCTGGTAGCTTGTGAGTTTCTTGAGTACAGACCCCATCTCTCTTTCTCAGTTGTATGGTACAGTACATTGCACAGAGTAGACCATTAATTAATGCCTGTTAATTGAAGGGTAGACTTTGATAGATGCACAAGAATATTAGTGTGTTTCACTTCAATATAGGAAGTTCATAGTTCCCTAATTGTACCCGTGTGGTCACACGTGTGTATACATACACATACATATATGCATACATACATACATACATACACACATACACACAGCTATATCTCCCCAAATCTCCATTGTTGGGGAGTGTAATCTATGACAGCAGGTTAGGAGATCCATTTGGATGATGCTTTTGAAAACCAGGGCTGGTTATTGTGAGTTGTACCCAAAGGGGACTTATCTATTTCCCACTCCCCTTTTGAATTTTCCAGTCTGCCTCTAGCTGGAAAGCCTAGGGAAACCACTTCCCAGCCATTTGCATGTAAATTAATGCACCACACTGCAGTGCCCAGCTTCCTCAAGCTGATGAACAGCTCATCAAAAATATTGTCCTTTGGGACCTGTCATTCCTGAGCAGGTAAAATCTAAGCAATTCTGCTTCTCCTGCTACTTTGCCAGGGCGCATATTTGACCCATCTTGGGCTTGCTTCACTCCTGGCTGTTTCGATGCATCACTTAGGTGATTGAGTCTTTGCAACTCAAACATTTCTTGTTTGGAAAGAAAATGTTCCAGAGGGGACCACAGGCTTTCCCCTTCCATGCTGTTTTTGTTCTGTTATCCAGCCCAATGTTGGTGGAACCAAGTGATTCAAAGAAAACATACATTAGAAACGCCAGAAAATATTGATTCAAGCAGCAGAACTAACGACTAACAAATGCTATTCCCAATCAGAAGTAAACAGTTACAGAGGGGTTCTAAGGCTTCGGAGTGCTTTTCATTTTGTTCTTTCTTTATGCTGACCACATAAAGAGCATGTGCCGCTAGTTCTTACCCAGCCCAGATTAACATGGTTAATGTTCTCTGGCGGATAGATGCCTCAGCGACATATTAGACAAATATTAGGTTCTGGCTCTCGGGTTCTCTTGTTTGTGGGAGCCCTGCATCATTCACCAGCCTATTTATCCCTCTCTTTGATTGTCTGGCACATTAAGAGCATTCCATGTCCATGGGGAAACTCTGGAAAACAGTGTTGACATGCATCAATAAGGAAACTCAGCTTGACTCCTGAATTTGAGACCATTTCCCTTGCCATAGGTAGAAAAGATAAATGCTTCTCTCCTGAGGGATCAGGTATGTCTTTATGATCTATATTTCTTGAGTAAAAGGCTGAGATTGTCATACTATAGTAAATAGCCATCTCTTTGAGACTATGATTCCTTTTTTAACCAGGTTGTCCCAGGGATACCAGTTAAAGAGAGTTGCACTGGACCAGGAGAATGGGAAGGAGAGGACCTGGTGTTGAAAAGTTTGAAAAGCTGTAGTATCCAAGGAGTTAAAGGAATAGACAGAGATAGTGTGGTTGGAATGGGGACTGAGGGAACAGGCAAAGGAATGCCATCAAGCTGGATAGTCAGGTACCTTCTAAAACCCTTCACAGCCAGGTCCCTTCCTACCTTTCCAGTCTTCTCACACCTAACTGCCTACCACATACTCTTCCATCTCTAGCAAAGTGGACCTCCCTACTCTTCCTCTGACTAGACACTCTAACTTTAGCCTCTGTTCATTTTTACTGGCTGTCTACCATTCCTAGAATGCTCTCTCTTCCTTCTCCTTTCTGCTTTGCAGTTTCCTTTTAAAATTCAGATTAAACCCACCTTCCACAAAAAAATGCCCTGTCTGGTGTTCCTTCTCCCACCCAGTCTGGAGTCACCTATCAAATACCCTGTATATATCTCATATGGTCATAGTTGTTTACATGTTCTCTCCTTCATTAGCATGTAACCCCTCTGAGAGCAGGTTCTCATTTTTTTTACACTTCTGTGTCTCCACTGCTCAGCACAGAGTCTGGCATATAGTAAGCACTTGATAAATTTTTATTGATTGATAACATATCTACTAACACCCTGTTTTGTATTTCTGAGCTACTGCTGGAACACAGTAAATAATCCTCAAGTGCTTGGAAAAAATGAATAGGCTCTCCCAGCTGCTAGAAGTGGATAGAATGAATAGTCAACAAGCATGTCTGATATGTGTTAGGTGATGTAGGAGAGAAGAGAAATAAATATGGACCCTGCTTTCAATGAAGGCAACTAGATGGCACAACGCATAGGGCATTGGCTTGGAATCAGGAAGACTCCTCTTCATGAGTTCAAATCTAGCCTCAGACACTTACCAGCTATGTGACCCTAAGCCAATCACTTAATCCTTTATTTATTTCTATTATTTATTCATTTATTTATGTATTTATTATTATTTATTTAAATTAAACATAAATGCCTCAGTTTCCTCATCTGTAGAATGAGGTAGAGAAGAAAATAGCATGTTTCCAAGAAAACTCTATATGAGGCCATGAAGAATTGGACATGGCTGAAAAGCAAAACTTTCAATGTGGCTTTTATAGAGTGGACAGGAGAACTTCACAACCTCTCTGTTTTATCTCCCATCCTTTCCTTTTCCCTTCTGGTCTCACAACAGGTGGTCCTCCTCCTGGCCATGACTAACCTTTCCACCTGGGTCCATTATCTCTGAAACTTTGCTCTATACATCATTCCTCACTCATTTACACTTCTGTGTCTCCACTGCTCAGCACAGAGTCTGGCATATAGTAAGCACTTGATAAATTTTTATTGATTGATAACATATCTACTAACACCCTGTTTTGTATTTCTGAGCTACTGCTGGAACCTGCTCTTCTATCTCCTCCACTGGTTCCTTCTCCTTGGCTTAAAAACATGCTTGTCTTTCCTACCTTCTTTTGATCCTGATATTCTTTCAAACTATCATCCTTGCCCTCTGTTGCCCTTAACTCTGAAACTTTCGAAAAGAATAGTCTACATTCACTTTCTCTGTTGCTTCACCAATCATTGAATAAGCATTCCTAAAGTATTTACTATGTATCTGGCACTCCTTCAAAGAGATGAGAATACACCCAGGGAGATCAAAGAGAAGGAAAAGGACCTATATGCACAAAACTATTTCTAGCAGTTCTTTTTATGGTGGCAAAGAATTGGAAATTGAAAGGATGCCCATCCATTGAGGAATGGCTGAACAAGTTATGGTATATGACTGTAATGACTTGTGCTATAAGAAATGACGAGCAAAATGGTTTCAGAAAAACCTGGGTCCTGGGGTATAGAAACCCACCTTGCCCTAGAAAGTGATGGGGGAGGATATAAGAGAGAATCAATTGAGGGAAGGGATATTCAGTAGGCTTGCTATTTTGGGGTGAGAGGTAGGGAAAAGATGGGGAGAAAAAATTGTAACTCAAAATCCTGTGGAAATGAATGTTGAAAACTAAAAATAAACGAATAAATAAATTTTAAAAAATATACATGTTTACAACAACAACAACAAAAGAAAAACCTGGGAAGATTTATGCAAACAGAGGCAAGATAAAGTGAGCAGAACCAGGAGAACATTGTAGCAGAAGTATTGTAACTATGATCAACTGTAAAAGACTTAGCTACTCTGATCAATATGGTGATCCCTGACAATTCCAAAGGATTATTGATGAAAAATGCTATACACCTCCCGAAAGAAAACTGATGAAGTCTGAGTGTGGATTGAAACATGTTTTTTTCATTTTCTTTTTCTCTCTCCCTCTTTTCTTTGCAACCTGGCTAATATGAAAATATATTTTGTATGATTTCACATGTATAATTGATACCACATTTCCTGATTTCTCAATGGGTAGGGGAGCTATGGGAAGGAATGAGAGAATTCAGAATTCAAAATTTTTCAAATGAATGGTAAACATAAATAAATATAATTTTTTATATAAAAAGAAGTGAGGATTCAAAGAAAGGCAAAAAAGGGTTCCTGCCCTCAGGGAGTCTACATTCTCATTTTCACCCCCTGCTCATTCCTGTGCAGCCTAGTTTTTATCCCTGCTGTTCTCCTAGAACTCCTTTTTTTTTTCCCAAGATCACCAATGGCTTATTCATTTTCAAAAACAAAATTCCTTCCCACATACCTTGACCTACTTCTTAATATTCTCTCCTCCCTTGCCTTCTGTGACACAATTCTTCTATTTCTCTTCCTGCCTGTTGGCCTGCTTCTTCTCTGCTTTTTTGGATCTTCTTCCACCTTCCACGAAGAATCTCATATTCCTTTTCCTTTTTATCCCCCGTAGTGATATTTGTCTTTCTACATGGGTAATTATTCAGTATGTAGGAGCAAGGAAAAGGGAAGTGAAAGACCTGGTGGGAAGATAGGCAGTGCATGAGTTGAACTTCACTTTATTTTGAACATGGTTTATCTTCATTATCCTAGTGCCTTTATAGCTAGCTTGTGGTGTAATTAGCAGCTAGAGTGCACAGTGGTGAGAGTGCCAGACTTGGAGTCAGCATAACTGAGTTCAAATCTTGCTTCAGCCACTTGCTAGCTGTGTGATTGTGGACAAGTTATTTAAGGCATCGAGATGGAACAGTGGATAGAACCTGAAATCAAGAAGATTCAAATCCAGCCTCAGACAGTTACTAGCTGTGTGACCCTAGGCAAGTCACTTAACTCTGTTTGCCTCAGTTTCTTCACCTATAATATGGGGATGATAATAGCATCTACCTCCCGAGGGTTGTTGTGAAGATAAAATGCGATACTATAAAATAATATAAAAGCATTGTGCTTAGCACAATTTCAGCCTCAATTTCCTCATCTGTAAAACGGAGATAATAATAGCACTTACCTCCCAGGATCGTCATGAGGATCAAATCAGATCAAATATGTAAAGTGCTTTGCCAACCCTAAAGTGCCATATAAATAATAGTATTGTTCTTATTATTTGGAGTCATAAAATGTGGACTTGAATCTTGGCTCTGCCTGTGTGATCCTGGGAAAATACTTAACCTTTCTGAGCCTCCGTTTCCTTCTCTGTGGGATGAAGTAATTAGACTAAATCCTTTCTAAGGTCCCTTCCAGCTTCTAGAATGTTTCCTCCTTGGAACCCACACCGATCTTCCTACAAGCTGTGTCTTTGTAGGGCTTCTGATGTAAAATGTGACAGCCAGAAATAGTCTCATTAGAGATATGTGGCTACTTGGTTGGGGAGCTTCTGGGGACCAGGAGGGAAGGGAGGTCTAATAGCTGGGCTGTGTAGAGAGCATAGCTAGGTATACTGCCAAAAGCTGACTGTCTCAGCAGATGAATTGAGAACCTTTGAAATAAAAAAGCTTCAGATCAGGAAATTGAGGTAATTGGCTAGATTCAGGGGTGGGGAACCTGAAGCCTCAAGGCCACCTGTGGTCTTCCAGGTCCTTGAGTACAGCCTTCTGACAAGTTTTACAGAACAAATCCTTTTATTAAGGGAATTTGTTCTGTGAAATTTGAGTTCAGTCAAAGAGCCACTCTTGACAACCTAGAGGGCCACATGTGGCCCTGAGGTCACAGGTTCCCCATTCCTGGAACTAGAAGATGTGTTTTGCTGGGGGTCCAGGGTGGGAGGAGAGACAGGTGTTTCCACTAGGTCTGAATTGGCCTAATAGATATAGCTGTCTAACCCTGATGAGCCTCTGGCAGAGCCACCTTATCCTGAGATGTTGGAAGTTTCCTGGGCCACTGGACTCATCATTTGGAGATGGCAAGAGAAGGGGGGAGGCAAGATGGCAAGAGGCATAGTCCTAGTTTTCAGTGACGGTTTCCTGACTCATTCATTTTACTCAAGAAATCATTTCTCCCCCCAGATCTCTGAGTGATACTGTGGTTAAGTTCTTTAAATAGGCAATCATTAGCAGTTTTGCATTGATTAAGCAACTTGAGTGTCTAAAAATAGCCTGCCAAGCAATTTCTACTTCATGTGGCAGAGACTTTAAATGGAACTGAATTCACACCTTTTAAAAGAACTGAGTAGACAAGACTCAGGCCCTGAATCTGTGCTGTATATTTCTCAGCTATGCCACCAAGATGGATGTGGAATTTTAATGCCTTGAGAATATTTAATATAATCATCATCTTCATCATCCCCATCAGCAAATCTTTTATTAAGCATCTACAACAGTGGTTCTCAACCTTCCTAATGCCACAACCCCTTTGATACCTGTATGTGGGTGTATCTGCATGTGGATGGACTCGCCTGGAGACATATAGAGGAGCAGTGTCTTGGTTCCTAAGACCATCGGAAATATGTGTTTTCCGATGGTCTTAGGTGACCCCACTCGACCCCCAAAGGGGTCGCGACCCACAGGTTGAGAACTGCTGATCTAGAATATGCCAGGCACAGTGCTAAACATTAGGCATACAGAAGAAAGGGGGGAAAAAACAGTCTTTGACCTCAGGGAGCTCATATTCCAATAAGGGAGACAACATGAAAACAGGTATGTATGTACAAGATATATACAGGGTAAATGGGAGGCAATCTCAGAGGGGAAAATTAGCAAAAAGGGTGAGGGGAGACCAGAAAATGCCTCCTGTAGTAGGTGGGATTTGAGTTGAGTCTTGGAGGAAACCAGAGAAGTCAGGAGGCAGAAGTGAGGATGGAGAACATGCCATGCATGTGGGACAGCCAGGGAAAAGGTATGGAGTTGGGAGATGGCATCACATTCAAGAATCAGCAGGAAGGCCAGTGTTGCTGGATGGGAGAATACATGGAGGGGAGGAGAGTACAAAAAGACTGGAAAGGCCAGGAGGGGTCAGGAAATGAGGGGCTTTAAAAGGCAAACAGAAGATTTTCTGTTTCTAGGCATAATAGAGAACCACCGGACGTTATTGGATAAGGAGAAGAAATGGTTAGACCTGTGCTCTGTGATCACTGGCAGCCAAGTGAAGGATAGACTAAAGTGGAGGAAGCCAAGGCATCCAGACCAACCAGCAGGCTATTACAAAATTATCTTACACTTCCATAGTACTTTCAACTCCTCAAAGCACATTTATATCCATGACTTCAGCCTACGTGACGTTTTGGTATCTGTTGGCAGATTCTGTCTATACAAAAACAGGTAGCATTAGCTCCATTTGGCAGGTGAATAAACAAACAGAAAAAAAAAAGGTTAAGTGAGTCACCCAAGGTCACACAATAAGGTGGAGCTGTGGTTTGGATCCTAATCTGCTGACTTCTACCTTTTTTTTGTCTGTTTCTTTTTCTACATTGTTTGATGGCTTTTTAACATTTTATAAAATTTAAAAGCCATTCCAAAGGGTCATTAGGATAGTAGAAGTAGTAGTAGTAGTAGTAGTAGTAGTAGTAGTAGTAGTAGTAGTAGTAGTAGTAGTAGTAATAGTAGTAGTAGTAGTAGTAGTAATAGTAGTAGTAGTAGTAGCAGCAGCAGCAGCAGCAGCAGCAAGAGCAGCAGTAGTAGTAATAGTAGCAACAGTAGTAATAGAAGAGAATAAATGGCTATGACATGCCCCAATTTGCAAGGCATTAAGTTCCAGGTGGTTGATGTACACTAGCAGATAAGAAAGATTGCAACTGATATGTAACCTGTGCCATAATGCCTCTGTCAGCACTAACAGGATTTACAGAAGGCAGTACAGCAGAACGAGGTCTAACAAGCTACCCAAGGAGGACTCCAGGCTCCAGAACAATTGCTGCCTTATCAGCCTTCAGGGCTTGCAGATGAAGTCCTCTATTTTTCAGAGTACTCTGTCAGTGGAACGACAAGGCATGCTATGTGTACAATTAAATAACTCGTTTCCTTCAGGAAGGAGATGATAATTATCATATATTTACTTCTCAGTAACACCACGGAGCTGTATTTTGCCTGTATGCCTTCTATTCAATGGAGAAGTCAATACGCCTTGTTTCCAAGCAGCTGGATTTATGTCTGTGCACTCCCAGCAGGCTGGCTCCATCAAAGGAGCCATTAAATTATTTCCCATTATGCTCCTTTCATCTCCTCAGCTTTCTATTGTGCACAGCTTTCCCCACTGGCTGAGGGCTTTTGCCGCAAGGCAGCTCTCCCTTTGGGATGCGCCTTTCTTTAACACCTGGGTGTCACTCCCCTGGGCCTCTGTGGAAAGAGACACACAGTGTCCCTTTTATTTTTTACCACCATATTCTTCCTGGTGGGTTCTCCACCCTTTCCCCTACTCCCATTCAGAACTGTGTGGCACTGTGGCACTCAGCTGGTCCCAGCCAGAATAGGAGGGCCTCACCTCCCCTAGAGCTGTAAACAATGCCCGTAGTTTTGGCAAGAGATGCAGAGAATCAGAAGGGTTGGAGCTTCCCTAGCAACCTTGCGAAGGGAGGTAAGTTCTTCCCTGACACAGAATCCCCACTTCAGCCCATGCTGATAGGAAGATAGAAAGCTTATGAACGGAACTTGGCTTCGTTTCGAATGTGGTTTATCTGCTGTAGGCTGGTGTCTTTGGTGTATGGCCTGTCAGGGAACCACTGTCATGGCGTGTGAACCGGGGTATAATGATGAGGAACATTGGGTTGGGGGTGGAGAGAATTGCAGAGGACAGCTCAATTCCACAGAGCAAACTCCCGTAATTCCTGGAAATTTGACTGAATTTCTGGGTGTTTCTGGGCACTGGGGCTTCTTTTCAGGGCACCTTTAACTACACAGATGGAATGAGGGCCACTAAAAAGGTGTGATTTGCTTCTCTGCTGTCCCTCACTTCAAGCTGGGAGTCTGAACCTGCATCCCCTGGCTCTGAAAGGGGAGCTTTTGCCTTCACTTGTCTGGAACCAGGCCTCTACCACACTTTCTGGACATCTTTATACCATGCTGCCCCCATATACCCTGACCCACTCCCTTCCTAGCCCCCCTGTATGGGTTATCTTTCCCTATTAGACCACAAACTCCTTAAACCAGCTAAGTAATGATGTGTAGACAGTGATGGGCCTGGAGTCGGAAGACCTGAGTTCAAATCCAGTCTCAGACATTTACTTTCTGTGTGACCCTAGAAAAGTCATTTAACCTATGTCCACCTCCATTTCCTTATCTAAAAATGGGAATACTGATACCACCTACCTCTCACAGTGGTTTTGAGGATAAAATAATATATTTGTAAATTGCTCTGCAAACCTTAAAGTTCTATAGAAATGTTATATGGTAGTAGTAGTAGTAGTATAGTAGTAATAGTATAGTAGCACAGTAGTGTAATAGTAGTAGTAGTAGTAGTAATAGTAGTAGTAGTGTAGTAGTAGTAATAGTATAGTAGTACAGTAGTGTAATAGTAGTAGTAGTAGTAGCAGTAGTAGTAGTAGTGATTATCTTACCTGTATTTGTGCTTTATAACTGTTATCTCATTCACCCCAAGAAGCAATCCTATCCCTTCTATAATTTTCTTTTCCCTCCACTATAGCAAACAATAAGGTGGTTTGTAATCCTTAGCTTTTCTTGTCCTAACCCTAATCCGAACTTTGGATTCAGTCAAAGGGCCACACTCGAGGATCTAGAGGGCCACGTGTGTCCTCAAGGTCATAGGTTCCCCACCCCTGTAACCTTTCCTCACAAGTCTCAGTCCATCCTTTGTGTTAGTACTACTCATACTCTGCTTACAAGGCTTACAAGTCACACTTTTGTATTTATCATCACTTGTATGCCCTTGATTCCATCTTCTCTTGATGTCTTTTAAAAATTAAAGTTGGTTGAAGAAGGCTGTCCATCCACACCAGCCAGTCCTTTTGGTTTTCTGCCTTTTCTTTCCCCTCAGAATTGTTTCTCTTTGTGTCTTCAAATTTTCATTCTTCAGAGCTTTTTGTTGTTCTTAGGCTGAATCCACATGGAGAATTTCCTACTTTTCCTCCTTGGAAGTCTTCCTGTTTAGGCACTTAGTAAATGCCAGTTTACTGACTTCTGAAATCTTCTCTGCTCCCTCCCCCATATCTAGGATATCTGTAAGACTTTCCTCTATCACAGATTTTAGGATGTAGTGGTCCCTTCCCATCACTCACATCCCACCAAGCAGTTCCTCCTTATTGGTAAGACTCAAACACAGAATATTAGTTACCTTTATTTGCTTCTTCTTCTCTTTTTAATTTTTTCTTGCATTTTCTTGATGTTTTATTTTTGTCACCTTCACTTCCCCATGTATTCCAGAGAGCCTCCTCTCCCACAGAGCCCATCCTTTATAACAAAGGATTTTAAATAGAAGAGAAAAAAGATCAGCAAAACCAACCAACACATTGACCAAGTCCAGCAACACATGCAACACAACACACCCATAGTCCTGCATCTCTGCAAAGAAAGGAGGGGTATGTCCTCATATCTCTTCTGAGAGGCAGTTTCTTTATTTTTTGAGGGATACAATTATTTTAAGGCAAGTGTAGAATTTGTTAGTGGGTTTTTTTGTTTGTTTTTTGCTTTGGGGAGAGAGACAGTTCTAGTGAATGTCTGGATAATTAAAAGTCTCAATATTCCTATTTTACGCCACCATGCCAGACCTGGGATCTAGTTGCTAAACTCCTCGTCTATTTCTTCTTCAAGTCTAAGTGATGTGTAGTATACGATACTATATAGTATACTATATATGTATATACATATATATATATACATATATATATATGTAGTATACTAAGTATACTATATTATTTCTCTTTTTGCCTGTATTGATCTTTACCCAATGTTCTTTTCCAAGTTTCTCCCATCTGGTTGCTCACTTTCCTCAAAAGTTTGTTATTGTTGTTGTTAAGTCATTTTTCAGTCATGTCTAACTCTTGGTGACCCATTTGGGGTTTTCTTGGCAGAGATACTGGAGCAGTTTGCCATTTCCTTCTCCAGCTCATTTTACTGATGAGGAAACTGAGGCAGACTTGCCCAGGGTCCTACAGCTAGAAGTGTCTGAGGCTGGATTTGAACTCAGGTCATCCTGACTCCCTGACTGCCCCCACAAAAGTATATCTTCTTAATATATCTTACTTTTTCATTTATTCATTCCACAATATACTCCATCCCCACCACACCTCAATATCTTTATTTTGAAAAAGTCATGTCCACCTTAAACCATATTCTAGGCATAGATCTCATGTTATCAAATATTTATATGAGATCTCTAATTTAGCTTGCTTGTTACCTACACTTTGCCCATTTTTGCAAAACCATTTGAAGCTATGAGTTGGACTCCCTTCCTTGGTTTTTGTCTCCCCTGAATTTCTGGATGGCACTTTGGCTGATCCTCCTGCATTGGTGCCTCCATTTGAGATGTCTAGGTCAGTGGATTTGTATAAGAATATTCTCCCACCCCACAACCCCTCCTTTTCAGATTAAACAACTATTGATTAGATTTTTAAGACTTCAAGCACACGGACCTTGTTAGATGTATTCCATCTCTAGCCAGGACATGTCATTACTACGTTGTAAATTCTGGTCCAGGAATCCAAATGCTCTTCACAGACTCTACCTTCTTGCCAGTTGTTGACTTCTGTCTTTCTCTTTTGAAGCCCTAGGAAGTCTTTACCTTGGGGAGGACAATATACTACATTGGTTGGATTTAAAGCTGATACCTTAAGAAGAATATTGGAATCAGATCCAGGAAACCTGTGGTGGAGTCTTAACTTTGCTACTAATTAGCTGGGTGACCTTGAACAAGTCTTCCCTTCTTGGGGCTTCTAATTCCTCACCTGCAAAAATGAAGAACTTAGAATAGGGAATCTCCAAGCCTCCATCTAGCTCTATCATTCTATGGCCATTCAATGAATTGAATGTATAACCTAAGCATCCTTCGGACAGTTAGGTGGAACAATGGATAGAGCGCTGGACCTGGAGTTAGGAAGACTCACCTTCCTGAGTTCGAATCTGGCCTCAGATGCTTACTGGCAGTGTGAACCTGTGCAAGTCACTTAACCCTGTTTGCCTCAGTTTCCTCATAGAAATAGTAAAACACTCCAGTATTTTTGCCAAGAAAACCCTAAATGGGGTCATGAAGAATCAGACATGACTGAAAAAACTCACCAAAGTATTCTTTGGCTGGTAAGATATGACCTACGTATTTTACTTACACAGAGAACCATGTTAGGCACTGTGAAAAATACAAAATTTAAATTAAACTTTGGCTTTGCTCTCATGGAGCTTGTACTCTTGTAAAGGGGTATCAAAGCAACACAATAATAGAAAATATTAAATGATTAAAGAGTTATATTTGCCAGTGGAGAAAAAGCAAACATATAGTTGGTAACTTCATGCAAAATCCCAAATTGACTTTGCTTATTGCTAGCAGTGAGAAGACCTTTTGCTTTTCCACAAATAGCAAGATGAGATACTGTTTGCTAATAATGACTGGCCTATGAAGGAATCGGGCTGTTTGGGAAACAGAGTTTGTGCAAAGTGTGTATGTGCGTGTGTGTGTTGTGTGTGTGTGTATTGGGGCACAATACATATCACCTTTCCAATAAGTCAGACCATCCTAAATGAGGATGAAATATGAATTGGCCTCAGTGTCCAATTTTCAGTATTTTTTTTATCCACGTGACTACTCTTTTGGAAAATCTGTGGAAATGTGTTCATTCTTTGAAAGCATTTGTTCTGTGGCTGTGAAATTATCCTCAATTATAATTCTAATTGGTTGTAAATATCCTCCTTGTATCTTATGATTTGTTTGAAAGAAAATCCTATCAATAAGAAGGCTAATGTATAATATCTGATGAAGCTTTTGTTAAGAAAACTGGTTTTAATATTTGGCCCCATTAAGTCAATAATGCTCATTCATTACTCCTGGCAGGCGAATGGTAAATGCCTTTGATGGCTTGTGGCTGAGAAGTTTGTGACAGGTCCATTTGAAAACATATCCTTCATGGATCAGTAATCAGGACGTAATTGGGCACTAAATAAAGTAGTCATGTATGTCAGGCTAACAGGTTCTTTGAAAAGAAAAAGACATGAACCTTTCTCTCCTGCCTGGGCCTCTTCCATCAGGGCTCGGAGTTGGGATGAGGGCTGGTGAACATAGTTATTGCTGTCAGATTTCCAGTTTGCTATTGAACTTGTGCATCAGCTTTTCTCATCCCAGCACCATCTGTTTGGTGCCTTCTGTCGTTCCTTCAGCTACACCTTTGAAACCATAGCGGCTCCAGAAACACTGACAGCTCCCTCTGTAACCCAATTTGAGATGAGGAGAAAAATAGAGCTACGTCTGCTCACCCTATTAGCATTGAGAGGGAGCAAGAAACTGTTCCCCTACAGCTAAATTTTACTCTTGTACAAGCTTTATTGTAATGAGCATCATAGATTTTGAGCTAGAAGTGACTGGAGAAGGCATCTTTTCTCACCATTTCATTTTATAGATTAAAAAAAAAAATCTAAGTCCCAGAGAAGTTAAGTGACTTATATGACAGTATCATACAACCTTGTGAGAGACAAGACTGGGATTGGAACCCAGGTTTTCTGACTCCAAATTCAGTGATCTTTCTACAGGGTGATATTACCTTGGAGATGACAAAAGTTCTCCAATATTAAAAAAGTAATCTCGAAAGAATCTCATGTATGTGAATATCTATATTATTCGGATTAGACATATATAACCATAGGCATATGAGTAAGGTCACATATAGGGAAAGGTTTATAGACTGTTACTCACTTGTTCTAAAATATCCACCTCATTAGTCAAATATGGTGCCTCTGATTCCATCATTCAAAAGGAAGCATGCCTCCAGTGTTTCAGCAAAGAAGAGGTAGACAACAGGTGTGGAAGGAGGCACATGTTTTCATACATGGCCAATGTGTTTATATGTTTTGTTTAACTATATTTATTTTTGATGCAGGGAAGGTCTCCATGGGATTGGGGTGGGGAGGGGAGAGGTGGCAATTGAAAAGCAGCAGTCTTGTTAGGGGGGAAAAAAGAGAGAAAAGAAGGAATTTTTTCCCCAAATTTCCACCATTACAGGTTCATTCTTTAGAACTGTTTTTGCCTCTCTAGGAGTTAAATTTTAAATTTGACTGAGAAAAAGTAAGACGTTAATCTCCTAGTCACAATTCACAATTTATCATGGAATAACAGATGATGGGTCCAGAACAGAGATGTTAAAGTATCCAGAGTACAGGTCCAGCAGGATATGAAAAGATACTCTGCTGGAGCCATTCTAACCAGGAACCATTAACAGACCCCAAGGGTCACAGTTGAAGAACCAAAGAGAAAGCTTTGGTATCCTCATTTGGAAGGGAGATTCAGTAATTCCCATAAGCAACTCAATTTTCACTTCCTGACTTTAAGTCCTAAGATATTAACTAACCTTCTGTTAAGGCATCATAGATATAACAGATTAACATTTAATTTCCGTCAAGAATTTCCCTGGGTTGCAACTCTGAGAAATTTTTAGTTACAGTACATCTTCCTAGGAGTGCCAGGGCTGGGAATATAAAATAGAAATGGTTGTGTTGAAGTATGGTTAGAGATCAGTTTCATTTCATCCACCTGTTAGGAAAGCAGAAGCCATTTAAGATGGGGGAATGATCCCAGAAAGGAGGTAGTACTTTAATTAGATTTGCCTGTGAATTCTCTCTTTTTTTTAATGGAAAAAGTTGTTTTGCATTTGGCCAATACATGTCCAGAGTTAGACACTGTGAGGCTAAGAAAGGAAGTGGTTATGACAGAAATTAACTCGTGTGTGTGTGGTGGGGGGATCAGAGCTACTACGTGTCGATAGAAATGACTCCTACATGGGGCGATTTCCTAAGAATTCTGCCACAGCATGTGAGATAGTTGAAGATTCCTTTGTATACTGTAAAACTCCTGTTTTCCTCCCATTTCCCTCTTTTTAACTTCCCTTTATTTTCTTCGCTCTCCCCTTCTCTCTCTCCCAAACCCAAGCCACATAAGTAACAGGACATTTTCAATGTTGTTAACTCTAAATAGTCCTTGTTCAGCTCATCTCACTCTGCATCAATTCATACAATTGCCCCCACCCCAGGTTGCTCCGAGATATCTATTTTATAATTTCTTATGGTACAATAGTATCCTATTATATTCAGATACCTTAATTTGTTCATCCATTCCCCAGCTGATGGATACTCCCTTGATTTCTATTCCACTCTACCTGGAGACTGATAATAAAACACACTGCCTTCCTTCTGAGATATTATGGAACAGAGTAAGATATTTTTTGGACGTGGCCAATGCAAGAATTTGAATTGCTATACACATTTGTTTTTTAAAAAAGGTTCTTCTTCCTTTGTAGGTGGGGAGAAGGCAGGAGGCAGAGAAAATAGGTTTTTGTTAAATTTTTAAAATAAATTTTATTTAAAAAAAAGAAAATAACTATAAGTTTTTTAGAAAGCTTGGTTCCAAAGTGGAAGAGCTGGCCTCTACCAATCCCTCAAATTCCATTCCCTGCTGAGGTTTTCCCTTGGCCTCTCTTGTTTACTCAATGTCTTCACTGGGTGTCAAAGGCCCTCGGGGACCCTGCCAAGAGACAAGTTGTGGACAGTGTAAGGTCTGACTCACTTGGCTAAGTTGAGTGCTAATTGTCCCATTCTCCTGTGAGTAGAAAGCGTGGGCCTTTGAAGATCAAGCAGGAGCTGCTGGGAGAACAGGAACAGCTGATGGGGTGATGCGTGCATTTATAGACACCTCCAAGCACACAGGAAATTGTTAATCAAGAAATAACAACCACAGTATGCTTTGTATTTATAAATAATGATACCTTGCATTCATCACTTGCCTGTCATAAGCACTTCATGGACATCGTTTCTAATCTGCGCACAAGCCCTAGGTGTGGCTGACAAGTAGACATCCTTTTAAAAGCTCCCTCCTCCATAAAGGACTCTTTTGCCTCTATAGGATTTGAACTCAGTCCAATTCAACCAACATTTGCCGAGTACCTACCATTTAGAAAACCCTGGATTATGCTCTGGGGAATCATAAAGATGAAATAAGAGCTGGTCTCTGCCCTCATAGATCTTAGATTTAGAAATGAAAGGACCCTAAGAGACTATCTAGTTCAACCACTCCCATTTTGCAGATAAGAAAACTGAGTCCCAAAGAGGTGAAGTCACTTTTCAAGGTCACCTCAGTAGTAAGCATCAAAAGCAAAAGTGAATCTGGCTTCTCTAACTTCATAGGTGTTCTATCTACCTCACCTTGCTGAGTCCAAGTCTATCTGAGTAGAAGTCTATCCAAAGCCTGGAACGTAGTAGGCACTTCAGAAATGTTTAGTGGCTGATTGAGACAACCAACATAAATGACTAATACAAAGTAGAATGTGGTAAACAGACATTTATAAAGCACTTACTAGAAGCATAAAGGAGTTATAAACAAAGCTCCCTCTCTCTCTTTTTTTTAGCTATATTCATTTATATATAGCTATATATTTACCTATATTTTTTATTTATTCTTAATCGATTTGTTTGTTTACTTTTAGTTTACAAGATTCAGTTTCACAATCCCTTGAGTTTCAAATTTTCTCCCCTCCCTCTCGCCCCCCGCCTCCATGGCGGCGTGCAGTCAAGTACAGGATCTGCAAATACTTTCACATTGTACAATAGTCTGACTGTATAGAAGGGTTGTAACCAATGGAATGAACAACGGGGAAAAAAAGAAAGAAAACCAAACATGGAAAAGAGCGATAGCCTGTAGATTGCTTCAGTCTCCATTTAAACAAACCTGTCTTTAAATTTCAAAGAGATAAAAATCATTCCTGATGAGGAACTGGTATTAGGGAAAGAGTCATGGCATGCCAGATCTTGAGGGATGGGCAGAATCTTAACAAGTTGAGATGGGAGAAGGACACACTAGATGTAGGGAAAAGACTGAGCAAAGGGAGCAAATGCAGGATGTGTATGTGTAAATATATATGTGTGTGTATGTGCATGTGTATATCTCTCTATATATGTATATAAAATATATATATATATATGTATATGTATATAGGGAGCATTAAATGGTCCTGTTTGACTGGAAAACAGAGTATGGGTTAAAAAACATCATGAAACATGGAGGGCCTTGACTGCCAGGCTAAGGAGTCAGGACTCTATCTGGTTGGCAGTAGAGAGCCATGATGGGTTTAGAAGAAGGATGTGACATGGTCAGATTTCTGCATTCCTGGGGGAACTAAAATTTCAATTTCAGTGATAAAAAGAACTCCAATAAGGAAGTCCTTTCTCCCAAATTAGATGTGCACCTGTTCTGCATTAGAGTTTCCTAGGGCATGTGGAAGGTAAGTGGTTTGCCCAGAATCATAAAGTTAGTGTGTTAGGGGCAGAACTTGAACCCAGGCCTTCCTTCTCTCACACACACTATTGTCTCTCTCTAATCTTTTCTTTATGGACAGTTAATCTGGCAGCAGTGTGAGGGGTAGTTTGGAAGTCAGGAAATCAGGTAAAAGATCACTACAATAGTCATCCAGACAGATGATAATAAAGGCCTACCTACATTAGGACGATAGCACTGGCAAAAAAAGAAATGAAATAAGAAATCTAGCAATGGCAGAATCACTTAAAATCTGGACAATACAAATGAACATTTAATTATATGCTGCTTTTGTATGATATTTATATCGCCATATCATGTAACATTTGTATAACACAAGTTTGTGTCTCCTCAACTAGAACATAAACAGCATCCCTTTATCCTATGATCCTGGAGGGTGAGAACCACATGTTATACTTCTTCTGTGTACATCACAGCCCCTAACACATTGGACTCCCGGTCAGTGTTTGATGTATACTTATTTCTTAATTGAATATAAAGAGGACCCATTATTTAAGGGAATGTTGAAACTGGGAACTGAAGGTTTCAAGGCACTACCTTTGCATCTCTTTATTTATTAATTATCTTGTCTTCTCTTCAAGACTCAGCTCAGATACCTCTTACTCCTCCCTAAAAAGCCCTGAGTTCTTTAGTTGAGCGCCCTCTCCCTTCACATATATTCCTGGATCACTCTATCTGATTACGCCGTCTTCATACCATACCTTATATTAGTCTTATGTCATTAGATGTCTTATTTCTCCATTAGAATAAGGGCTCCTAAAAGACAGACTATTTACTGTTTCATTGTTGTCTTGTATCTCAAATATCTCATACAGTACCTCTATACAGTAGGTGCTTAATAAATATGCATTGAACTAAAGTTAAATGAGTTGAGCAGTTGTCAACCAAAACTCAAGTTTGACTTGAGTCAAGGCAGCACTATCGCCTCCCTCTACCCCCTACCCACTGTGGTTTCTAAACAAGCCAATGGAAGAGCTGGTTCGATGTAAGCAGAGTTTTAACAAAAAGGAAATTATTTTCCAAAGAAAACACAAAATTTACTTTCTTATCTGACGTGTAATAGATATTTTCAATCTTACCCAAACTTTCTTTCCTTACTCTAAATTTACAAGACCAAGCCAGAGACATCCCTTTAGACCCTGGAGGCTCAATGAGAAAGGGCTAAGCTTCCTCCAGAACTTCACCTCCAATGTCAGACTAAAAAGTCTGAATCTTATTTCCCCAGATCCATAGGGAGAATTCAAAGGGTTTAGAGCAGAGTCACATTAAATCTGTACTGTATGGCAGTGGTGTAGATTGGAGGGGAAGGGTAGTAATTCTAAGAGTCCAGAAAGTGGAAAAGGGAGGTGATAGTTGATGTAACTATTATGGAGAGTTGAGAAACCAGTAGGAATAGGCAGCAAAAGGGAATGAATAGAGAATTAGCCATGTTGTCAAGAAGATGTATATTTAAGTACCACTTCTTGTACATTGTTATGTGAGCCTGGGAGAGTTATTTAACCTTCCAGTGCCCAAGCAAACTTCTAATATTATAAATCATAGAGAAGGTGACATCCACATCTGAGGAAGTTCCTGAGATGAAATCATAGATTGGGAAGGGAAGGGAAGGGAAGGGGAGGGGAAAGGAGAAGAGGGGAGGGGAGGGGAGGGAAGGGAAAGGAAGGAAGGAAGGAAGGAAGGAAGGAAGGAAGGAAGGAAGGAAGGAAGGAAGAAGACAGGAAGGAAGGAGGGAGGGAGGGAGAGAGGAAGGGAAGGAGGGGGGAAAGAAGGGAGGAAGGAGGAATGTGTAATCATTAAAGGTTGTATGAATGTGAACTATGATTATTGTATAGAAACGTCTTTATTTGGCACCACCTTCTCCCCCTCCCAAATATTACTCATTCATGAGCCCTCGAGCTCCCTAGAGCACCTGGCCGGAGTCATAGTCCCCAGAGGCTGAAGGTGAGACTTGGTTCTCAGTCCTTTACCTCTAAAGCTCCAATAGAAAATTGAGCTTTGATGTGTTTGTGAACCAGAAACTCATGCGTCTATCCAATTGTATCCTGGAATATGTATCTCCAAAATGCAGGACACACTTTTAAGTTCAATTTGAATTATTAACATTTTCCTAATTCTAGTCATTCAGAAATAAATAAATCAAGCCCTGATTTGTAGCATTTTCCAATTCAAGATGTAAAAACTTACACTGAAAATTTAAAAACGGACTCCCTCACACCCCTCCTTCTATCTCCTTTTCAGTGGTTCTCAACCTGTGGATTATGTTCAATTTAAATACATCCTGCAAATCAAATATTTATATTATGATTCATAACAGCAGCAAAATTACAGTTATGAAGTAACAACGAAAATAATTTTGTGGTTGGGGGTCACTAAAACATGAGGAACTGTGTTAAAGGGTCATGGCATTAGGAAGGTTGAGAACCACTGAGTTAGAGTGATCTTGAGATGAGAAATAATGGAATAGGAATGACAGGGCCATCCTCATCAAAATTGTGCGACAGATAAAGATTGCCTTTGCTGCCCACCCAGGGCCTTGACTGTCAGTCTGTGGTGCCCCACAGCCAGCATCTTCCTGGCCCTGGGCAGCATTCCCAGCATTCCCGTCTCCCTCCCTTTTCTATTCTCACAAACACTTATCTCTTCCTTTGTCCCATTCCCTTAGTGCTTCCATCTCAGATGAGACCCTTAGAGAATGTCTACTTCAGTGGCTCCTCCCCATAGCATCACACCTTAAAACTAAAAAAAAAAAAGTTGGTGGGCATGGCTGCAGGTTGGGGAGATATTTTTGATCAAGGACACTTGCCAGAGTTCCTAAAATCCCCCCTGTTCCTACAATGGGAAGCTCAGCTCTGATGGATTATTTCCCATAACCCTGATCACATACCCTTTTAGGGGAAGTGGAGCAAAGGGTGGAAAAAGGTCTGGCCCTTGTGAAAGAAAGAAAGAAAAGCTTCTAAATAAAGAACCAGCTGAGTACTCCCTCTGCTTTCACCCCACCCTGGCACTACTGCTCTGCCCCAAGTCTTGCTTCTATACCAAATAGCATTTTAGACCTGAAAGGGACCTTTGTGTCATCTGCCTTTTAAAATTTCTTTTCTTGTTTTATGTCGTGGACTGCTGGTAAAATCTATATATCTCTTCTTTGAATAATGTGTTTAAAGGTATAAAGTAAAACATACAGAAAGGAAGCTAAAGGTTAGTAAATATCAAAGTGCAATTTTTTCCCACTCAGGTTCACAGACCTCCTGAAACCTATCCACAGATCTCTTGGAAGGTCCATGGACCCAAGGTTAAAAGCCCTTGATTTACTCCAATCCTTTTATGTTGTACATAAGGAAGCTGAGGCTTGCTCAAGTTAGTCAGTCCCAAGCTGGGACCTGGAATCAGTTCTTGACCTTCACTTCATACTCCCCTCCATTCCCCTGAGAAAAATCATCTCCTTCAGACCCTCAACAGTAAAGACTTCCAGACAAGTGGAGCTGCCAGCTTCTTAGAAGTTCTTAGATTCCTATCACAGGATGCCCCTTATTGCCCTCTGACAGAGAAAAGCAGGTTAACTGCTCTGTGCTTTAGCTTTCTTTTCTTAAAAGGATGTCAGGAGGGATGGTCTAAATGGCTTCTCAGGTTCATTCTGATTCGAAGTTTATGAAGTTCTGATCCTTTGACAGACAGGTATAAGAGACTTAGAGCTACATGAGACCTGAGAGGTCATTTAGTCTGTGCCTTTCATTTTACAGATGAAGAAACCAAGGCACAGAAAAATTAAGCCATTTGCCTAGTATTAAGTGACAGCACTTGGATTCAGACCTAGGATTCTCTCGATTCCAAGTAGATTCTCTCGATTCCAAGTCAGTAGAGGTAGGTTGGGATTTGTTTGTTTGTCTTACACACACACACACACACACACACACACACACACACACACACACACACACACACACAGCATCAAGGTATGTTCCTTAGGGTCAATTCTGTTTTCTCCTCTCTGACAGGTAAGCCCTAACTGGCTTGCCTAGGGTGACAAGAATGGATACCACATGACCCTCTGGATGGTAGAGGGGAATGCATTTATCTCTGTGTATCTTTTAAGACCCAGAGAGGTCAAAAGGGGGCCCATATAGTTGTAAAAGGAACTGACAGAGAGACTTGGTGAGTTTGTGCTCATAATTTTACGTGCTACATTTATATTACATTTAATTTAGCAGTTTCTCTGGAGGGAGCTTTGTCTGAGCTGTGTTAGCCTTTTATGGCCATGAAACTAATTAAGTAAATGCAATTCAGGGGCACTTTGAAAACAGCTACTCTTTACCCAGGAATTGGCTGTGTCTCTGACTTGAATATGGCAAGAGAGCCTACCTCCTTAGGAAAGCAGGGGCTTTTACTGAGAAAGTCAGAAATGAGCATTTCATGGCTTAACTTCCAGCTGGAGCTCCACCTTTTGCTCTCCCCCTTGCAGGAGGATCTTAGCTCATGCTGGCTTTCCTCCCTTCCCATCAATAATGATTAGAGTTGTTGTCTGACTGAGCTGTGGTAAACCTACCTGATTACTGACCTGCAGTTGCCCTTGCACCAGAACTAGATTCTTATTACATCTGAGGAAGGTTGTCTGTGCCAGGAAGGGAGAGGAATTTCATATGCCATTAGCAGAAGCTCTGTGAGAAAATAAAACATTCCTCTGTGGTTAAAAATATTTACACACCTTACTGTGTCACTGGTTACATGGAAGACAAACACTGTCTCAGGATCAAATCTGTGGTCCAAAGTGAGAAAAGTAATAACTCTAGAATGAGATGACCCAGATTCAATTTCCGTCACTCATGCTTTCTATTGGTAGACCTTAGGCCAATCGCTTAACTTCCTCAGGCCTCAGTTTCCTCATCTGCAAAATGAGAAATTTGAACTAGTTCTAGATCTAGAATCTTGTGACCTGTGGGTTTTAGTAACTTGTGTCTCACGTAAAGAGAGAAGGTGAAATTGTAACTAGTGAGTTCAAATTCAGACACAGATAAACTCTGCTTACCTTTTCCCTCCCTTATTATAAATCTAAAAAGAAGCTGTAAGAGCTTTGCATGGTGGGTCTGTGATATACAGAATTTGGCAGCTTCCTTTACCAGACCAGGGTGATGCTTGAGGTACATAGAGATTGTCATTTGCCCAGTGTCTTGTAGCTAGTAAACATCGAAGGTGGGATTTGAATTCAGGTCTTGTAGTTTCTAAGCACACAATTCTATCTGTCAGACCACACTACCTGTATTTCACAATTAGTAATAAATATGTAACACAGCACTCCATATCTGGCTTCCATGTCTTTCCACAGGCTTGTCCCTTATGCCAGGAACATACTTCCTCTTAGAATGGGTAGATTTCTTCACATTTCAGTCGCATGAGACCTTTCCTGATTCCCCCAGGAGTCAATGCTTCCTCACCCCCCTCCAAAATTATCTTTTTTTGTGTATTTATATTGTATATATTTATAAATGTAATGTACTGTAAGTTCACCTCTTCCCTCCATCTCCAAGGTAAACTCTTTGAGATCAGGGACTGTTTCATTTTGGTCCTTGTAAACCCAGCACCTGACACAGGACGAAGCATGGAAAAGGCACTTAACAAATACTTGTTGCTTTAGTGAATGCATGCATGCATGTTCATAGTTCTGCCACTTTCTCCTGGAGATAGAGACAAGTTTCCCACAAGGAAACTTCTAAAGGCCAGGACAAAAGGCAATTATCTTTGCCTTCCCCTTAATTTTTTCCCCCTCCTTCACTTTGGTCTGCTGAGAAAAATAGTTGTTTTTTTTTTAACTGCCATTTCCAACGTGTTGCCCTAGAGAGAACTACAGTAATTAGCTTCCTGAAACTTGGTTTCCTGACTTCCTAGTCTGTACAATGGTGGTAGGCTGATGCCTTTGTTATCCCAATGCCCTAGGGAAGATAATGACATCAAGAGTATATTAGGTGAAATGGCCAAATGGATCTTCCCTAGGGACACCTTTGATGTCCCTTCCAACTCTAAATATATGATCAGATGACTCCTTGTGCATTCCTTGATCTAGCCAAAGGGGCAGTGGATGTAGGTGCTGGGCCACATCCAGCATTTGTCATGTTGCGAAACCCCTTGATCTAATAATGCTAGACTCATAGTCAATCAGTACAGAGATCCCTGCTCTTCCTTTAATACCAATAAAACAAGCACTATGTCCAGATCCAAAAAGCTTTGGTACTTTCTTTAGAGCTTTTTAATAGTCCCCAGGATTTAAAGGATATTCTCGGAGCTGTGAGCTCTGTGATTTTTTTTTTTAACTGCAAGAGTAGCAAAGGAGAGATTGCTAACATGAATAAGGCTAACAAGCCACAAAGAACCAGCAAAGTCAGTGGAGGAAGGGTGGGAGGGGTGGATAGATAGATAGATATCCAGACAAGGTTGCTGCAGCACAGGGCAGTTTGGTCCAGTTTCCTTTGAAATGGATTTCCCCACCTAACTCAGCAGCCTCTCTGCAGAGGGA